>JACJUY010000005.1:451034-466972 GCA_014220935.1 Platorchestia sp. MABIK | reverse complement strand
CCATCTGCGTGAGACCTGCCAATGGGTGGATGCTGTCGAGAGTGCGCCCAAATGTCTCGTGGAAAATGTAACAAATGCGAGCGCCGCCGCATCTGAGGACAAAATAATGACAACATGAAAACATTACATCTCAGCCCAAGATGAGATCTTCTTACCTAGTCATACCCTTGTAAGTTTATATACCTGTTTGGTGTCCACTTCTTCCGTGTGTCTGTGACGCTCACAAGGATGCTTAATGACCGTATCTGTGATACGAGTTTCACCAGTGCACAAATACAAGAATATTTAAATCGCGGGTACTGTTGGGATGGATACCTCTGTTTGGCATCCACATCTGTAAAATCGATTTGAAGACTAGCCTAGCCTCCTGCGACTAGTATTATGGATAACATTATTCTACACATCAGGCATGAATGAACAAAATAGTAAACAAATTGAGTCAAATTTCACTAAATGTGTGAACGACATTTGCGAAGGTTAACTCTACAAATCAAACCGGTATTAAATTTGTAGCAGATATAAAATAGTTCTCTCAAGCTAAAATAGGGTTTTCCACTAATGGCTAAATGTCTAACAACGGAATTGAGTTCCCCCACCAGCAAAACACACATCACTAAGCATCACCATCAACACAATAATCCTCTCATCCACACAAAATGCATTTGAACAGTGTTTATAAGACTACACAAAAAGCTCATAAACATACAGTTGCTAACAGTTCTGCAAGCTTAAATGCTTACAGTTCTGTAGTTTCTATATTTCTGGCAGTTCCTTCCACAGTCTGGCAGTAGGCAGCGTTAAATTTGGTTATAATTTGGAGGAGAGTTTGAGCTTTGTCCTGGACGTCGTCTCCGTAGCTGTTGAGGAGCGACTGGAACTGCGACATCATCATTGTCACACGCGTCTGTGGAGGGAGACAGCGTCAGGGTATGGTTTTGGCGGCCACATCAGGGTATGTAATCTAACATCCACACCGGACTCAGGCAATGATAGAGATTGTGTGAATAACTCAACACGTTGACCGCGATACGATCCATCGGTGGGTCGTGCTCAAGTTTTTCTGCTATGAAACAACCCATCGGTAGGTCGTTTGAGAGTTTCAATAATCTTTTAACATTAATGGTATTTAATAGACCCAGTTAATGTTTGGTATTTATAAAATTTCAAAAACTTTTGAAATAAATTTGAGTTGAATACTGAACTTCAGTTTAACCCATTGCAGTCAACGTGTTAATTGAATCAGATCACATCAACGGATGTAACCTCACATCTACACCGGACTCAGGAAATGAGTAATGGAGCTACAGATTGTGTGAATAACCTCATGGAATCAGAGGCTAAGTCATCCCTCTGAATACTAAAGGCTAAAGCCCCAAGATTGGAACAATGGATTAATTACAATGAATCAATGAATGGGTGAAACATTACTAGGAAGACTTAACTTAAAAATAGCCGGAACACCCAACAGTGACCCAACCAATACCGAAAATATCTCCAAGTTTTGAAATTCCACAAAAACAGTAGATGAAACAGAAATTAAATGACAAAGAGAAGAATTCTGTCGCCGGCTTGCAGCTGTCTAAACCAAGCTCTCTCCCAAAATTGTATCTCTTATGATGCTCATAAACATTGGTTGACCAGAGATAAAATCCTTTGTAAATCCGTAATCTTAGGGCTGGAACACTGTTCTAGCACTCATAATAAATCACACTGCACGATGGCAACTGTGTTGTAAAATGCACCAGGCCAGAACCAGCACGCACAGCACCATTGCTACACAACGCTGTATGCAATATGAAGGCTGGTGTGTTATGTCAATTACATTGATGCAAAGGAAATGTTCAAATAATGGGACCACACTTTGTGTAACTGCAGCGTTAAAAGAATTTGTGTTTACATACATCATTGAATAGGCACTTATGTGCAAAAATTAATTGTAAATGTGTTTCGTTGAGACCTGTTGATAATTGTTGGCTGACAGCATGGGGCAACAGGACAACCCGAGAGAGGGACACTCTGCTCATTCATGTTATTGTCTATCCTATCCTCCTTTACAGAACGCTACAAGAACGTTCAGAGCCAAAAGCTGACATCACAAATCGCAAGCCAAGAAAGAAAGCGCACCTTGAGTTCGGGTAGACAGTCGCGGATGTGGTGCATGAGGAGCCTGTTGAGGGTCTTGGCGAGGTAGGGCGTGCCGTTGCGGTTGGCGAGCGTGGGGTACTTGCGCTGCAGGAACGCTGCCTCGTCCTTCAGGGCGTCCTCTATGCTCTGAAGGCAGCAGTGATGTGAGCAGTAATATAGGCAATATGTAATGTGAGTAATAATAGGAACAGAAGTATGCTCACATTATTAACCTCCCTTATTGCAAACGTCGTCTAATCCAGTGGTTATTAACCTGGGTTCTGCATGGTACAGTTTGTGCACTAATACAGTATACACTTATATACATGTTTTGAATTTGAAGATAAAATTACATATTTTTTCAACTACGAAGGGTTTGATGAATGCATGCATGCAACTTGTGGGGTTCAGTACCTTCAACAAGGTTAAGAACCACTGGTCTAATCCCTGCAACTCAGTAAACGAGACGAGGCTTCAGAAGATACTTTTCTCCGTCACAGAGCCCCACTTAACTCACAGTTGGCACTCAACTTACAATCAAAATATTCTAAAACAATGAACCTTACAAACTCTGGAATAGAATTGGCACAAAATTTCCAAAGCATTTACAACTAGGTATCCCGCATAAACAAGGCCGACTTTCTTCTTAAAATGTCTAGTTTTGGAAATTGACCAACGAATGCAAACCATGCTTGGTTTTGAAAAGAGAATGATGGTATTTTCATGGAAGCAAAGGAAATGTTTTCTGTTTCTGAACAGAAGACGGTGAAAAATATCAAAATTTTACCAAGCTCAAACACTAGACTGAAGAATTTAGAAAATTGTTCATGTCTAGACATGAAACCTGTTCTATTTCAGCAAAAAGCCTACACGCCCATTACCTCGGGAGCTCATATCTCTTCCCTTGGGGAGTTAATTCCCACAGATATAACAGTTGTATCAGTTCAGGTAGCAGAGATACAAAAGTTGCATCTCTTTGAGCAGGAGCAGCATGCATAGCGCAGTGTATGAAGTAGAACTAATAAATAGTTAAGGAATGCAGAAAACTACAACAGCTGTGTAATGAAAAGCACCAAGCCACCAAAATTGTGAACCTTTCTGTCTATGATGTCAACAAAGCCATCAAAATTGGGTTCCTTTCTGTCAATGATGTCCACACAGCCACTAAAACTAGGTACCTTTTTGTCTATGATGTCTTGCTGAGAGCGATTCACAACACCGATGATGCCGAGCTTGACGGGAATGACTCTGCCACACAAGCAGTCGATTGCATCAGTGCCTGGAGTGGAATTAATATATGAACTGCAACAACCATCATTGGCGTTCGTTTATCATGCAAAATCAATGGCTTGCAAGAGAAGTTCAATATTAGAATTGGGGTCTCTGAAATTTACGGTACCAAGCGCCATATAGAGCCGAAAACGAGTTATATGTACCAGTGTCATCCCCAAACTTTCCCCTGTATGGAGAGCAAGTCGTAGGTACAGAAAGTTATAGTCGTTTGCCAGTGGCATCCCTTAATTAGCACTGAGATTCACAGGCTACAAATTTGCAAACAGTTTTCTGGCATTTTTGAAAAGCGGCACTTAGTACTGCATGATTTTGGGGCCCTCAATTGAAATAGAGAATGACACCAAATACAACAGAGGTCATTTGATGGAGAGAACACAATGTGTTCCAAAGACATAAAGGATGAGGAAGAGAACTCATCTGATATCATCATTGCCAGAGAGCCGAGTTATTTGACCTACACTTAATCTGTAAATCTCTACAGAATCATAACCTTAATGGTAAAGTTCCTGGCTGAGATAGCTGTAGTTTGACTCTATATCTCTGCAGCAACATGAACTTTCATAGTGAAATTCCATTGAATAAATCAATGGAATTGAGTCATGAAGCAAAAGAAAGAGAGCAAGACAGAGACACACCAGCATCCATGAGGTCAAGCTTGGTGATGACTGCCAAGGTGCGTCGGCCGTCAGGATCTACTTCCTTGGCCATCTTGAGGGCCTCTGCAGTGGCCATGTCCGTGTTGGCGGAGGACACGGCCAGGATGATGGAGTTGGGGTTGCCTATGTACTGCAGCACCAGGTCGTGCACCTGCTGCTCTATGTCCTCAGGCTGGTCCCCCACAGGCACCTGCAATGGCACTCGGTCTTACTACCCAGTATTCTGTGCAGAAATGCTCTGCTTTGAGTTATAACATTCAAATGAAAGTGGAAAATGATGAAAACTGGAATCATGCGGGAGAAGAATAAACGAGAAGTAAAGAGAAGAAGTAAAGAGAATAAGGAAAGAGAATAAGGAAAGAGAATATGGAAAGAGAATATGGAAAGAGAATAAGGAAAGAGAAGAAATAAAGAGAAGAAATAAAGAGAAGAAATAAAGAGAAGAAATAAAGAGAAGAAATAAAGAGAAGAAATAAAGAGAAGAAATAAAGAGAAGAAATAAAGAGAAGAAATAAAGAGAAGAAATAAAGAGAAGAAATATAGAGAAGAAATATAGAGAAGAAATAAAGAGAAGAAATAAAGAGAAGAAATAAAGAGAAGAAATAAAGAGAAGAAAAAAAGAGAAATTCAATGGAATAGTGTCTAAAAACTAATCGTTTTAAAGTCACAGGACACTGAACAATTGTATTACCCTAAGTAATAGCAATACCAGAGCAAATAACAAAAATACAAGTTCAGGTTTAGGTGATAGCACTACAACGGGATGATCAGAGAACATCACATTAACCATCTGAAAATGACTAACATAAGGCCAGGATGACCAGTTAATTCCCAGAAAAAATACGAAGTTAGGAACATCTTCAAAAACTCCAAAGTCACTTATTAATTAGTTCACACATCACAAGCTACACGAGCCTAGGAGTATCATGAGACAGCACCTGATCAACAAAACATCCATGCTAACAATTCATGTTAGTAGGTCTGGCTGATGCACTTAACCCTTTAAGAAAAAAATTATTAAGAAAGTGCAAGTATCGTACTGTATTAATAATTTTACAATTTCCATACACATGAAAACTAAATTTTGTGAAAATCAATACTCAAAGCATGTGGACTAAGAACTTGAAATAACACGTTTTCAGTAGCTGCCAGTATATATACACCACAGCTGTTACCTTAGAAAAACCACGTTTTCAGTAGTTGCCAGTCCCTACCTTAGTGAGGCCTGGCAAGTCAACAACGGTGAGGTTGACCACTTTGTTGGAGTAGATTTTAAGCCTGATGGGCTCAGACGATATGCCCTTGTTGCCCCCAGCGCCCCGTTCCGTCTCACGCTCAATCTCGGCCCGCACTTCATCGAAGTCCGAGAAGATTTTGTCCATGTGCAGGAACTGGGCCCACTCCAGCAGGTCCACATTAGCTGCCATTGTACACCAATATGCAATTATCCAGGTGCATTAACTGTGTTCCCCTATACATCCAAAGAAGACTTGATGGTTATTATTATTATATTTATGTTTAAGGTTCCCTAGCCACATCAAAGGTAAACTCCAGAAATCAAAGAAAAAACGCTATTTAGAATGGACTGTGGAAAACAGGTAATTTCTTTATACACAAGGTGTATTCTCACACATAAGACCCTGCACATAGAAACAGTTGGTTAAAGAAGAATGAGGAATAAAACAGCAAGACCACATGAAAACTGAAAGAAGCAAAGCACAAAAGATAGAAAATTTTGAAGGCTTCCCCATTGCTGAGGTAACCAAACACAACCCTCACTGCTAGCATCACGCCCCATGATGTACGGTAGACAAATCTAACTAGCATGAATTTATTGCCTTTGTCCTTGCATGGTTTGTCTCCCTGTACCTTATTTAACCCTCTGAACTTAGTGAACTAAATTATTTAGAATTAAATTGATTCCAAAACTGTCCAAATAAATAGAGGGATCAAAAGAAGAAAGGAGGGATAGTTTCAGGCCGTCCACATGAAGGAATTACAAATCTACATTGCGAAAATTAGAACAATGCTGTTTTCAACAGAACAGCCCTGTTCATTAATAGGAGTGCAAATTACCCAAGAGTTGTATGGAAAAATAAAGTCTCATGAACACAAATAGCATTTCCCAGCAATAAATTTAATTCAAGGTCCTTCAGTCATTACAACCTCTGGTGAGGCAGTGCACTGCACAAGGAACAACCATTTCTGCTTTGGAATGTAATGAGGAATATGCCAACAACAAGCCAGAAAAATCATCCAATTCTAGACTGTAAAGATCACAAACCTTCCTCAACCCATGGATGCACAATATTATTTCAAACAAACTTACACTGTGACATCAATTTGACCCCAACCTTTTAACTAAAATAACAACTTACATAAAGGTTAACCAGTTTCATTTAATTGGGAAAAATTACAAGCCCATGTTCAAATATATTGATAAAACCTACAGTTATCCAAAGTTTAAAATTCAGTTGGGGGTCATTATGACCCCACTGTGCATTCATGAGTTTATACATTTTCTGCAAAGTGACCCACCGGTGGTCACTTAGGTGATTTCATTGTGCTGCTGACCCACCTGCGGTCATTCACTAATTTTTTATTAATACTTAATGAAAGCTTAAGAAAGCCCCAATCCAGTTAATGTTTACTATTTTCAAAGTTGATTACCACAATTGACTTTAAATTTGAATTGAATATTGAACTTCAGTATAACACATTGCAGTTAAGCGTATCTGGGTAACATCTTGATATTTTCATCTACCACTTGCAAATATTACATTAGACAGTATTTTCAATGTGTTAAGGAAAGAAAGCACGAGCAAATCAAGCGCTGCTTACCCTGTGTCCGGTTCTCCTTGTGCTCAGGAGTGGTGTACATGAGCTGCAGCACCAGCGGCCGGCGTGTCACTATGCCCACGCCACGAGGCAAGAAACTCTTGCCAACCAGGCTCTCCAGTACGCTGCTCTTACCCGAGCTCTGCACAACAAAAGATTCTGTAAGAAGTTAGTTCATCATGCTTTCCTAACCACGACAAAAGATTTAGTAAAAAGTTAGTTCATGCCTAGTCCCTACTCCCAGCAAAAGATTTGGTAAGATGTTAGTTCATACCTTCCTTAGCACAACAAAAGATTTTTTTAAAAAGTGAGTTCATGTTTCCCTAAATACAACAAAGATTCTTTGATAAGAGGATGAAAGATTTTAAAATTTTAAACCAAAATTTAAAAATTAAAACATTTTGCATCAATTTTTTGAGACAAACTCTTATGTTATACATTTTAATGAATAGCGTCAATTAGAAATTAGGTTCAAATTTTAAATAGTATAAAGGCACACACAACAAATGAGGCAAATGAGATGTACTACCAAGGACTGTTGGAGTTGGAGTTAGCTTTCGTACCGGTGTTCCATTGACCCGTCCACCTCACTCCGCTGTTCGCGATCATGCAGAAACGTGCAATGTAACTCCTCACTCTATAGTCAATTTAAAATAGCACGTGTAGCTTCAAGTGTTTTAGATCTTAGAATTTTAGAATCTCTTTTCATTTTTAAATGCAAGCCTTCACTCAATAACCAGTTGAGTTCATATCCACTTAGCATTATAGGTTCTTAGTTGTGTTTTGTGTTGCATACTGCATTTTCACTTTTTTATTTTGTTTTCCTTTAGTTGTCGTGTTTGTCTGTTTCTACATCTATGTTCATTTCTATATCAGTGATATATGTCAGATTCTTTTAATGAGCTGATGATGGGTTTTAGCCCAAAACGTTCTCAGTATAATGAAATTTTTATCAGTGATTTTTGCTCTCCTATTTTTAATGAAATTGAAGAAAATTCCAGGGTCAATATTGATTTTAGGCCTTTCACGGAAATTAATAATTCCATTCCGAACAATCACTTAAGGAACCCATTTAAAAACGTTTTACATAAATGACATTCTGCTCGCTGATGCTTAATTTTCGAATTATTCAACTTTGAAGTTATAGGAACATCGTATATAAAAGTGAAGGAACTGACAAGTAAATATGCAGTAATACGGTATTGACGTATCGATGGGTGAGGTTGGGTAGGTTATGTTCGGTTAGTTAAATAAACTTACCTAAAATAACATAAATAAACCTAAAATAGCTTATCATAACTTACCCAAACCGACGCAATTTTTTCCCGCGCAAAAAGTGGGCGTGTCCCGCCGAGAATGTGGGCGTGACCCAATGATGCGGCGACTAAGCAACCGACCATATAATGTTATTCCTATCTGAACATAATTATTGTTACATCTCGAAAATAACGCATCAGCGAGCAGAATGTCAATCATGTAAAACCTTTTTAAATGTGTTCCTTTAGTGATTGTTCGGAACAGAATGTTTAATTTCCGTGAAAGGCCTAAAATCAATATTGACCAATTCCAGAAAATGTACCGGACTTTTATATGTTATTATAAAGCACAAACATAACAAAATTATTCGTAACCAAAGCTAAGGATTATTATCACTGTGGAATAGTTCAATTAATGAACTGAGTCTAAAAGATTTTGCAGCCAGCTATAATAATATTTAAAATGTAACAATACTTTAAACTGATTCAGGTTATTAGATAAATAAACACACATAGTTCAATATTTAAATCCTTTGTGTAATTGAGCAAAATATAACAATCTTACATTTGTTATATCACCTTCACAGGTAGAGTTTTTGACACCCTTATATTAGCCCTTTCTTCTAAATATTCAATTTGTGTATAATTCAAAACATAAATTTCCACACAATTCAAAAAACATGTTTATATACTGAGGAAGTAAATAAAAAATTGACTAGGCATACATTGATCATTCATTTAGCCAGGTGAACAAACTGATGAAGACCATTGCAGCATGCCACTTGAACTGAAAAGGGAAGGCCGATAGTGTCGGGGTCTTTTTAACGGCCTACAATTCCCTAGGTAATATTCACAATATTCATGCAAGAATTTAGCACCTGTTTATTAGACAGTAAATCGTGATAAATAAACAGTGAATCAGAATATTATACCTGGGACCCAACAACAACGATCTGAGGGAGCTGAATCGCATCAGCCCCAACCGTATTGAAGACATCTTGAAGCTTGTTAATGACAGGAATTAAAGCCTCCATGCTCATTATTCCTTGACAAGTTTAAATTATTCGTGTTTCACTTTACTGAGACAATTTTGTTGTATGATAAGCTCCTTTTTTTTCGTTGGGTCCACTGTGTGTACGGGATGAGGACACTTCTAACTTGTCGGCGCGCCTGAGCACAATGACAACAAGGTCACGTCAGACTAGGCACTAAACACCACACTACTGACACTAGTGAGGCAGTTTGTATGTTCCAGATAAATCAACATTACATGATTCCTGAAGCTTTTGAAAACGCCACGAAATCCTTATCTAGTGACTAGACTAGTAAAAGAACAATTTTGATTTTGTATGACGTGGGATGTACAGTGTACGTAGAGCGTTGCGTTCGCACTCGATGGTCATAGGTTCAATTCTTCCAAACTTGTCGCCATCATTTTTTTGGAGGGGAAATAGTACTCAAAATTAGTAAAAAGAGGCATGGGAAAGTTTACTTGCTTAACCAATTTTATTTCCGTCCTACTGTTTTCATAAGGGGTTGAAAAGTATGTGCGAGACAACATCTTTATTGTTCACGTCGTTACTACAATCACGCTGTGAAAATGATTTTTCAGCGTCTTTACCTGCAAAGAAAGTGTTAGTGAGAAAACTGAGAGAACAATCTATACTCCGTCTGTCCGAAGGCATCAAAAGTGTGTGATGAGCGTATCTGTAATACAATCTAAGGAAATGGGAACGGTGTCATGTGATTTGTCGAACATTATTATTCATTTTTGACGAGCCGTGTACACTCGGCCTCATCAACTCTCGAGAAATTGAATTTTTTTATTTGTTACGGCCTTTGATTTATTTCGCCTTCTTTCATATTTCAAATAAAGGGGGGTGGACTAGTTTCTCGTAAAGTTCCGTCTATAAGTTCTACAAACCATCTTCTCGGTTTTCTATAACTATCGAAAGAGCATTACATATTCTGGTGAAAATACCACGGGAAATGGACTAGAATCAAATCAGGATCTTTCTTGTCAAAGTGTGACTCTCGTGCCACTGAATTGATTTGCAGACAAACACAACTACTAAATATTGCGATAAAAAAAGGTTGTATATAAAGGAGCGACGAAAGATTTTCAGCCATTTACATTTCACCCTTAAAAGAACAGGAAAATTTAATGATACATGTGATTCTCAGCTAGAAAAAGATTAAATGTGTTGTAGCAAATATAAACCAAAATAATACTAATTGCCATTGTCAGGAAGTTATAATGTTTGATCCCTCAATCTTATTAATTTAGCTACTGAAATTAGTATTTTACTGATACATTGTTTTGAGATGCAAGTAGCGAGTCGGAGAATGTGCTGACTACCTGCCCCGTTGCTAAGATTCCATCTCAAATATTAAATTAGATTTCTCTGTCGCATCCGCTCGCTACTGGAAGTTTTCCGTCATACCTAAAATGGGATTCTATCATGTGTTCATTTTGGGGGTCTGTTTCCAAAGCGAAGGGAACGTTTAGTTACACAGGGGCCTTCCTCAACCTATGAGGTGACCAGGTCCACATTACTTAGTCAGGAGGTCATAAGGCTGAACAATAACCTCTGTTAATTAAGTCACGCTGTCACACCTAACTTGTCTCTCAATCATTTGTTTCCACAATTGACATGGGCATTACGATACCCATGAGTGAATATCAACTGAGGATCTTACTGTTAGGATATTTAAATACCCTTTTTCACACTTTTCTCTCAATCTTTTGTTTTGACAATTGACATGGGTATTACGATACCCCTGTGTGTTGATCAATATGTGTCTCTGTAATTTTGGTTCCCTGTTCAGGAATTGCTTTATTTGAAAGTTTAGAGCAATAAATTTACCAGTAAATGTGAATATTTAGCAAAGCTAGGGTATCATGTTTTAAAGTGGAAGCCGAATGCTATGATTACTGCACTTTTTTGCTATGCAAGCAACTAGCCAACATATCTCCATAAATCAAGTTTATCATGTGACCGTATTAAAATATGATCTACTGTATTTTTTCAGCCTGAAGATGATAATAGCTTCATTGAAACGTCGTTCTTCATACTCGTAGATTAACAGAGGAATAGAATTTCAACGATTGACGTGGTGCAGTGAAAATGTCGGGTGATTTTCTTTTTGTTTTAACTTGTGAAGCACTGGAAATGATTCATAGAGTTGAGAAGTTAGAAAACAAGTTTATCATCGTAAAAAGAGGGGGTTACTTACAAATTAATGCTCATTATTCTTTCTGTTGCTAACTAACTTCGCAGCCAATATTATCAACACTCTTGACAACATAAGGTCAAGAGGACGCTATCTCCACCAACGGGATCGAGCCGATAAAAGTTGTTGGAGCTCGGCAAATTTCAGTGATTCAGTCTACGTCACTGGCACCGCACGCCATGAAAAGGTGGTGAAGCAAAGTGTAAAATCAGGGCAAGAGAGAACGTTTTCAATCATGGGGGTGAATCATAGAGCCGTCGTGTTCAGCTTTATGTTACTGTTGTTCAAATCTTCATTCGCAGAAACTCCTTTGCGAGGAAATGGAGATCTGCTTGTGTCTGAAGTGAACGAAATAGTGCAGCACGTGTTGTCCCTTAAGTCTGCTGTCGAGGGATCACAAAAGGAGCAATGGGAAGCTCTGCAAAGCCTTCGATTTCACCTACTCTCAACGAGGACAGGGCTGAAGGAAGTCTTGAAGCAGCTGCAGAGCATGAAAGAGCAACTCGCGCAGTGCAAGATCTCACTGAATGATCGCGCCGGTGATGGTGGAGAAAGAGATGAGGAAGAGGTTCTAGTTTCAGGTGCGTGCTTGTAACTTTTACTAGGCCATGAAAAGTATGAAGGATGTTAATTGAATCTCTTTATCGTTATTTTGAGGGAGGTAAAGAAGATGTTATACTTTCAGGTGCGAACTTATAATATTACTAGGTTATGAAAGCACGAAGAATATTAATTAAATCCCTGTGCTGTGTTTTAACATTAAAATTTAAATGAAGAACCGAAGAATTCATAATTGGTTGTACGGTAGATCAATTTAAATCGAAATTTAGTGATACTACTGATGAAAATATGCTTACCCAGAGAGAAACTTAACAGTATAGACTCAGATTAAGTTATAAAGCCTATGTGTCTACCAACAATGGATCATTATGTTAAAATATTTCAATCACCCATGTTTTGCATTTGTGTATCCAATTGATTGGACATAAACTGTTTTTTCTTTTACCTCTTTTTTCCTTCATTCTCTCCCTTTTTCCTCTTTCATTCTTCTTCTTTTTCTTTCTTTATCTTTTCTTTTTCTTTCTTCCTCTTTTACTTCCCTGTTTTACTTCTCTGCGAACAGTAACTGACGCGCTGGATTACAGAGGCGGAAGAGTGTCTTTCTTCTATCTGTCTCCCTCTTTTACATTCTTGTTTTTTTTAGAGTAACTGACGTACTGGATTACAGAAGCGAAGGAGTGTCTTTCTTCTTTCTTTCTTTTTTGATTTCCTTTTTCTTTAAAAGTAACTGACGTACCGGATTACAGAAGCAGAGGAGTGCCGGTGGCCGGCAGTGAAGGTATCCTCCCGCTGTCTCGTGTTCGTCTCGGACAGCCTCCTCGACTGGCAGGCCGCTCAGCAGCAGTGCAGGTCCCACATTTCTGTATCTAAAGTAAAAAAGAAAATACGGTTTATTTCAAATAAAGAAGATTCGCTAGTGCAGGGTATCAATCATTTGTTTCGACAATTGACATGGGTATTGCGATACTCATGTGTGAATATCAACTAAGGTTCTTAATGTTCAGATTTTTAAAACCTAATGTTATACATTCCATGTACCAACTTTATTGGAAATGAACTGTTTTCTTTTTCTTCTTTTCCTGACCTTTTTTTCGCTCCGCACTCCTCAAGAAATTTCATTCCATCCTCGTACATCACGAAATTAAAAATACCAACAAATAGCCTATGTACTGTTATTTACTTGGACTTTTCTCGCACCCCAGGTTTGGAACCCCTGATCTACTTTAACAATTCAAGTTTATCTCTCACATCTTTTTAAAGTGAATCTAATTCTTTTGGTACTCATACATTGCCCTCAATCATTTGCTTTCGACTAGTGACGTGGGTATTACAATACTCGTGTATGTGTATTATATAAGTGTATTTACTTTGAGATACTTTAAAAACCAGTGATGTCCTACCTTTTTTGTACCATCTTTACTGGAAATAAACTTTTTCTTTTTTCTTTTCTTTTCTTTAATTCTCGCGTCTACTTTATTTTTTGTTGATAGTATTGGCTCCAACACGAGTCATTTTTGGTTTATTCATTGGAGCCATCTGTAATAGGCCCTATGTTTTATAAAGTCTTTTGAAATATAAATGAAAAATACTTGAAGTTTTTCAAAGGCATAGTAAAAAAATTCTGTTTGCTGATGGAAATCATTAAAACGGCAGCAACCAATTTTTTCAGAATAAAAACAAATTAATTTCCTCGAAACCATGATTAATTCGATTATTTGGTTTTTGATGTATTTGAGTTACCAAGCTCGTAGTTTTGAGCTAAAAATAACTCGATTAAACACCGTGAATTTCCTTATCGTTAAATTTGATGCAAAACCTCAACTTCATGAAACTGATCCGTCTTTTGTTAATGTCAGCATTTGACCTAGGTATTGTTTGTAAATTCTTTTGTTTGTTACAGACAAAACAATACAATCGATATTGTTATTGTTTGTATTGGATTGTGCATTCTTCCTTCGAATTAGAAGAGCTGAGTGACAAGCTGCCCGGATACAATGATGTCAAACCTTCATTTTTCGAAGATCGGTTATATCGGATGCTCAGATAAGTATAACGGAAGAAGAAGAGCGATCTATGAGTCCATAAAGAAATTAAACTATTGACATCTCTATCTGTCCCACTCTCAGTCTCAGCTAGAAAAAATTGTCGCACATGTTAATCGTACACTGGTATTTTCACATGGATCATAAACATAATAATTCCTTAAGCATTTATTTAGATGCTGATGTGCTTTTAGTTCACCTAGTGCCACAGCTTCAGAGTTTACCATGAGGAGTATTGCGTTCAGCCTTCAACTTTTATTACTTCCTAAACGATACAGTAGTGAGAGGCACCACATACATATACACAGCCCAGTAGGAATCTTGTATACATCGCACTACCGAGTTTAAATTTGTGTATAGCTGCAATACCGCTCCCCAGACCTGTCACTGTTTTAGCTGCAATACCTTTTTCGATAGCTATCACACGGAAAGTGACCAGGTTTTCATCATCGATGAGATAACCACAACGTACTACAAAATGTGTCAAGAATGGCTCCCTGACCAGGTCTTGACTGGCAATTTACATTCGAGCAGAAAGCAATTGGACGTAAAAAAAAAGTTACAACACGTTTGCTGCTGCTTATCAACAGATGGTAGCTTCAGTTGGTTAAATTCATCCTTGCAACTCTTTATAACTCTATTGAACTTGTATGAGTTTGTATTTTCTAGTGCTGTTGAGTTAGGACTTGGAGCTGCTGCATAATGTTTCCTCGTCAAGACTGCTACTAGTACCACACAGTTACGGAGCGCAGTGTTGTTATGTTTTTCCTTTAATTATTGTTTCACTGTGCGATTTGGACGATCATGGAATTCACATTGAGAAGCCCTACGTGTACATTCGTACGCTCTCTATCAGAATTTCAAAACACCTAAGTGTTCTTGAAAGTTTAAATAAGCATTCATGGTTACGTCTAGATTTGTTTTATGCATGATCTTTTAGTGACGCCATTTTATTTTCAAAAAAGTTCAGTTTGAGATTTGCATTCGTAGCATGGTATAGCACGCACGTCTTGCATTCCGGGATCACGATTTCACAAAGCTTCGTTCGTTTGTTTGGTTGAAAAAGTACTGAAATTACGATTCTACACATCGGATTGATTTCCAACCATTGCAGGACATGACAATTCACACATGCGTTAAACATTTTGAGTTTTTCTTACACTCACTCTTTAATTTTTTTTACAGGTCGATGAATGGGAAACTGGCAGGAGAATTCGAATTAGATTCTCTCCGCCAACGCTTGACGGACTTGTACGGCATCGGATCCTCTAGTGAGAGAAATACAGTTCCTTCATGAAAAATTGTGGTGCTAATCAGTAATGAATTCAGAACATTAGTTAATTAACAATTTTGTTTTTTGCGTATGAAATATGATACGCTTAACGCCAACGCCTCTGAGTTAATTCTAATATATTAAATTGTCGATCGATCGCTTTTTTTACCTACACTGAATGTATTAATAAATTGGTAAAAACCACCGTATGTGTGCTATTTAATGTGGGCTGCTAAATTATTCTAAGAATAATCGAGTTTAGTGAAACTATATAAGGGGTAACATGTCACACTCTGATGATCCACTACAGCCCGAACTCTTGTGTGTATTTCCGATCACCTCAGACGTGATTGGTGTGCATTGTTCACTGATGGTGTACATTCTACTTACAGTGGTACATTCTACTTACAGTGGTACATTCTACTTACAGTGTTACATTCTACTTACAATGTTACATTCTACTTACAGTGGTACATTCTACTTACAGTGGTACATTCTACTTACAATGTTACATTCTACTTACAGTGGTACATTCTACTTACAGAGTTACATTCTAATTACAATGTTACATTCTACTTACAGTGGCACATTCTACTTACAGTGTTACATTCTACTTACAGTGTTACATTCTACTTACAGTGTTATATTCTACTTACAGTGT
>JACJUY010000005.1:375236-436762 GCA_014220935.1 Platorchestia sp. MABIK | reverse complement strand
CTGTGGTATGTCGATGATACACGGTAGTGTTTGCACCCACACTTTAGTTGTTGCATTAGAAATAATATGTTGAGTACTGCACCACGCTCTGTACTTGTACTACAGTGCGGTCTGATGGCGTGCAGTAGCACACCAGTGAAGCACACACAGCTGCAGGTCTACAACTGCAAAGGTCAGATTGAGCAGACGCTTGGGTGATGGTCGGAGAATGCAGTATAGCTCTTGTTAAATTGAAAAACTCATTTATGCTGGATTACAATTTTCAGGGCGAAGAAATGGATTGGTGATTTTAAATTCATATGAGTGATTACTAGGTTCAAATAAAAGAATCAGAACGGGAACAAGAAATGCATTGTCGATTTTAAATTGAACTGAGTTGTTGCTATGTTTAATTACAAGACTCAGAACTACGTTCAGTGCTGTGTTCGTATGTAGGTGGGTAAACAATTCATTCTCGAAAATGTGGTGTTTTGAAAGGAAATTGATTGCGCTGGTCGGATAAGACTTTTTTTCAAACTTTTCTGTGTGAGTTAAACTTCAATTTTTTACTATGATTCGATGCAATAACCACTTTGAAAAGTTTTCCCTCTAAATTCGTCGCTAAATGTTTAGGAAAGAGCTCTTGTACTAACAGACACATCCTTCTTTCTTGAAATAAATTTCAAATGTTAATGAAAGGAACTACTTCGAAAGTGGAGTCGATGAAATGAACTGCTTCAAAAGTCAAGTTAATGACAGGAACTAAGTGACAAGTCGAGGAGTGTAAGGCAGTTTTAAGAGCGCACATGAGCACAGCGATGCTTCGAAAGTTAAGTTGGTGTAGTGAACTGAGTGACAAGTCGACGACGGGCAGACAGTTTCAGACGCGCATGCGAACAACGAACGTTTGCGCGTTGTCGTCAAGCGGTACGGCACACAGCAGGCCTTGACCGCCACCATTGTTGCGCGGCGCACTTCTATTCCTGTTGCTATCATTTGACGCGTTAACCCTTAACTGCCCAACGTGCCATATCTGGCACACTCAATAAAAACGCTAAGCACAAATATATTTGGTCGAATTTGCGCCCTAATTTGATTTTTGAAGCTGTCTGCCGAACGGCAGTTCCTTCCCCATTCTAATGTTGGTGATAACCTGATGCCAGCGTCGGTCTAATGACAGTGTTGTGTTGTGAGGAATATGAGTACAAAACTATGAGTAGTTAAGGGTTAAGTGCGGCGAGTTAAACTGAAGTTTAATATTCAACTTAAATTAGAGGTAACTTTAGAGAACCATTTTGAAAATAACAAACGCTTAATAGATCGCGCCTTCATTTAGTTTTCATTAAGTATTCATCGAAATTGAGTTGGTGACTGCCGGTCGGTCAGCAGCATTGTAAAAATCGCCTCAGTGACCACCGGTGGGTCACGTCGCACTTAAAGTGTCAATGCTCTAATGCAGCTTCTCATGCCCAGATTTTATTTCAATGAGCAGTCTGATGGTTGTTATTCTCCTCAGATATTCGAAGACGTTTAACATCTTGTGCACATGGATCGCTTGGCATGGCAAGGTTTACTTTCTTATGCAGCCTGCTTGTTTGAATTTCACTTTAACTATTTGAAAGCATGTTCAGTATATAATTCGCTGAGTCTTTGAAGTTAATCGGGTTGGATTTTTGTGCATGGTGCGTGGAGAAACGGCGAAGGGTTGAGTCGATGTGCGGAGCAGCTTCTGTTTATTCTATTTCCTTCAAACGAAATGGAAACTCAACTACACACGATTATCGTAGCTTCTGTTTATTCTATTTCCTTCAAACGAAACGGAAACTCAACTACACACGATTATCGTAGCTTCTGTTTATTCTATTTAATTCAAACGAAATGGAACTCAACTACACACGATTATCGTAGCTTCTGTTTATTCTATTTCCTTCAAACGAAATGGAACTCAACTACACACGATTATCGTAGCTTCTGTTTATTCTATTTCCTTCAAACGAAATGGAAACTCAACTACACACGATTATCGTAGCTTCTGTTTATTCTATTTCCTTCAAACGAAATGGAAACTCAACTACACACGATTATCGTAGCTTCTGTTTATTCTATTTCCATCAAACGAAATGGAAACTCAACTACACACGGTTATCGTAGCTTCTGTTTATTCTATTTCCTTCAAACGAAATGGAAACTCAACTACACAAGATTATCGTAAGCATGAAGCCGTGCATCGCATTTTCTTTTCGTATCTTCGCTGTTAATCACCGCCTTCAAACTTCAGTGATGAGACTCATGCTAGCTCGTTACGTAACCAAATTATTTCCGGCTCAAAAGAGTAGTCCAAGTAAAAGAGTTCCTTTCTTGTTTCCTATCGTCGTTGGACCTGGAAGGATCTTTCATTTTTACAAAGGAATTAAGTAAAACAAAACGGTAAAAGACTTTTTAGTAATTATATAATAACTAATTCCGTATACAAACGTTGACTGTGCGTAATGCCAGTAAATGAGGAAGGTCAATATCACGAGTACAATTGTACATGACAAACTTGTATCACAAAAAAATGCAAACGGTACCTAAATAAAATGCTAAGCACATTTGAAAGCATGAGATGAAATCATAGTCTTGTAAAGTTAGCGTATTTGACAATAATTTTAGGCTTAGTATTTAATATGAAGTGAGAGAAGCAATGACGGACAACCTCATCATTCTCCGCAGCGGCAACACGGAATTGACTTCAGCCGCGCTGCGACTGCGGCAGACCGGGCACTGAAGGAGCAGTTCATTTGACTTTCTTTGGCGAGTCCACTCTTAAGCTCTAAATTTTCTTACCAAAAATGTACAATAGAAATAGCAAAGTGAAGGTATTCTAGAGTGTCTTAGAGTGAGAGGGACTTCATTCTATTTTGGCAAAATTACGAAGTGAAGGTATTCTAGAGTGTCTTTGAGGGAGAGCGACTTCATGTTATTTCGAAAAATTAGGATTAAAATGCTTAACGCTTTCCAGACATCTTCTAGATATTGCAGGGGCTTTTTTTTATTTTCGTGACAGAGTATCACTGAATTTGTGAAATTTTGCCCATTTAATTAAACATTTGGGATTAGTTAATCATATTCAATATTATTAGTATCGCTAAATGTAGAGTACCCGTATAATTATTCTAATTAAAATCTTACGTTTAATCTAATTTTCATTTTGAGCTAAAAAATTTCATTTCAGGTATGAATTCAAACTGGATTAATTCTGTTCATGACCATGATTTTTTAAATATTTTTTTTGGGTGAGAGCAATGAATTTTCTTATGATGGTCTATGAACATGTGGCTTCGGTTTCACGGTCCAGCCAGACCACAACCAGTCGCGTGCAGTTAGTCTCGTAAATAAGAGCACAGGAACCTCACTTAAAAAAACATGCAATGGATTAAAATACACAGAGTATAACTTAAGAGTGGAAAAGTTCTTACTGTAAGACTTTCAGCATCTGGTACCCTAGTCACCATGACTAAAGT
Source organism: Platorchestia sp. MABIK (assembly GCA_014220935.1). Taxonomy (NCBI): domain Eukaryota; kingdom Metazoa; phylum Arthropoda; class Malacostraca; order Amphipoda; family Talitridae; genus Platorchestia; species Platorchestia sp. MABIK. The sequence continues at coordinate 433,280 of JACJUY010000005.1, read as the reverse complement.
GACGCAGCAAGTTTCGTCGGACATGTTCGTTTTCAGTTCTAATTCATGGATGTAGGAGCTCTTACATAAAGAGATGTTGAGGAACAACGTTTACCAACGCTGTCCATGCGTCAGGCTAGGGCAGGACGAGTTCAGAGTCTGTTCATCACTAAGAATTCATAAGTTCATCACTAAGAATTCATCAGTTCATCACTAAGAATTCATCAGTTCATCACTAAGAATTCATCAGACATTTACGAGTGCAGAAAACGGTCGCAGTACTAATTGGATCATATGGCAAGACTGGCAAGATGTAAGGGGTTAGACAGATCACAGGCCGATGCATTCGAACATTGCTTCCTATAAATTCAAGTACTCACAATACATGATTTAGTCTGAATGCTACGAAGTATTACGTAAGTGAGGGTATTTTCTTCTTCTAAGGTTTCACTTCGTACATTTTTTAAGAAAGTTATGAAAATGTTAATTTTTCGTGCACTTCGCTTTCGAACGCAATGTGCTAATATTTTGGTGATAGAATTTTGGAGACCCACCATTATTTTTCTGATTTAAAAAAAGCATGTGCATCTTAAGCTTAGGGGACAGTAGCATTTCTTTCTTGCGTTGAGGATGAACCAGATTTTAGGAAAAATGTTCAAAAAAAGCTTCTAAGTGCCCACCCTGAATCATTTGAGCAACTCGATCAGGTATCAATTTGACATCAAATTTGAATCAGCTGTAGTAGAATTCACAGCTTGGCAGAGCGGGAATCTATTCTTCACAGTTTTTTCAAAGAGCCTAAATTCATGTATATGGGGCCATCAAGAGTGAGAAATTGCAGAGTTTTACGAAACTATGCGTCGAAATTCAATCCTTCGTTTCACAACAAAAATACCAACAAAATACGTCAACTTTTAAACAATGGTAATAACAGAACTAATGCTAAATGTAAGATTAAATTCAACACAGACAAGCACCTATGTAGTTGATGAGGCCGTCGAGAAGTTGCGTACGCCAACTACCCATACATGAGGATACTAGCGGGCTGGTGTACGGGCAGCCACATGTCGCTGGGACCCGTGGACAGACAGCGAGGCTCGAGACACATCTGAAACGGAGAAAAAAACAACTTCATAAAACAACAAGCAATGTGTAGAGAAGAACATTCACAGACACGTTTGCGTATGAAAATTATGGGCAAAACATTTTGTTTGTATTTTCTGAGAACCTCATGAGTTAATTTTACTTAGTTGAAATTAAAAACAAAGTGCTAAGCGGATTTCCGCTTTCTACTCATTTTTCTTACTCGTATTTGCTGACTTTGAAAAGCCACATGTGATGATGGGTAAAAATAACTCACCTTGAAATCTTTAGGGCCTAGTGTGGTTCCCTGGACTCCTTCCAACGAAGGCAGGGGAGAATTTGGAGGATTCTTGAAAATAAAATTTTGAACGAGAGACGTCACGAAAAGGAATATTTCAGATTCAGCCATGATGTCTCCGAGGCAATTGCGTTGCCCTTTCCCAAAAGGAATAAACGCTTGCGGGCTTCTGAGACGTCCCTGCTCGTTGATAAACCTTTCAGGTCGAAATTCTTCAGGATTGTCCCAGTATTTTGGGCTCATGTGACACGCATAGAGGAGGGCGACAACTGAGCTGCCTTTGGGAATGAAATATCCGTGTAAATTAAAGTCAGCTTCAGCAGCGTGATTTGGCGCGATAGGAACCACGTTGGAGATCCTCATGACTTCGTTAATGACTGCCTGGCAGTAAATCAGCTGAGTCTGGTCGGACATGTTGGGAAGGCGGTCTCTGCTGACGTGGTCGTCGATTTCTTCTCTCATCTTGTGGACGACGTCGGGATGGTGGAGGAGGTACGCCAAGAGCCAACTCGCCGTGGTCTTGACGCTCTCGCTGCCTGCAGTCACAAGGTCGCACAACACCTGTGCCACCTGCTCGTCTAGACATCAACAAACAACTCAATTCAAGTTCAAGCCATACTAACAAACGACAGAGTAACGCTAAGCTTAGTTTAGACGTCGTTTCATTGAATCACGAGGTTTTGCAGTGCGCTACTGGAAGTTCAAGCAGTACTAATCGTGATAACGAACTATGAACTTTAACCTAGCTATCTTACGTAACACTAACCTTGGTTTGGAAAATGTTTCAGACTTACCAGGTTTTCTTATTCGGTAATGGGCAATTTACGTTCAAGCAAGACTGTTAGGCTAAACAAACTCTTGACAAAACACAGCTAAGTTTTCTTTGGAAACTATTTCACTGAAACACAAGGTTTTGGTTGTTTGTAAAGAACGAACAAGCTATCACGTTGGTACACATAATTGGAAAACAAGCTGAATAAAAGGGTAGAAGTTACGATTCAAAGAAAAGTCGCTATGATTTCACTCACCAAAGTTGATGATGGCTTCATCGCGTTCGTATTCGACAGCCAAATAGTTGTCCAGTACATCCTTGTCATCGCCGGGCTTGTACGAGTCCCTTCTTTCCCTGATGACCTCTTTATAGAACTCGATAGACAAGGAATGGTTGGCGTGGAGTTTCTTCATGTCTCTCTGGATTTTAGGCAAAAACTTCAGAGCCCAAATATAATTCACCAAGTCCAACTTGGCGAAGAGCTTGAAACCTTCTCCGTTTATTTCTTTGTGTTTCAAAAATATAGGATCATTCGCGTCGTATCGAGTGGATAGAAGGAATGAAGTTATAACGTTCGTTGAAAAAGCTGTCAGAAACTGTTCCATGTTGATGGGCTCGCCGGAAGATTCGGAAACGCAGTCCAGTAAATAGCGGACTTCATTCTGATGGAAAAAAGTAACGAAAATCAGCATCGTTTGAAAAATCAGAAGGTAATATTTTCTTCAAATTTTTGTAACCGATCATTTTACGTCACCTACACGCGAAATGTACCTGAATTCTCTCTTCCATCTGCTCTCGGCCTGACCCGAACTTCTTCATGCCGAGTTTGATCAGTTTTTGATGCAGAAATCTCCTCTCGTCTTTCCACATTTTACCGCGAGTGTTGAGAACACCTAAGGGGGCATAAAATAATGGCGTGAGCACAATTTTCAATTTGAGCCAACTTGAATAAATTATTAAAAGAAGTTTTCTATTTGTATAAATGAAAGCCTAGTTAAATGTTGTGTGCTAATTCACTTATCATGAATTTAAATAACAATATTCGGAATAATGGATTGTAATGTATTGGTATGATAAAACTGCATTATTCATAAAATTAAATGCTTTTAGATGCACACAACTCAACATTCGTGTGAATGCGGAAACACATGTTAACAATGTGATGAATAATAAAACGACAAATTCAGTCATTTTGAATTGCTCCAACGCAATCCGCACTTGAAAGAAACCCAGAAGTATTCAAGAAAGTCGCAACTAACACAAAAACACAGGCGCACATTCGCACGGAGTTATCTTAGATCTACGGCAAGGTCAGAGAGACTGCATGCAGCAGTCATTGAGCTGCTGGGCGCTACAGGCAAGTGTGTGTAGTAAGTCTGTAAGAAGCTGTTCCAACTTTCACTGGCCCTTGAGTGACCACTGGCCTAACTTGTGTGGTAGATTTTCGGCCATGTATGGCAGGACAGTCCTGCCGAAAAAACCCGCGGTTGAGGAGCCCATACCGGGTGCCCCACAAAAGTGTCCCCGACTTTTTGGTTGATTATATCTCCGCTTTAAATTAACATATTTCAGTTGTCTTTTTTTCACAAAATAGTAAATATTGTTTCCTTTTCGAGTGATTTCAGTGTTTGAAAATCGGTTGAATAACCACTTTACAATGATATCATCTCGAGGTTAACTTCGGACGCTGCGGGGTAACACTCAGGACTCTCGGTCGATCTTTTCACTCATGAACTCAACTTTACTGGTTTGAGGCGCTTGTGCTGTTCGTGAGTGCATGTCAAAAGTACGATTGACATTTTATCGAAAAATACGATGTACTTTTTTGTTGAGAAATGTGATTGACTTTTTTATTGAAAATGCGTTTGACTTTTGTTATTGAAAAGTAAGATTGACTTTTTTGTTGGAAAATATGATTGACTGATTTTTTGCAAAGTACGATTCACTTTTTTTTCGATAAAAATGCAAGTCCCAAAATTCAAACACAATGACTTTGCCTGTAGATTTTTTTGGGGGAAATCTTCCTCACTGAATGTTAGAGCGCACATAAAGTTAGCTTGAACATCAGCACTCCAACACTCAAGTTATTGTGGAGTTCTCTACTTTTTGAAGTGCGGAAAAACGGATAAAATGCTTCTTATAATCTAGGAAGTTTCATGCTGAATTCTATCAACTCACCGAATCCTTTAAACATCCCGTAGAGGGGGGTCATGGGCCTGCCGGTGAACGCTGACTGATAGAAGGCTTCTCTGATCACCATGGGGTCTGACAAAACGATCATCACACGCTGACCCAGAGCAATGCTGTATATATCTCCAAATTTCTTCGACAATTCATACAAAGCAAGGTAAGTCTTGGGGCCCAAAAATGGCAAATAACCAAGGAACGGGATTCCCCACGGTCCTGGCGGGAGGTTCATTCTTAACTTCTTCACAACAGAGACGCAAAAAAACACGACCAACAAAATAAGGGTGCATTGTAGCAGCATGGATGCCTCGTATATTAAGAAGTGCAGAAGCATCTTGGATAACTAGAGGGCTTGCCCTTTGCTGAGTCTTATATAGGCGCGAGGCTTGAACAGTAACAATGCAGGGGCGGAGTTTGAGTGCAAGAATGCAGTTGCTGGCGATGGCTGGGAGGAGCGAACTGAGGCGGCAGTAACAGGGGACGCAAAAAATACTTCGAGGAGGCGCTTACGTGGAGATGATACGACGGAGCTTCGCAGGGTGTCGCTTGACTCATCTCCAGGCTGGACCTGCCCAGAGCGCGGCGCGTGCAAGCAAACATTAGTCCATACGCTCTGCTGTCACTCTAAACCGTCATGCTTTAATGCTTAGCTTTCCTACTAATATAGATCAATACACTTATGACAGCTGAAAGGAATTCCGTTGACTCATCTCCAGGCTGGACCTGCCCAGAGCTCGACGCGTGCAAGCAAACAGTAGTCGATACGCTCTGCTGTCATACTTAAATCTTCAAGCAACGCTGACGCTTCTAAAATAGCCTTCTTATCAATTTAGATCAATGCACTTGGAAATTATGACGGCTGAAGGGAATTATAAGAAAAAGGAGTTACCGCTTCTAAACAAGCTTTCCTAGAAGTTTAGATAAATGATGTTTTTTATTCCAATCAAGCCTGATACATGTCATTTTGTACAATGGTTTCTCAAATGCCTTATCGTAATGACGGTTACCCCTGATTAATACACTTGGAAATTATGACAGCTAAAAGGAATAATTGTACCGAAAAGATGTTACTGCGTCTAAACAAGCTTTCCTACAAATTTAAATCAATACACATGGAAATTACAACCCACCGACCCTTCCCGTGAACAGCGCGTGCTCTAAACCACTCGACCACAATGACCAAAGAAATAAAAAGTAAAGGAAAACCAGAACAGAAATAAAAAGTAAAGGAAAAGAGAACAGACCAACAAAAATAAACAGTAAACGAAAATGGCTTCAGCGTTCTGTTATGTCTGACATGGTGAGATGATCTTTTGCTATTTTTTTCAGGGAATGCATCTTGAAGTTCATGAAATATTCAAGTGTTTAAAGATAACGGAAACAGTATTGTGAGCAAACAGGAAGTATCGGCACAGTCCTCCATTCCTCGGAGGAAATATGCAGAAAAAGAATGAAAAAAACAGAGCTCTGCATTACCTCCTGAAAATTCAAGTCTATTACAAGAAAAGTTTGGAATTTAGAGTGTGTGCTCTAGTTCCATCTGTGGCATTGATTGGCTATTCGGCATGACTTGTATTCACACAATCTCCAGTAGATGAACTCACCATGACAATGAACTGAAATTTTTTAATCTGAATTCAATGCCTGTGAGTATTAATATTTAAGTGAAAAATCCATAGTTCCAATAAAACTTAACTCATTCATTTCTAAAGGCATGACTGGACTTTGCCATACTTCTGCTCTTAGGGACGTTTTACCATAAAAGCAGATGTTCACATTCAAGAGCAGCCACTTGAAAATAGATATAACAATGCTTTATTTACGGAAATTGGCTTCATCATCATCATAGTTAAGTACAAGATCCGAAAATTAACGCTTTAGAATCTGCACTCTTCAACCCCACTCAGTAACGAGAAATTGAAAATTAACTCATCGTTAGCCTTAAACAAAAACATCACGCAAAAACTGAAATCCTTTGCTCGTTTCAACCTCACGTGGCCTGTGAGGTTGAGATGGGAATGGTTCTGAGCATGTGAGGTTGTGAGGTCTGCAGTGGAGACATCTTTTACAACGATTTGAGAGGCAGTTGCGCATGCTAGTAAAGGAGCATACAACTCGGGGCAGGGCGAGACAAGACCACGAGGGTTACAAGTAGCAAGCAAAGAACGGCATGCTAGCTCACCTGTTGAACGAGTAGAAGCTGAGCGCAGTAGTAGATCGTACCTGTTGTACGAGTAGAAGCAGAAGCTGAGCTCAGTAGATCGTGCGGAGCTGACCAGAAGGAGAGCTCGTCAACGGGTAGACTCGTGGCGCTAGCGTCTTATATAGCTACGACTCCGCCTCCTTAATCTACCATCAACTCACAGCCCCGATTCTCTCATCGGTAGATACTAGTCTACTCCAGATGTCTGTTTTGCACTGGCACGTAACGCATAACTTCGGCAGGGGCAAGTTTCAGCGACCTCTGGAGCTTCGGTGAGGGAACTTTTGGTTTCATCTGCTGAGGTCGACTGCACCTGCATTACTCAATGGTATATTTACTGAATGGTTACGGTCACTATGGGTATTTACTTTAACACTTTGACAGCGGCAGGTTAAGCTGAAGTACAATTTTCAATTTAAATTTAAAGTATATTGTAGGAAGCGTTGTTGTAGATACCGAACATTTAACTAGATCGTGTTTTCATTTAGATTTGATTAAGTATGTTTAGATTTTGAGTTTGTGACAACTGGTTGGTCAGCAGCATAATGAAAACTCCCTCAATGACCAAAAATGGCTCACGTCGCAGTCAAAGTGTTAAAAATCATCTTTAAAGAGTGCTAGAACGAGTGTAATGTATCTGATAAATGGGTAACTAATTGGTGGAAGCACAATCATGCTGAAGCAAAATGTAGTACAATGAGAACAATTAAATATGTAGCACGGGAAAGAATGATGAGGAATGATGAGGCCACTTGAAAGAATGGTGAGGAATGATGATGCATGGTCACTAGATTAGTGTTTTCTTGCTTGACAAATTACGAGCGTCGGGTTAAAGTGAAGTTATTTGCACGCAATGTTCAATATAGTTCAAGAATCAATTAAAGTTAAAGTCAATTTTAGAGATCACTTTTGGAGAAAACGAACACCAAATAAATCGCGCCTTCATTTAATTTTCATTAAGCAATTGTCGAAATTGAGTTAGTGACTGCTGGTCGGTCAGCAGCATTATGAAAATCCCCTCAGTGACCACCGGTGGGTCACATCGCACTTAAAGTGTTAAAATGCTCACCGTCAGTCGAAAATTATGCTCAAAAGTAGCTCAGAATTGTGGCATGCAGCAAGCAGAAGACAAGGCTCGGCTGGCGCCAAGCCTGAGTCACGAGTTTAAGGAGTGGCCATCGGTTGTGCAATGCTTCTGGCGGGACAAGTGTCGCGCAATGCATTCCCGCCACCACTCCACTTGGAGAAGTGTTCGATACCAAACTAAAAGCAATGCAATTCAGCGACCACTCCACTTGGAGAAGAAGTGTTCGATACCAAACTTAAAACAATGCAATTCAGCGACCACTCTACTTGGTGAAGAAGTGTGCGATACCAAACTTAAAACAATGCAATTCAGCGACCACTCCACTTGGTGAAGAAGTGTTCGATACCGAACTCAAAGCACTGCATTTCGGCTACCGCTCCACTTGGAGAAGAAGTGTTTCAACTTCTGCGGTGCAGAAGTTGGTGTTTTTTTAGGTGTGAGGGTTCATTTTGCCGCCAAGTCTTTTTAGCACGTTTTTAAGCACAAGACACAAGTCTTCTGTATGTCTTTCTCATCATGTCTAGTAAGTCTTTGTTAGTTTTATCATAATTTTTTTTTGCATAAATATGTATATACATATATGCAGTCTAAAATTTATGAAACATGAACTCAAAAATACTTATACAGAGGATGAAACTATGCAACAATCTTTGAATCACCGTAGCAAGGGAAGAAGTTTACTAAAAGATTTGCTCTTTTCATTTCAGAATGTAGAGGTCTGTCACATAAGCGTTTCACAAGCAGCTCGCTTGAGTCTACATCGCATTTCATTCATTCGATACCGAGACAAAAATATTAGGACAAGTCACCATGAACTGCAATTCGGATTTGACAACTATCATATCGCCAATATCACCTATCAGGTTGCCAATATCACCGATCAGGTTGCCAATATCACCGATCAGGTTGCCAATATCCCAATGCTATGATACTGAGGTAGTTTTGAGTAAGAGAACCTAGTGTGTTGACCCTGATTGTGGCGTGTGTTCGTAACGTACGAATGGCCTTGCTGTTTTCCCGAGCGTTAGCCCCGACGTTGCTGCTTTTTTGAGGGCGTGGTAGTGCTCTTGCTGCTGCTCTTGTTCGTGTCCGTGTTGTTCAGCCTCTCTCATCGAGTTCCTTCTTTTTGCTAATTGTAATATCTGAGCTATTGCTTATCATGATAGCTCGAGCTCTTGCTTATTACTATAGCTATTGCTTGTTATATCTTGAGCAATTGCTTATGAAAATATCTTGAGCTGTTGCTTATTATAATAGCTTGAGCTATTGTTTTTTATAATAGCTTGAGCTATTGCTTATTATAATATTTTGATTTGTTGCTTGTCATAATAGCTTGAGAGATTATTTATTAAGAACAAATGTTAGACGGTAGGTCTGCAGTCTTGATCTAGAAAATCGGTGCACGTAACAGTGCCAGAATTAGAAAAGCATCAGTTTTAATCGCTTTTCGCTGTTTCCACTGCACGCTTCTATCATTCTTCAAAGTTGATTTTGCCTCAATAAATATTACTCTCTGGCATAGTATGTGTTTCTTTTAATACCTATGTAACCCAAGCTCTGACTCCTGAAGATATATGCCATACCGCGCTTGAAAACATGATCAGCAGATGATCAAACAAATTCACAATGGTGTTTTATCGTGGGGCGAAAAGTTTCCAGTTCCTGACATAGAGACGAACCGACACCCTTTTTGACCTGCAGGTGCAATGATGGTGAGGGCAGTGCTGGGGTAATCCATGTTTGAAATTTTCACGTTGGTGTCGTGATTTTTGAACTCATCTCACTGAACGCAGTAATTCATTTTCGGAGCTGTAGTTTGATGCATTATCTGAGGGGAGGTTATTATGATTTGGATCCAGTTTTGAGAGCTTATGATCTGCTGGTGTTAAATTTATTTATTTCTACTGTTTACTTTGCTTTCTTTCAGTTTTTCGTTACTGGAGCCCAGCGTTATTAATTTCCTTTCTTTATTCTATATTAATTTGTTTGTCATTTTGTCACCTCTTTAGGGGTTAGGACACGATTAAAATCCAAGCATTAAATTAGAAGCTTAACGTAAGATTTCTTCCTTAATTAACTTAAACTTCAAATAAATAAAGACCATTGAAGATCCTAAAATTTAGGCTGCTGAGCAGCTTAACTTGCTTCTGGTCGATTTAAATGTTGACAAAAGTTACTTTGATACGAGGAAAAAAGTCTCTGATTTTAAATTAACTAAAGTCATGAAATATCTGAGTAAGTATTTGAAGTGGTCAGACTTTCCCTACGTTAACTCAACCTTTCACACTTCTCTCTGTTAAGAAAGTTCGTTTCTGAACCACTTCGCATGTGGCATCATTTGAAGGTTAGTGCAGGAAATTTCACTAATACACCATTGAATAACCTATTGTGCAGCGCTTTCTTTACACTTTCAATGATTTTAGTTAAAATTACTTCCCTTACACAGCATCTTTTATTCCAATCAAGCCTGATACATTTCATCTTGCACGTTGGTTTTCAAATCTATTATAACTAACACCAGGATACAATGACGGTTACCCCCGGTTAAGCCGGTACCCAGTTTCACCACCTGGGTAGAGTAGGGAATTGTGGCTGAGTTTTCCCTTTTCCTAATGAGGAGAATCCCCGGGTGGCAACAAGGAGACACATACAACACACAGCAACATGGCAGGGTCGGGCACAAAAATCCAGTAACCTATTCCAAATTTGTCTCTTTTCGTCAGTTTAACAACCCCTCAGCTGAGCGCGTCTGTCGTAATGCAGAGCAGGAAGTTTAGTCATTGTCTGTGCAGGGAGGCTCAAGTCCGGGTATTGGATCTGGTGCATGAATGCTGCAAGAGAGGAAACCTATTTTAGCAATTTCCTACGCTCTTTAAGAAACTCCTCCATACTTCTATTTTGATTCACTATATCCATGAGAGAATTTTTTCCTCGATTCCCTACACAATTCAAAAATAGTGAAATATCACAACAATCGTTGACTTCTCTCTCATGAATTAAACACATGAGGCGACGAAAAAATTCCAAAAGAGGCATCGAATCTCAGTTTTTAAAATCATGTAACAAGCAAGTGTCTCCCGTTTTGGAAATTCTCACTCATTTATGCCCTCAAAGAGAAGCTAGAATTATTAAAGAAAAGTGACAGTTGTGGTAAGAAATGTATAGAGATGAAAAATGGGTCGAATTCTAATCGTAAGAAATACATACAGATTAAAAATGTATAGAATTCCAATGGTATAGAAATGTATGGAAATGAGAAATGGGTACAATTTCAAGAGTAAGAAATGAATAGTGATAAAAAATGTGTGAAATTCTAATGGTAAAATTTGTATAGAGATAAAAAGTATATAGAATTGCAGTGGTAAGAAATGTATGAGTCCGAAGATGTGGCTGTGCACACCTGGGCAGGGATAAAAGGACATTGAACTCTGCCTGAGGAGCGATGGTTTGTGGGACGCCTGAGGCCGAATTGCTTTGGGTGGACGAGCACAGCGAACTTGTGCGAAAACTTGTTTCGCTTCACTGCCAAATTTATCAGCGTTAGGCGTACCAGCAGCCACGACCTACCTCTCGAAATGAAGAGTTAAAAATGAAAACAGGGATTCATGCTATAATGAAGTTATTTATCAGTTTGAAAACATGAAAAATATGGATCAATGTCTTAAGTTTTTCATCTAACGAGTTTCTAGAGTTTGTGCAACAAGTTTGTAATGACCAAAAAATTCTGTAGATTTTGTTCCTCCTATTGTAGTTCTGAAACGGATATTTTTTGGATTGGTGAAAAGCATTATGAGGAACGTACGCAAAAAAAAGCTCAATTACTTTGATTAAATAAATGTAGTTGTTTCTTCATGTTAATGTACTTGTGTATAGCTTTAATAGGTCCCAAATGAAATCCGCCTGAAAGATAAGAATGATTGTAAATAATTTTACAAACATAAAACACGACAAAAAGCCAACAATTTGCCTCTCATGATAACAATCAGACATTGAGGGTGACATGAAACACTCGTAAATACACATGTATTCATGCGGACAATAGCTCCATTTCCTTGCACTTGTTGGTAAATTTAGAACGTTTTTCAATAACATGATACATCTCCCCGGAGATAAATTTAAGGCCTATTTCAATAACATGATACATCTCCCGGAAATAAATTTAGGACGTATTTCTATAACATGATAAATTGCCCCGGAGATAATTTAACTCTCCTGGACGATCAGTCTTTCGTCGGCACAGCCGCTCGGAAAATTACGCGGCTCACTTTTTGTGCAAAAAAGCCGGTCATTCCTCAGGAGAAAGCTATGCTCGAGGTTACTATTTTTTTCTTCCTGTGAAGTCTGGCCATGAGAGCAGGCGCTATGGTTCAATCTGTCCCGAGTCTTAGGCCGAATGAAGTTCAAATGTTGATCGTTATTTCAGTGTCCACTTCGTAGAAAATAATTTTAAACTCTTCTTTCGAAATCGAGAGCTAATATTTAACGTATATAATTTTTATGTCAAAATTATGAGAGATTGTAGGTGATTAGAAAGTGTTTATGTGAATGTATTGCACCCGCATTCACACTTAACTGACTAGTGTTGTTCCTTAGTGTACCAGATAGTTCCTATAAATGAAGTAAAAACTGTTCAAGACTTCAAGGATTGACGTTTTTGCAAGCTCGTGTCAAAACAAATGAACGCTATCGTGTATGTTTCCTTTTTAGTAAAAATTAGTCATGCAAAATAGGGAATTAATAATCATCACAAGAAAATATTGGAAAGCCCGTGAACAAAATTTCGGGCTATTTGCTTTGTTATAAGAGACATGTTATCTCCCTGTGAACTATCAGTCAATACAAATTTAATTATTTTTGTCGTCATTTAGAAAGTAAATTAAGTAAACATAATTATTTGAGGCATGAAGTTACGTCACATTACCAGCATTTCTAAGTCTATTTGCTATGATTGTTACATGAATATTCTACGACAAAATCAAGTTTTGCAGGAGAAAGTTGATTTTGAAACATAAATTTTATTAATCTCATTAATTCACTTTCTAACTTTTCAGCCTTACGAAATAGTCCAATTTCCTCACGTGTAAGTCGTTGCATTTTGTAACCAGACAGCAATATAGATTTTAATGAATCACTGAGTTTTAGTACAAAAATGCTAGGAACATTCCTGAACCGACTTACACATTAATTCACATTAATTGTGATTCACATTAATCTTTGCCATAGGTGTGTGCAAATGGTAAAGATAGACAATGAAATGAGAATAATCCATTGGACAAAAATATTGAGTAAAAAGGAGAGAACTAACAATACAGCATAAAACATTCACTCGAATTAAAAATTGCAAGTAAAACAGTAAAACTGAACGTTACGAGCATTCGCTCATCAAAAATAGTTTAAAATATCATCAATGTTTTTTTCTTACTATGTCGTAAACGACGTAAAATTTGAGCTTGATCTGACATAGGACATTATTTAATGACCACAAATATTGCAAATTCACTGATGATTTTTACCTTTTTATTACTTATTTTACGTACCCTTTCATTTATTCATACCCTTTCATCGTCATGGAAATCCCAACAAAGCTGCAAATTTTAGCTATAGCTTCATTTAAACAAGGAGCAAGTCCAACGAGGAGTTCCTGGGGCCGATGTACCGAGGAAAAGAGTAGATATCCCTAAATTGGGTGTCCCGAACTCGGGTTCAGTGACCGAACCAAGGCAGCGAGAACTCGTTCCAACGGCCTTGTGTTCCGCCGTTCAAACTCCCGCGAAACAGCAGACGGACCCCACACCTGCCCCCGCACTGCACCCACAGCGCCAGCCTATGTAGGCTAATGGACTGGCCCCCAGCCTGCTCCTCCGTCTCTAGAGTAGCCTCACTACGTCTGTCTCTGTCTACGTCTGCCTCAGAAGTATACGTCTCCATCTTTAGAGAAGTCTATGCCTCCATCTTTAGAGAAGTCTGCGTATTCATCTTTAGAGTAGCCCCACTACGTCTGTCTCTGTCTACGTCTGTCTCAGAAGTCTATGTCTCCGTCTTCAGAGTAGTCTCACTACGTCTGCGTCCATCTTTAGAAAAGTCTACGTCTCCATCTTGAGAGAAATTTTTAAAAATCCTGTTTTTTGAGCAAAATCATGCAATTTGCAGAAGTCGAGCTGTTTTAAAATACAGTGATCAGGATTTTATTAAGCTACATCAATAATATCTTAGATTTAAATTCATTTCATTGTTGAAGAAGAGCTACCATGTTGTGTCAGGGAGCAATGTGAATGATACTTGTCAAGAATTTTTCCTTTAAGTAGGGCTCAAGTTTACATGAGATAAATGCAGAAAATGTCCAACGTTGGTTACGTAATAATTTGATTATCACAGTAATACGTTGGTGACATGATAGTTAGATAATCGTTGTAACATTGTTGTAAAATTTCCTTATTTAGGCTTTTCTGACAATAGTTTGAGAACAGATGACCACAGAGCAATGAGACTCAAATTACAATTAGAACATCTTAATTATAGGCTTCTTCAGCTCCCCTGCCTATGAAAAGAATTTGAAAAAATAACTACTCACTTAGACGGCCAGAATTGCAAACCTATTTGTAAATAAAATGAAAATATTGTTGGAAATGCAGAAAAATTCAAATTTAAAGTCACTCTAAACCTGGAATGAAAACCATTGTTTGTAAAAAGTCTAAGTCACCATGAATGACCAGCTTGCGCTATCTAATCCCATAAGGTCAGAGACATTTCATCTACGATATTTTACTGTATTAATTTACAATATAACTTGATTGCATTCTCAGCGCATGCTAAATTGCCCATTAACGACATGAAAGAATTAAAATTTCACCAATGTACAGAATGAGCCAGTTAACTGAGCGACACTAAGCAGCTAGCGAGGCGAGGTGGCGTAGAGCGTCAGGTGTAACTGAAGAGAGTGGTCTCACAGTTGCTTCGCCCAGGAGAAAAGGTTTCATCGCCATGTTTCTATACTTTGGTCAAGGATTGCCTAACGCATAAGAAGTTGTCGGGCATGGCAGCTTAGATGAAAGGTCCTTCAAATGGGCAGCAGCACTTTACTTTTCACGCTCTCTCTCGTCCCCATGGGTGTCATTTAAGGCACTTTTCATGGCGTTCAGTACATTGAAGAATACTTACCAAATACACCTGCATTGAAGTATGTTTAAACAGGTGTGTTTGATTTGATGATGCGTTTAGTCCACTTTTCAATAAGAGCTTTGTGCGATAAAAATGTTATTCTAGTTAATAGTCGATTACAATACATAAACGACATATGCGAAAAGTAACGTAGACTTGCGTTTGAAAGAATTGAACAATCTACGAGAAGCGGATTATGTTGATTGACTTCTGAGTTTACTGTAGTTCGAATCATCGCGAGAGGTGAAACCTCAAGGATGTCTCTGCTAAAATATTTTTACTCTGAAAAAATCACAAGCAAAAATATAAAATCTGAGATCAAGGAAATTATGCTCAAGGGTACCCAAGAAAGATTTTAATGCTGTAAAATCATGATCTAAAATTTATAATTTGAACACAGAGCAATTATTGTGAGAGGAACATTTGAAACTCACTTATTGACGAGTTTTCTATTGAGCGTTTTGCGACAAATCCACCAGATTCATTTTTCTGCCTCAGTAAGTAAATAAAATCAAAATAGTGACTGAACGACACTAAATAAACAATTGACATGACGAAGAGGAGTAAAAACACTTATTTTCAATAAGGTTGATACATGAATTGAACTCCACTGGTTTTTTAAATATCTTAACATAGATAAATTTAGTTGGACATCACACATAGGCTCTATAATCGTTTTTCAATGGTCGAACAAAAGATTGAGAAAAAAACCAGGAATATGTTCTGTCAGATAAGTTTTTCTGACGTCGAGATTGTTCATAAATATTAGTAAAAAAGAAGACAGTGACTCTTTGATGAAGAAACGCTTAGGAAAACAGCCCCTAGGTACATGGGCACATCAGATTAGGCTTCTGCAGTAGCCCTAGATGCTGCTTAAATCATAAGGAGTGGTAGCAGATAATTTAGCATCTGAATGTACCGAATACCGACTTGTGTGAAATTTAGAACTGGCTTCTACGTGCATATATTTCAACAATATCGAAACCTAGGACTAGGTACCTAGTTAGTACCTAGTAAGTACTGCTTAGGACCGCACGTTATCACACAACAGATCTATGAAACTTCATACATAAATAATGATGGCTTGAAAGATTCACGAAAATTAGCAATGAGAAAGGGTTGTCGCACAATGTTAACTAAAACATCATTATCCTTCATAAAACAATGAAATCAATTTCTACGTTGATGAGCAAATATGACACAACTGTTTACCAAGCAATGATGCTACATCTGAAATCTAATTCATACATGTTATTTGTATACCGTTAAGTGATTGCAGTCCTCAAAAGACACATTAAAATTCTGCATTCAAATGAAGGTACCATTTTTCTATTATCGAAATTACAAAATATCGGCAAAGCCTAGTGAATAGATCACTACTGAAGATGCGTTAAAGTTTCTTTACGATTTTCAAGTTTGGTTTTTGAAAAATTAGGCAAATTTTGTGAACAGGGAAACATAAAATTTAGTGGGTTTTGAAAACTTTTAAGATGAAAAAATTAGGAGTTCAAGAGTATGTCTCAATGTCCCCATTGTACATAATTTTTCAATCGTCTTCATTTGTTAACTAATTGCAGACACTGTCGCTGAAACTTAGCGATAACAATGGAACAAAATGTTGTGCAAGAGTAACAAGTCGATCGATGATACAAAAAACGGTATTTAGAGTAAAGATGAAAGTCACTGGCACAGCCATTTTGCATTAAGTCCAGTTCATGGTCACCCAATGTGCACAAGCATGCCAGAATTCCCCCGACTTAGGCATGCCAGAGAGAATTTTGATCGAAAATTTAGCAGTGTAGAGTAATGGGAGGAAGTATTCTGTAACTTCTCTTTCAGTACGTATTGCAGCAAACAGTAATGTTGGAACGCAAAATGGCAATTTTGCAATTTTCTCTTCGATTTTTTTCATTGATTGAGAGATTTCTGTACACAGGAGGAGTTTGTACCAGACAAAGTCACTTACCACTGACAAAACTTGTATCTTGGAGTCGTATAAACATTGGCCTACTGAGATATCATTTTTTTCGATTTGACTTTTGGCTAAAGTGGACGATAGGAATCGTACAATATCGGTACAGTTCTGAGGGAGACATAAAAATGAGAAAGCATATTGCACTTTTCAGTGAGGGACGTTTCTTGAGTTGGGATCCTAACGAATTTATTTGGGAGAGAGGCTACATGTTCGCTCTTCTTAAATTTAACTTTGGGTGCAACCATGCCCGCAAAATTCATGTACTTATGTGACTTACTTTGAAGAAAATGAGATACTTATTTCCAGACTAGGCTGCTATGGTCAAGACGTGATGATGATTCACTAGTTAATAATCTGGATTTTTCGTTTGACGTACATTTCCTGTGAAGGAAAAACATCACGGTTATAATTCTGCTGCAAGTTTTCTCCACGTAATATCTGAAATGTATTTTAATTAAAATGAATGCTTATTTTTTCACTTTTTCCAAAAGATTCGATTTCACAATTTCCTAGCATTCAATCATTGGTAAATTCCAACTGCATTTATGAATCCGAAAATTATGCATAGTAACTTGTTTGCGTTTATTTTGAAATTTAAAACCGTTTTCGTCATTCGAGGATTTCAGGCTGCTGAAATGGCTAAAAGTGTTCATTCTAATCCGTGGTAATTTGGCCATAGAATTTATGGCTATTTAGACATCATCTGAAAACTAGATCAAGTCAGGAATAGACTCTTAAGAATATCCAAAAACGTTTGCCATGAATAGAGAAGTCATCTAATATCGGTTCGATATGTCTCTTTCAAACCACTGTGTGTGTTCTCTCAAGCTTGATATTTTATGAGAATTCAAGTTCATTCGATGCTGTCGAACTCTATGGAGAGATCGAGCACCAGTAGGGATGTTAGATTCTTTATCATCACTGTATATTTTTACTTTGATGGTAACAGAGCATCTTGAACAGTAGTGTTCCTCTTGTAAATCTGTTGATTTCGATAAAGTAAATTTGACTCATCCAAGTGAAATGAAAATGGATTTGTCTTTATTTGCAATTAATTTTCTTTTAAAGGACAGGTGAAAGATTTAGTTATGTAATGTGAATCCGTATTGATGTCATCAGTTGTGGGTAACGGGAAAATTAATGATAATTGTCAATGATCATGAAAATATTATTATTTTTTTTTGTGTTATTGTATTAATGTAATGTATTATTTATGAAATGTATTTTCTAGCGAACTGTTCATTTGAACTCATGAAAAATAACTAAAGAAAAATCATTTAGCTACCGAAAAACAAGTAAAGCAAATTTTTCCAAAATGCTCATTTGAGTTTAAATTGCGGGCTCACTAGCTTAAATTTTGATAATGACATCTAAGTTGTACTATTGCGGCCACATGAGAGTATATTGCACTGAAGAAGTTGAGTTGATGTTCACTTTGGTTAGCACACAAACCTCAAATAATTAATTCGTGAGTTTCGAGGCGCTGAGTATGGATCACTACTCAAGATGCGTTGAACTCTCTGTACGATATTTAATTTTGTTCGCGAAAAATTAGAAAGAAGATTAGAAATTTTGAAAAGTTTTAGAGATTTACTAAAATTTTAAAATACTTTCGGTAGAATGGAACAATTGAAACAACGCTAAAGCCTATCAGCAATTTTATCAAATTTTTATAACTGTCTCGCATTTAAAAAATTCTCCATCGTACATAGTCAGTTACCGAACACCTCTTATTTCGGTCAATTGTCAATCACCAACCAAAAAATATCAGCTAAAAACCAATTTCCATTCTATTCCATTTGAAATAACATTGCATTTCATTGCTAATGCCTCCCGATGGAACATTTAGAGTTTTGTCGTTTGTTTTTTGGGCTTGTAAAGGTATGCTATTTGTAACGGTCATCGGGGTTGAGATTCAGCATAATTAGGTAACGGAAGAAAATGAGAGGACTCTGAGGGGTGTGAGCGGGGTTGAGATTCAGCATAATTAGGGAACAGAAGAAAATGAGAGGACTCTGAGGGGTGTGAGCGGGGTTGAGATTCAGCATAATTAGGGAACAGAAGAAAATGAGAGGACTCTGAGGGGTGTGAGCCGGGTTGAGATTCAGCATAATTAGGGAACAGATGAAAATGAGAGGACTCTGAGGGGTGTGAGAGGATCTCGATCCTGTTACCAGGTCGAGGAATTGGTGTTCATGGCAACGGCAGACCGTCCGGGCATTGAACTCTAGAAAAAAAGGCCACAAAAACCCCAAACAATCCGAATGAATGGCAAGTGAAAGTCGACCTGGGCGGCCACGGGCTGTAGGCTCCCATGAGAGGCAGCCAGGAATGGTAGGCCTAATGCCTCAACTTCACGACCTCATTTGCGAACGCAATAAAAAGTTTCTGAGAAGACATGAGTGTTTTGTTGTACTCCGTGATGGAACTGGTAAATTTTTTTTTCTCTAGCAGACTGTTAATTTAACTTCTAGCCTTTTCCGTGATGGAACTCTGTAGTTTTCTTGGTTTGGCAAGCCATAAATTTAACTTCTTGCGTTTCTGCAGATAGACGTTACAGCATAAACAACAGAATAAGTAAACTTTCATGGGCGACTTAACTTTAAATATAAAAATGTTGCCAGTTTTTGTCTTTGAGCTCAATCAAATACAATGACCTAAGTCGCAATTCAGTAGGAGGTAACACACAGCATGAATCATTTTGTTCTTTCATATTAACGCTGCCGTTAACATCTGGGAAATGCCACCATTCTAAGCATATTTGGAGGCACTGAAAGTAAGAAGAAAATGAACAACTTCCTTCTTCATGTTCAGGTTGAGATTTAGCAAAAACAATCGTGATGTTCTCATTGTCTGTTTCTCGTTTTGGCTAAAGATTAATATTTCAATAAATATTTTGATTTGGCTTGAAATGATAAGCTTTTGAAATTAGAAATGACTTGGCCTGTATATATGATGGTTCTTCGAAAAATAAGGACTGAATCGCAGTAGCTTATCGAATATCGCGCGATTATTGCTGATAGTCGAATTTTGAAACGTGCATGCGCAGTGACTCCCAGGAAGCTTTGCTCGTTAAATGACGCCAGTTGCATTGGTGCAGTGTGATGTGTCCTGTGTCAGTTCAAAATGTTTTAAATGATTGAAAAGTCAGTCAACTGTGAAATACGGTCAGTGATTCGGTTTTTGACAGCAAGGAACGTTTCAGTAGCAGCAATTCATTTGCAGATAAGTTGAGTTCATGCATCCATCGCGGTGAGAGGCAGCAGAGTACGTTAGTGGGTGAGAGCTTAATGTCAAGGAGCAACAGGAAATAATACATTATGAACCACGATCAGGCCGAACAGGTGATAACGTCTATGTTATAGACTCACAAAAGTTGTTAGAATGCTAAAATAAAAATAGAAACCAAGTCCGAAAATAAAGAAACATGTAAAGAATTAGACAAAATAAATTAAAAATCTCTGAACGTTTATGTTTTATTAGAAACCGGACCTTGTTTTACGAATAACCCTCGTTCATGAGATGTATAGAAATAGCGAAAACTTCCAAAACCGTCTCTAAAACTAAAGAAATTAGTGACGGTAATAGAGTATATAGTTGTCAATCACTTTAGTTATCAGACATTTCTTTCTGTCCCATACGAAGAAACAAAATAATCAGTCTTTTAATTTTCTGTACAAATGTACTGTGCATTGCATTGAACGTTGTGTGAGTAAGAAACTTTTTGCTTACATTGAGAGGCAACTCAAATTGCTTCCTTTTAATTGTTGAATTACTCGCGCGCCGTGAGCGGCATCCTTCGGTCTGTCCAGCGCCACGAAACCGTCAGATCTCAGTCTTTGTTTGGGACCATCTTAGTCATACCATGATTTCAGAACCTAAAATTATGGTATGACTAAGGTCCCAAACTAAATCATGGTCCCAAACTAAGGCTGAAATCTGACGATTTCGTGGCTTCACGGCCAGTACTCCAGTGTTGTCTTTTTTCCCCTCTATGCCATTTGATAAAACTGCTTAAGGAGTAATTATAAACATAGAAGCGTAACTGTAATATTTTAGAAGACTAAATGTTAGAACGTCACACTGTACAATTCACCAAAGAAAACGATCAATGCTCCTCAAAACAAGTTATTCCATCAAAAACTCAAATATGACCATTGTACTAGGTTTGAAAAACAATTTACTTCTGCATCACTTGTGGTAAATAAATTGTTTTGCAACGGCTTAAATAAGTCCTTCTCATGAGAGAGAGAGAGAGAGAGAGGCTCTCCTCCCAGTTCTGAGTGTACCATGGATTGGGACCAGATCTCATTCCATAACTCTACCATCGGAGGGTCTCAAATGAGGCACCGAACTGTGTAACACAGGAATTGAACGCCCCAGCTGTGGCGTTCAATTGCATCTCTGAACATGAGACAAACAAAGCCTAAAGTAAAGGGACAACAAAGGAAACAATTATTTCGGACAATACGGTTGCTTGAATCTGAAAATACCAAAGTGCAAAACAGTTTATTGATGCGTTAATAACAGCCCAGGGCACCAAAGCTATCTCTTGAATTCATTTACATTGCAAAAATAACCTGAATCACGAGGAGCTGTGCAATGAGCTAACCGTGGCAGTCTGTTCTATTATTCGTGAATTGTACGTTTCTGAAGTTTAGCTGATAATTTCAAAGAGGGTAGGTTTAAATCCTATATTGGTTCAATCGCAATGAATGTCATTGAGACACTACAGGAGCTGTTAGAATTTGACAACGAAATGATCCTTGTTTAATGGAGTTGAGGTGGCCTGAATGAGCAGAGTCTGGTATAAATAAAGTCACGATGAAGGTTATTCAGGCAGTACGGGAACTGTATGAATTTGAATTTGATCCCTGTTAAATGACGTTGAGGTGGAGTGGATGAGAAGAGTCTGGTATAAATATAGTTGCGATAAACGCCATTCGGATAGTACAGCAGGTATGAATTTGACAGTACAGGTATGAATTTCATCACGAAATCGATCCCTGTTAAATGGAGTTGAGGTGGAGTGATGAGCAGAGTTCATGAGCAGTAGAGTGAGGAGGTTGGGACTCTCTGAACGGGCTACATGCAGGACGAGCGAGGTGGTCTAACACAGCGGCTCATGGACTGCTGCTGGCTTTCAAGGTCTGCTTCTTTTGCCAGGAAATAGATCATGCTTTGAGAAGCTGATTTTTGAGCTTTTGTGGTTAATTCTTAACTGCCCCACGTGCTTTATATAGCACACTCACTAAAAATGCTGAGCAAAATTTATTTCCAAAAGAGTTCCCGGGAGGCTTCCTGATCTTGAGTAGAAAAAAAAAATTAAAAATACCGTATAAAACAATTTACAATTTATTTCTTGTCGAATTTGTGCTCTAATGTAATTTTTGAAGCATTCTGCCAGACCGCAGTTCTGTTCCCATTCTGATGTTGGTAATAACCTGATACCAGCGTCAATCTAATCATAGTGGTTGTGATATTGGGAACATGGGCTAAAAATTTGGGTAGTTAAGGGTTAAGGGATCACGCCATTGAGTTGGCTTCCTTCGTTAAAATCGGGCTCAAGTTCCGCAACAAACACGAAACTTGATCTCGCCTCTGATCCAAGGTAAGGAAGTCGATGAGGCTCTTGGTGCACAGGGCACTGGCATTGAAGGCGTTGCTTGACCCCAGTTTCTCAACACTTCAGTCCGTACAACAGCGCGATAACTTTACGATAATTGACCAGGATTCGTTGCTCGTGTTATATTAGGTAACTAGTGCATACAAAGAATAAAAGACAGTTCATGGAGTAGTGTTCAAATTTCATTTACAACTAAATTGAACAGGACTTTTTTCTGCTGAGGCTAGCTGCGCTAACGTTAACAGTCTCATTAAAAATGCACCGTATTGATGAGATTCTTTCAACTTCTTTTTTCATCAACGGTACTTTCTTAAAATTTAATTGCACTTCTGTAATAATTAGTCTTCAAGCCCTGAAGTCAGGTTGTTTGAATTGAGGTAAAAATAAACGCATGTTCTTCGTTCTTGAAATGTTGTTTCAAAAATTGGGAACGAGGTTAAAAATTGAAAGAATCTAAATGTAATCACCAAGTAAATTAAGTCTGAAAGTTTAATCATTCGGTGAGTAAGAATTCGAGATACACAGTGAACTGTGGCGTTAAATTAAAATTTTAAAAATAACATTTTCAAATCGCTTCAAACAACTCACTTTAAAATTAAGGGAAACGCTCGTTTCAGAAACTGAAAAGAAATAAAATACTTTCAATTCAGAAAGATACGTGCAAAGTTTCTCAAAAGAAAAGTCTGTAGTGCAAACTTCTAGGTTTGCCCTCCAAGTAACAAAACAATCTTGGAAGCTAAAGATCAGAGAAGCCTCGTTCTTAGCTCAGCTCGGCTGAGCAAGCTAATCTTTGCACAGCGAGGGCGAGCAAATAGTTTCTTAAAAAGTTTTAAAAACGAATCTTGAACGTGAACCAATTGTGTTTAATTTTGGATTTGCATTTTTAAATGTTGAATCCAATTTTAGATAGTATGTAATTTACGATATATGTGCGTTAGTTGATTTGAGTGAAATGTTTAAGTGTAGAAATCTAAAACGCCTTCAGTGCACTCTGCCTTCAGATCTTGATTCGCCATTGTTATCAAGTAATTTTTATTAACATTTCTCTTCTATCGGTGTAAGTGGAAGTTAGCATCATCAACCCACTGTCGGAAAAAAGTTAAATTCGCGGGACAAATATAAGTTTGTAAGGTCGAGGAGCAGTAGTAAAGCCACTCACAGGGTCAGCAAAGGGGTCATCTTCCAACATTCTTTTCACTTCATCTGGACGTGAGCCGAAAATTTTGGCGTCAATGCAGCTACACAGAGCAGCAGCTTGTTCTGGCTGCGATTTGTGTTCAGCTTCTGTGTAGTCCTCGGATTGGTCGAGTTGAGGACTGAGTTGTTCATTTCTCGAGGAAACATCGGCATCATATTCAGACCGGTTTTGGTGGCCTTCTTCAACCATGAGAGTCCTCTTACGTGATGCCTCCAAAATACTAGTCGCTATAACTCGACCACTTTTTGCTGGACATGCCTCATTTTCATGATAATCTTTGGGAAGAACGAGACGATACCGCAGCAAGATCTGCGTCACGTATAACAAGAGTACGAGTCGAGCAAAGTCTTCGCCTGGACACACTCGACGACCTGCAAAAAGCATCTCGTTAAAGATGATAATGTTAGGCGAGTGTGTGGTGGGCAATTATCTAAGACAAGTGAGCAAAAGGGCGAATCCTAGGTAGCAAAAAACTTTGACTATGTTAGTCGCAGAATTGCACACACGAAGCTGTATTATTTGAGCAAAGCTAATTCCCGTGACACATGAATGTAATAATTCAATATATAACCGAATAATTGCTCAAACGAAGCTGGATAATATGAGCAAAGCTAATTCCCATGACACATGAATGGGATAATTCAAAATATTTGCACAAACCTGCTTGGAAGGGTAAGAAAGCAGCGTGCCTGACGATTTGCTTGTCGCTGTGATGCATAAAGCGTCTTGGTTTGAACTCGTCGGGGTCCTCCCAATACTTTGAGTCTTTGTGGACTTCAGCCAACAGCGGAATGAGCATCGTACCTTTTGCGACGTGAAAACCCTCGATGTCAAGATCCTTAAAGTAAGAGATTTCAAGGGTTAAGAAGGAAACTCTAAGAGTGAGGATAAATGGTTTCCTTGAGAATTTTTAGCTGAAACGTTTTCATATCATTTCAGAATCACAGAGTCGCTCAATATCCATATACTGTTATTATTTAAACTTTATGATACATTAACATAGGCACAAAACATAATTTCTTATCAACTATACATGCGTAATTTTGTAATTTAAAGGTTATTTTCTTCCGTGCTACAAGAGGAAACATTATCACTTTACGTAAAACAGCGGACTCTACAATTTATTTCGATGACGTTAAAATGAGGTAATGCTGAAGGATTACTTGCGTGGCCCCGTGCGGCACGCCTAGAGTGACCACAGGATGCATGCGCTGGCTCTCCAGCAGCGTCGCCTGCGTGAACACCAGCGATGACAACTCCTCCAGACCGACGCTGTCGTCTGCTGCGGCGAGCTCCTTGATCTCGGCATACGCCTCTTCCTGCGCGTTAGTGCTATTACTATTGTTATCAATATTAACCCTTTCTCTACCGATTCATTTTTTTACAATGACTTTGCCAAGTCAAAAAGTTTCGAAATGTTTAGAAACGAAAAGAAAAGTCTCGAAAAGGTGCCAAATGTAACTCGAACCTAAAGACAGGTGTACAATGAACCGCTAGGATTTCATTTCATGTTATTCTCACAATTTGTATGACCACTGGGATTTCTTAAAAAGCTGTGGGATATATTGATTCAACGGTAGTGAAAGTGTTAATATTATTACAATATGCGATATTTCATCACCGAAGACGCTACGGAGGCGTTTCTTCGGTGTAACTCCTGTGCGAGTAGCGTTGTGACTTAGACTCAATCATGTCCTGGTCTGTGCAGGCAAGAAATTTTATTTTAGGCGCAACTGAATTATGTTTTAAATTTATTCAAGTTAAATTTTGAGCTTGAAGTTCTTTGTTAACTTGAAATTTGCGTTCAAACGTTACTCGTCCTAGAAAAGTGTGTTGGCATGTTTGGTCTGGAATGTCCTTTGCATTCATGATAGCTAAATTCATTGGGAATTTTGAAAATAATTTTTCACTCGTAAATCTGTCGTTTCATAAATCAATGTTCGAAAATAACAGAGGTATCAACAAGCCCATTTCCTTCATTGAAGTACAAACAACCGCAAGGAATACACTAATGCACATGGTGTGCTGAGCAACATTGGAAAATATCACTTATACGTACAATACGTTCAGTAGTCGTGGAGAATTCTAAAGCAGGCAGGTGTCGTAACATTGTTGGGAGATGCCTTAACATTGTTAAGACACATTATTAAGACACATCATTATGATACATAACTTTGCTAAGACACATTGTTAAGACACATATCTTTGATACGACACATAAAATTGTTAAGACACACAACATTGTTAAGACACAAAATATTGTTAAGACACACAACATTGTTAAGACACAAAATATTGTTAAGACACACAACATTGTTAAGACACAAAATATGGTTAAGACACACAACATTGTTAAGACACAAAATATTGTTAAGACACACAACATTGTTAAGACACAAAACATTGTTAAGACACACAACATTGTTAAGACACAAAATATTGTTAAGACACACAACATTGTTAAGACACAAAATATTGTTAAGACACACAACACTGTTAAGACACAAAATATTGTTAAGACACACAACACTGTTAAGACACAAAATATTGTTAAGACACACAACATTGTTAAGACACACAACATTGTTAAGACACAAAATATTGTTAAGACACAAAATATGGTTAAGACACACAACATTGTTAAGACACACAACATTGTTAAGACACAAAATATGGTTAAGACACACAACATTGTTAAGACACAAAATATTGTTAAGACACACAACATTGTTAAGACACAAAATATTGTTAAGACACACAACACTGTTAAGACACAAAATATTGTTAAGACACACAACATTGTTAAGACACACAACATTGTTAAGACACAAAATATTGTTAAGACACACAACATTGTTAAGACACAAAATATTGTTAAGACACACAACATTGTTAAGACACAAAATATTGTTAAGACACACAACATTGTTAAGACACACAAAATTGTTAAGACACATATAATTGTTAAAATACATTGTTAAGACACCTAACCTACAGGTGCATAACGGCGAGTTAAACCTGCTATTACAACCAAACGAGTTTTTCATGATCATGATAGTGATGGTTGTTTCTTGTATTCTTTTCGGTTCGTATTTCAGAAACGGCCAAAACTGAGAATTGAATTCACCCACGTATTTCATGATCGTATCCACAGAGATAGTTGTTTGTTGTATTCTCTACGGTTAGTATTTCAGAAACGGTCAAAACTGAGAATTGAATTCACACAGAAGAAGCACTAGGCAAGAATCCTGACCTGCACGTGTTGGTGAGCTGCGAAGTCTAGCAGCAGCCACCGCAGCGACGTGACGGTTGTCTCCGTGCCCGCTCCGAACAGGTCGGCAGCGACGTGGTGCAGCTGCTGAGGCGTGAAGCTTCCTTCCATGCCAGGCCCTCGCGAATTCACTTCCTGCATGAGCAGATGTCACATTTTCTAAATTCCTCATCAAGAAAATGCAAATGAAAGACTTTGAGATTCATGTAAATACTACTGTAGGGTAAATTCAAAGGTTAAATACTACTGTAGGGTAAATTCAAAGGTTAAATACTACTGTAGAATGGGTAAGACTCTGTCGATGTTGAAATTGATCAGACGTAGCACATTAACATATATTATAAGAGCTGAAACATCGGAATTCAACATAGTTACAGCTATAGCATATTAGAACATTTAACATGAGCTGAAACATCCGATTTCCAACATATTTACAGCTAGGTCACACTTAACTGGAGATTTTTTCTGCAGTATTTGAATGGCTTATCATTACTACAGTCTACAGAGTACAAATAATTATCGGTGTTAGGAGAACTCTCAATGAGGGTGTGAGTTCCTATATATTTTAATCCGTTTAATTCCATGTCAACATTTTAATCGAATAGGATAAATTTTGACAATATTCTTCTTAAATTCCCAAGTGAACGTGCTGGCTTACAGCACAACTCCTCCGCCTGCTTACCCAGCTGCGCTCAGGTGGTCCGAGTGGCCCCTGTCTGCCATTCTGAGATGTCTCGATTTATTCCGATAGTTGCGAAGCAACTGAGAAATGATTCTGTACATTGAAACCTATAAATAAAGACTGAAGCTTTTCAGTGCGTACATCTAACTCAAAATTCGCTCATGTTTTTGAACAACTGTTGATTGATATATGTAGTGAATAAATGGAGCTCGAAAAACAATAGGTGACTAATTTTAAATTTGTGGAGCTTATGATGGTTTCTACGTTGAGAACCATATAGAGTACAAATAAAATTTTCAAATGAATGTTCTTGCAAGTCATTCCTGAAAAAGATGCTAAAGACTCAAGGAGAAAATAATCTCAACGACACACAAAGCGCAAATGAATTCTGGGCAAAGTGATCCTCAAGTTTGGAAAACATTACATTTCAAAGCAGCTGCATGTCTCCGAAAAAAGACGGGATGTTAAGAGGCACTTACGTTAGAAACAGTCGGGATAATATTTGTTTGTGCACAAAACGAGCCCTATGAAGCGAGTCGTTATTGCTTTCTTGTTCACCTGAATGTACGCATCAACGAAGTGACGGATTTCTTTCGTCGCGTCTTCAATTTCGAGTCTCTTCTCCATGACGAAATTATCAATAATTCGCTGGTAGATCGCGTGGGATTTTACTTGATTTTCTTTAATGAAGGACACCATCCGGCGATACTTCGGGAGAAACCTGAGAGAAACAGATTAAAAAATCTCTTCAACATATTATTTCACATCGTGTTTACATTTGAAAGGTATGAATGAACACCCTATAGTTTAGTGATATCCTTATATACATAAAAAGTACTCAGAAGAAAAAATATTTCAATTTATGTGAAAGAGTAAATTTCTTTCTGCCACCATTTGCTGTATTTACAGAGATTGATCCGTTATCTGATAAGTGAAATATTTAAATCATACGCACATTTTCTCTTACTGACTTAAGGGAAAGGATGCTCTTCCTACCATTGCCCCTATGAGGATTAAATCGATGCACGATTTCATTGAACTGAAAGTTCGCTCCACACGTTTGTTTACAATTGAATGGACGCTACAAGAGGTTTTCATAAACTCAGCGTCAATGAAACCATAATAAAAAAAAGGGAACCCGTGTACATTATTTATAACCTTTTCATTAGTTAGCGCTAGGCAGGTAATGAAAAATAGTTTTAAAAAAAACTACATTAATTTTCTCGTTAGAACTTGTTGCATAATGCAAACGACGGAACACATTTAGATTTTACAATGTTTAAGTATTATGTATTGAATACTATAGGATTTTTGCCACAGTGCTCACATTTTCACGATCTGTTCTCTTTGAAAATAGAACCCAACTGTTTACAGGATCGCAATCTAATTTAAAAAAAAAAATTTAAATAGCAAGTAAATTCATAAAATTTTCATTAATACTTTGTCAACATTGTAGAGCTGAATGACAGTAGTCGGTACCATGTTCCATCGTAACCAAATTTTCTAGGAGACGAAAAAAGTGTTAAAACGAGAAGTGAATTCATAAAATTATCTTTAAAACATTGTCAACCCTGCAGGGCTGTGTGAGACTAGGCTGTACCTTGATCCTTCGTAACCAAATTCTCCAGGTCTGCAGTCAACAACGAAATTATCTAATATCCAAGAGCGCAGGTCATTGACCTACCACAGAAGCAGTGGGCTCACTACGCAACCAAAGCTCCCGATGGCGGGTCAATGAACTGAGACGCA
Organism: Platorchestia sp. MABIK; assembly: GCA_014220935.1. Classification (NCBI taxonomy): domain Eukaryota; kingdom Metazoa; phylum Arthropoda; class Malacostraca; order Amphipoda; family Talitridae; genus Platorchestia; species Platorchestia sp. MABIK. Next base: position 404,012 of record JACJUY010000005.1, on the reverse strand, counting down.
GACGAGAAATGCCCTCACCAGGGTGCCCAACCGCGAGTGATCAACAAAAAGTGGACTTATTTCTACTTTCCAGGTTCAAGAAAAAATAGTTGGCATGAGCTTAACTATGAACGACAAAGCTCGTAGTACGTGCCGATGTGAAGGTGAAGCAATAGTCGCTCCTGTCGCTACACCGCGCGTAGTAAACCAATCCTCGAGAGGTCAATGACCTGCTGCCTCATGTGCAACATTTTCATCAGTTTAAGCCTTAGCTCCAACTTTCCATTTCTTCTTAGTCATTTCGTCAATGAACACTTACGCGCGTAATTTTTTTACTTCAAATACAAGTGACAATGGACACAGAAAAAACAACGAGAGCGGATGCCGTTGGCAAGATAAATAGATCGAATATCGAAATACCACACTTGAATTCAAATACTTTAAGTATTTGGATTTATCCAATCGCTTTGGCCATTGGTATTTATCAGGGAATGAAACATTTTGCACTTTATGCGATTTTTCTAAATGATTTGTTCAGTAATCACCTGTAAAATTTGGCTCGAAGCAATTGCCGTTACTTTGCCACAAATATTCTGGAACAACAGAATTTCTTTTCAATCTAAACAATACTGACTTGAGTCACTCAAACGTACATATTCGTCGTATATAACTTTAGGTGTTCGGATGAGCGATTCTGGGCAAATTTGAAATGGACAAATGCTTTTTTTGCGTGTAAATACACCCTCGTTCAATGAAAATCGTTTTTCAGAATTTCTACACGCAATGTATAAAAATGTATCTTGGACGATAAAAAATTCTGTGGGACGATAATGTGTTAAAATATCCCAGGGACGATTTTTCTAAAGTGATGCCACTTGAAAACAACATTTTTTTGACGAAACTGGAAGTTATCACGCACATTCCTATTCATACTTTCATCTTTTTGAAGCTCTACTAAAATTTGCACGACCTCACTTGAACACCGCCCGTTTTGAGAGGTTGTTTCAGTAAACTAGGCAGCTCGAGACAAAGGAAAGCGTAGAATTTTTATATACTCGCAGATAAAATGTTCATGAACTTAGTCCCCTATGGCAGGTAATTACAGTACCTATAGGAGTTAGTGCCCCCAGAAGGAAAGTAAGAGGCCCCGAACTGATGGTATGTAAGGTGGGCATTCCTTTTATGGAAATAAAATATTTTTACTTATTTATTGCGGATTATCTTTGTTGATTTACTGCTGTTCTTTTCTACAGCCCTTACTACTTCGTTCTTTACCTTTTTATTTTGCTTCATTATTTTTCCAACCTACACCTATGCACATGGTGTGGGAACACACTATGGGCCAAAATTCTACGTTCTCTTAACTCTATACTAAATGGCGCCGTCCTCCTTCTCTTGGGAACGCTTTTGTTGGAGCCAGAAAGACCTAAGCTAATTTATAACTGACTCTAATTCAATCTGATCTCATGAGCAGAATTACGGGAGAAAGTGTTCTTAAGCCCAAGAAATTTTGTAAACGTCTTTTTGAGATTGTCGATACAGATGCCTAACACACACATTCCATCATCATGGAAAAGCTGATCTATTGTACCTCTTAAATTATTTCTCTGAAGAAGTGGCTGCGCTGGACTAGAGTTGTTTTACGGTCGTAAAAAATAATCGCATGCTACGTCTGTACATTTCCTTCAGTAGCGTACCACTTTGTCTAAATGCTTTCCAACTCATTAAAGAATGTTATCGAACACAGCTCTTTCATTTGTGAGCTTCTGTAAAATGCCAGAGACCATGAGTGAAAGCTTCCAGTGGAGCATTCATTACCTGAGCCAAGGGAGGAAGTTGAGGGCCCCCATGACGCCAATAAGTTTCGCTCCCTCGTCGAGTAGAAACAAAAGTCTGCGCCACTCGGGGTCGTCCTTCTCGTAGGCGATACCGAAGATGAGAATGTTCATGGTGTTGCCCAGGCTGTGCATGAGTTCTGAGCTCGGGTCCACCACACGAGCGCCGTCTGGACTGCCGAGATCCTCGTGGATTAAGAAATAAAGCTTTCTTGTTAGTGGGCCTATGGTAGAACGCGTACAATTGTTTGAAACTGTAAATTTGTGGAGATAACGCAGGGTATTCTGATTGCGAACCCCTTGTGCATAGATTAAACGTTTTCCTTTGTTCACACCTAATGGTTCTTTCTCTTCTTTTCGTGAGAACATCTTTACACTGAAAATTTAGCCTATAAATACCACACTGTGGTAGTTAGAGGCTATTTTTATAATGTATTGATGTTTTCACCAACGAAAATTCACCTCTCTGCAAGCTCCTTATTTCATCATGGCCTCCATACCAGAGTTTCTTTGTTGTATGTTATATGGAAAGTTAAAATCTATCTCCATGAAAAGGTTTTCATGCTATTGGTTGACCACTTATTAGATTTTGAGTTCATTACTTATATAATTTCAAGTAACATCTTGAATAAAGGGTGGGTTCAAGAAATCAACTGCTGGAAGTCAACGTTGAAGCGGCTTTGTGATCAAGTTGAATAAAAGCGATGAAATTCTGGTGACAGGCGCACCGTATTACGTTGAATTTGAAGTTCGTGTATTAACTTTATTGGAAATGAACTATTTTTTTCTTTCTTCTTTCATTAGAAAATTGTGTTTTTAATATCCATACATAGACCCAGAAAAGATTGTACTCAAAACAGTTTTACTCAACTGATATTATACCTAAAAGAAATAATCCCACAGTAAACAAGATTAAAATAATTAAAAACACTGAAAATCACGCCGTCAACAAATCAAATTAAAATTAAAAAATACACTACTAATCCCTCGTCACTCACGAGTGTGGTTTATTTCATTAAATACCCTGCAAATGACGTGTTACTAATATCAGGGGTTTGTTTTATTAAATATACTGCAAATCACATGTTACTCACGACTGTGGTTTGTTTCATTAAATACCTTGCAAATGACGTGTTACTAATGACATCGGTTTGTTTAATTAAATACACTGCAAATGACGCGTTGCTCACGAGTGTGGTTTGACTTATTAAATACACTACAAATCCCATGTTACTCACGACGGCTGTTTGTTTGGCGGTGTGGAGGATGCGCGAATAGAGGGCAGGTCTGGCGGCACCACTGCGCATGCCCAGAGCGCGCATCACCCCGACGGTGAAGCGACGATGCTCGCGCCACAGCTCTCCTTCGGCACACACTAGGCCTGGCCCAGCACCCCAATAATTTTATAGCGTCAATTACTGGCTTTAGGAATAGTTCTATGAATTATGAGAAGAAGGCATGGTTGTATGAATTATGAGAAGTAGGCAAAGTTGTAAAAATTTAGAGCTGTAGGCAAAGTCTTATAAATTATGCGGTCTGTAATTTACATAAATTATATCGAATAGTTATTTAGAGCTATAGCCATATATGTATAAATTATGAACAGCATACATCGCATGAACTGAAACAAGAATCCGGCACTCCAGGAATGTCCTAACACAAATATGAACTGCAGGTATAGTTCTATAGATTATTCATAATTTGAACTGATACAACACTTGGGTTGACATTGAGTGTTTTTGGGGACCTGTCGGAAAATTGAGGTCGTCTGGTTAGCACGTACAAGTTTTTTAAATTGTTAGTAGACAAAAAAGGGCAGCTCAAACTTTGACGGATCACTGTAGCGTTGCTGTAAGCGAAGAAATTTTGGAGAATCAAACTAGAAAAGCTGAATCCGGCCTCTCATATACTTGCTCTTCGTTCGCTGTCGGTTTGAAGAGCCGTTTTCTTGTTTGAAGAGCCGTGTACGTACCTGCAACTTCCACTGCATATCAGGCAGACGCTGAGCACTATTATGTCAGCTCGTGACCATTTCACTAGGTTCGTGTCACGTCTCATAGCAGGCAATCAACGCAATCCAATGATGCACAGTCACTCACTTCAAGTCACGCTAGCCTGGAATTTCAGATCAGTTCTGATGAGCAGATCAATCTTCCTTCCCGCGACCACCAATTTCAACTCGGGGAATGTCGCACGCTAATTTCACCCCACTGTGGTTTGCACGAAATTTTGGTATGAATATTAAGAAAATGTTCTGTATCATAAGGTTAGTCATTGTTTGAAAAATTCGTCAACGTAACTTAACTAACAAACATACCATAAATGCAAACTTAGAAAATTATTGAACACCTATAATCGCGGGTAATATTGGGATGGATATATTTGTTTGTCATCCACATCTGCAAGATTTATTTAAGCAAAATATCGAAAAAGCGGGAGTCATATCCCGTCATTTTGATGGGCCGTGTAAACTGGTGAAAAGTAATCTACATGTTATAACTGCCTTCTTTTTTAGCCCTCTCCGGTGCTGGTTAGTATTCTGATGTCTAGAGAACATTAAAGAACATATTAAATCTGGTAACCACCTCCTCAAAGTTTAAGCACTGATTGTTTGATTTTAACTGCTCATTTTTTTAGCAGGCCTATTCTGAAGGCATGACGTTTTCTCAAACAAAAATGTTCTCCAATGACGCAGTGAATTTGAATCCTCTGAAAATATTTCAGTCTCCTTTATTTTTCTTTTCTTTTCTGTGGCCTTATAATTTAAGTGGATGATTGAAGAAGTTCAATTACTTCTGCTTCACATTCCTGGAAAAGGAGAAACACGCTGGCCAAACGTTTAAATAAAGCCAGAATTGATGCATTTTCCTCCTATGACTTTCATAAGCCATACGTAGAAGCTCTTCTGAGAAATTCCATGCGTTCGCTGGCAAAGAAATCTTTTTGTATCACGCATACGAGCACGACGACAAGGTGCATTGCATTTTCACTGTCATGTTCACGGTAAGCTACGGTTGATTCCTCCTGAATTCCCAGAGAAAGCTTCCTACTTAATTCCAAGGATGCTTTTCGGCTGTTTCTGACAAAAATTCTCAATGTCTGTTGTTACTTTCCATCTGCCGCAGTGCGTTCACGATAAGGCTGCTTACCAAGACAAGAAAGTGACTGCAAAGGAGGAAGTAAGACTGATAGTAGCAGTGTCAAGGTCTGGTGTCAAGGCTAATGTCAAGGTACTAGTTCTTCTGTAACGGCTACACGCACTACAGCTTAGTGTTCACGTCGCTTTCTCATAGATCGCCTACGTCGCTGCCGCTGCTACGGCTGTGTGGTTGGTAACTGAGGCTTTCTCATCGCAATGGATGGGCGCTTTGTTATTCTATGGTAATCCTGCCTGGTGAGTAAGCCCGTGCTTTCAGAGGGGGATTTGTGGAGAAAGAATGTCACGATTTCACTCACCAGACTATCTGAAAGTTGAGTTTTTGAAAGTGTTAAATCTAGCATAGGACTATTTGAAAGTAGAATTTTTCGAAGTTTTAAATGCGGTGTAGTAGAAGGCATGAAGTCGTTCTGGGAAAAAATTGATTTCTGGAGATGCGTTTCCAATCATTTGCTATTGCGTGGTGTCGCTCTTGTCATTCTTAATTTTTAAATACAGAGCAATTATGAATGTCCAAAAAATTGCATCAAATAAAATTCAAGAGCCTTATGACACACAATTGTGAATGAAAATGAAAGCGAATGCATGATCGTCGTCTGGGTTCGTAGAGAAATGATACTGGTAGTAAATGGCACTGGTAGTAAATTGAAATGGCATTGGTAGTAAATTGAAATGGTACTGGTAGTAAATTTAACATTTGCAGTTGCAACACATTTATGGAAGCTGATAGGTCGCTACTGTGATGCAGTAACTCTCCTCATTTGATTGTTGATTGTTGCTCTAGCATTCCTAGATAATTTTCTTCTTGCTCAGAAAGTCTTTTTTGAAAATCGGTAGAAAAATGTACGTTAACGTTGTGAATGAGAGAAACAATTGCAATGAAAAAATAAAACTAGATAAATTAGAATAACATTTAAAGAAAACCTACGAGACAGGATCGAGAAGAGAAAGAAGATATTCGGCCATCTGTTGATGCACATGAGGGACCGAACACTCCCACGACCAGAGACTAGTTAAGGTTAACTTGACGAAATACTGTGCATGACTTACACTGAAAGTCAGGAGCTGATATGCCTTTTGAATTTAAAGAGACATATCATCATTCATGGAAATTAGAATGATAAAACTGTTAAGAATTTTTTCTCATTTTACTACAAAACAATACATTTTTGACTGATGTTTTATTTATCATCGAAATACTACAACACAATTCTTGCAAACTACCTCGTTTATCTCCTGGTTGTGGACATTTTCTCTGCTCAGAAAACACTAGTTAACGCTGCAATTTAATAAACTGGTCAAATCAATGACATGAATAATTATCTCTCTTATGTATTGCACGAGATATCAAGTTACCATACTGATTCAGAAAGTGTATCGTAAGACTCCAAATGGTATGCTAGTATTTTACTCTGTTTACTTACTCCGTTTGGAACGATGATGCGCTGTGTTTGTTAAATTTACTTTTAATTTAAATATCTGGATTCAAATACTTTTCAAATGCCGGGATTCAAATACTATTTAAATAGCAGGAAAGAATACGCAAGAAACACGTGACTGACGGCGTACGTCTGAAGCATGCCTGGGCTGATGAAGATGACTCGCCATTTTAAAATAGCCTTTCAGGTGCAAAATTGCATAGACAGACACTATGTAATGCTACGTCAGTTTAAAATAGCCTATCAGATGCAAAATTGCCTAGACAGACACTAGTGATACGCCATTTTGAAATAGCCTTTCAGACGCAAAATTACACAGTCAGACACTAGTGGGCAGATATACGTGAAACCATTAATAGATGTTATAGATAAAAAGTGCAAGGAAACATTTCTTTCATGAGATCAATACCTTATTAAAGAAAATTAATAAATAAAGATATGTTTGGAACGTTTTACTCATTGACTTTCTTAAATAAGAAAATAATCCCATTGAAGACGTTTGTCTTTGCACCTTTATTCATACCTCCGATATGCAAAAGGCAAAACATTTATATACATATGTCCAGTTATAGATACAGATAGGAACATACGGTGACACATATACTATTGCTCTTCTCGCAGTCTGTTTGAAATGATAACCAGAAAAGTGAAATGATTATGTGAAAATATATTTTCAGGTATAGCTGCAAAGTATAAAGCAGGAAAAATATTTAGTAGAATTAACTTCGAAGTGTTAGAATGCGAACGTTTAGTGGTTAGGTTGTATTTTTAGTTATTTAAGGTGTATTTTACAGTAATTTTTAGTTAAAGGCATTATTCATTTACGAGTTCACTGGAACACCTGGAATTAAGAAAAGAAATGCACGACCATTCAATCACTGTTTTGAAATTGGAATCACTTATTCGCCATACAAGATGTTAAGTGCAAATTCTTAACAAATCAGAGTACTCAATTATAAGGAAACTATTAATTCAAAGTTGATGGCATCAAACGAAAAACCCTATGCAGAAATTAATGGCTGCTTGTAAAACACCGAAACCAAAATTAGAGCCTCTCACAAAAATCAGTTCTCAAAATAATGCCAGAGAAAGAATACAAATTTCTACCATTTTATGCTGTTGTGAGAATGCTGGGCGTTTCTGTCTTCAAAAACTCTATTGGATGAGTTCAAAATCTGAATCCAATGTGTTATTCATCTCAGCCTCCGCATTATTGAACGGTTCTAGCATTTATATAGTAAACATACTGGAGAAAATACGTATTTTGAATTTATCGCAGAAATTTCGCTGAGGAAAGAAAATTTTAATTAAATTTTATAAGAACTCTTTCATTTAACCTCCTTCTTTTTTTTTCTTACGATGACAAAAACCAATGTGATCTACCTGGTGATTTTAACGATCTCAAGTGATCTACCTGGTGATTCTAATGATCTATTTCACATTGTCTACGTGATCATTCGAATAGTTCTGCATAATCTACGTGGTCATTTGATCGGACCAACACATTTTACTGCCACTTCAACTGTCTCCTCTATGCTGATCTAGCGCTTGCTGGGCTGTGGAAACGACGCACCTGCCCTGCTGTTCTCATTCCATACCCTAATTACGACAAGGCAATGACGGGCCTGAAGCAAATGACTCGGTAAATTTCAGGTTAAGTGTTGCTAGCGAAGAAAAATAAAGAAATTCCCGCTTTATCCTCGTGGCAGTCGACGTACATTGTTATTTTCTAGAATCAAGGCGCCGCATCTCGCACGTTTCACTTATTTTCTTTATTAGAAACTATTTCTTTTCTATCCAAATGCTTTTAATGCATGAGCCGGAAAATATTAAAACATTTCTAAACCTAATATTTTAAAGCCCCAATTATTCAACCGTAGCGGAAGCATCGTTAAAATAACGACCATGATCATTCAGTGACAGACATTATAAATATTTCATGAATGAGAATAAATCAGTAAACGTCATTGGCAACCAGCCTGCGTCATTCGGTGGCTGTGCCGTGCTGCTGCTGGGAGACAAAAAATTACTTTTTGGAAGTTGTCTAAGTTTTTTTAAATGAATTGTGACTATTTTGCACAGGTGAATAAAAAAAATGATGTCCATTCCTTTCAATCCGGTAAGGTTTTCATGTTAATTTGATTTGGAGAAATCTGATCTTCCGACTAAATTGACTACGTTTTTGTGACATTATCATTCTTATTTTTCATCTAAAAAATGTTTTCTAACAAAGTGTATTAATTTTTACAAACAAATATCAATTACAAATATATATAATGAACCCGAGTCGCAATCAAGCGATGATTCCAATCATCAAAAACAGTGGTTGCGAAAAAAAAAAATCTCGTGCTGTGTTTCCGTAATTCATGTCACTCCTTAAAATCTCTGCAGCGTATTCGTAGATAAATACAATTATGAGAAATGGCATGGAAATTTTTCAACTAATTATTTGAGTCCCACTGTTTCCATAACTCATGTCACTCCATAAAGTTTTTGCAGCATGTTCATGAACAAATACATGTACATCAAGAAAAAGTTGCTCGCTCTTTTAACATCAAACATAAACAAATACATATATTAGAAATTACCAAGAAACTTAACAACGAATATTTGTGAGTGAGTGCAGCATGTTCGTAAATAAATAAATGTATTCAAAATAACCTGGAAATTAACAACGAATTTTGTGAGTGCATGCAGCATGTTCATAAACAAGTACATGTATTAGAAATTACCAGAAAACTTAACGACGAATTTTGCGATTGCGTGCAGCATGTTCCAAAATAAATATTTATATTAGAAATTACCTGGAAATCAACATCGAATTTTGATAGAGCGATCAGGTAGCCTGCCTCCCACCTCGCGCTGAAGACCAGCGGCAGCGCCCGACATGGTGCACAAGTCCACGGAGTATGGCCTTCACATAATATTTACTAGCAACTCAACGCGTCCACCGCGATGGGTTAAACTGAAGTTCAATATTCAAATCAAATTTAAAGTCAAAAATGATTATCAATTTTAAAAATATCAAACATGAACTGGGTCCTTTAAAAACCATGGATTTGAAAAAGATTGTTAGAATTTTTCAAACGTCCCACCGATGGGTCGTTTCGCAAGCAATATGTTAATTTGGTCTTATTCCTTACGACAGCCTGCACCATCTTATCATGTACCAGCATCAGGTCTTGTGCTGGTGCAAACCTAGTGCAAATTGCTGTTGTATGTCACATCATTGACTCATGCCGCTGGTTAGTCACACATCAGTGACACATTAAATACTCTCAATTAGTGACGTGTTCGATCGAACAGTCAGTGACGCATCAATTTCTATTAGTTACGAGCGTGTCATTTGCAGACACTCAGGAACATGTCGTCCAGCAGCTGTTGGTTACATAAAAGTTTCTGAATTATAGAGAGCATGACTTTTGCTTTCAGTTATTGACCCAAATTTACAAACAAATTGCCAATAGGTGCAGTTTTTGAAGTGGTATTTACCGGTTATCAAGTGGAAAGTTAACTCACATTACAAACTTGTCTTCAAATTTCAAATAGATGAATTAAATTATAGCGCGTCCACCGCAACCTAAGTTTCATGAGGTAAATATGAAATCAATAAATACTCTCACAATATTGGCACGGAATCATCCTATAAGAAGGCTCCAAAAGAGCTTCTCTGCTCTTCGTTTACAACAAAACTCGATATTTTGTAGGCGGCTAAAAAAAAATTCCTGGAAAAACATTTTCATACCAATTTCCACAGTTAATTAATAGTAGCACTTATTCAACTTCGTGTTTTCATTTAAAATGGTTGATATTTATGGATAAACGAGAACATATGTAATGAGTGAATTAAAACCACTAGAGCTTAAAATTAAAACTACTAAGCACATTGGCACAGCCCTAATAATTACACACATGCGTATGTGTTTGATTTACACATGTATTTACATATTGCTTTAAATTACATGTAAGTGGTTTATAACAAACCGCATACATGCGTGTGTGGGTGATTGTTATGTCTGTGAAAATATGATAAGAGCACATTGTAACAGCCTTACTAATGAGTCGCCATTCAAGGCCTGGGTTTTTTATCGGTCACCTGACGCAACAAACCTGGCCGCACTCAGCCTCACATTTCCCACGTGTTGGTTTTCGAGCTGAATTAACTTACTTGAAGTCACTGTGTGAGTTTTGATCTTCATGTATACCCGAGGCGCAGTTTCCCCTCATTCTCAAGAAACTACATACCTCTCTTCAAACATGAATTTTCCTTAAAAAAATTTGTTGTTTTCATTAAAGTTTTTGATGAAGTTTTATCGAAAAGTTTTCGATCAAAGTGTATTTACTTACCTGCGTGGCAAAGATAAGTTACTTTTCAGATCGAAGCTCATTCTACATCCCAGACAAAACACAGTTTGGCTAAATACAACTTTTGCAATCTCAGAAGAGTTGACAAATTCACGGCACATCTTGTTCTGTGTTTCTTTATTCTCATCTCCAAACTCTGAATGATTAAACTTCTTCGACGCCATTCTTAAGTGAAATATATAGAGATTGAGAGAATAACTTAATGCCATGTGTGCGATAAGCGTGCACAAAAACTGCAGCAAAACGCCCACTTGTTGTTGTGTGACCGGCACATTTGGCTCCAGGTCGGCGGTGTCGCACGGTACGAACCTTACACGGCCGACCGTACGCTGGCCGTGTGCTGGCGGTGTGCTGGCCGTGTGCTGGCCGTGTGCTGGCGGTGTGCTGGCGGTGTGCTGGCCGTGTGCTGCGGTGTGCTGGCCGTGTGCTGGCCGTGTGCTGGCCGTGTGCTGGTGGTGTGCTGGCCATGTGTTGGCCGTGTGCTGGCCGTGTGCTGGCGGAGTGCTGGCCATGCGCGGCAGATCGCATGTTACTACGCAGTTGTTGCTCGCTCGCGCCTCGAGAAAAAGTTGCTCACTCTTTTTGCATCAAACATAATCGATGTGTCTTTCAGGATTGAGGTCTAATTCTGGCCTTAAAAAAGAAAGCGAGGTCACTTTTAATTGCCAACTGCGAGCCAAACTTCAGGTCTGCCTCGAGCGTGACTACGTGCGCCAAATTCATGACCAATTTTTTACGCCTATTCTCACTTGCTTGATTTATTTAATCCCAGTACGACCCATAAAATCAAGAACAAGAATCGTAATAACTCCTTTGTACATAACGAATTTCTGCTAACAAATCTGGGCACTTCCTCAGTCCTCAAAAATCTAATGTCTTCTGCTTAGATTATCGCAATTTCAGCTCTGGTTCGGGTTCTCGCGCTGAATTTATTACAATTTCAGCTCTGGTTTGTGTACTCGCGCTGAATTTAATGGCGTCGTGAATTATATTATTCTCATTTTAAACAACGGAGAACAGAGTCAACGTTGTTGAATTTAAGGAAGGTTAAAAATGAATTTAACTGAGTTGAAACAGAAGTTCTTGTGTATCATAAAAGTCAGAAAGAAAGAAAAGAAAATAAGAACACTGTTTCCAATCTTATCGATGTATAAAATACACGACATTGGTTTTTGAAATATTTTAACTTGAAGATTCTTAGTTGGTTAACTTGCATAGGTATCCCAATAGCCTCATAAATAGTTTAACAAAGGATTGAGAGGCAAGCAGGAAAATGCATTCCATGGGTTAGGTCAGGTTAGTTAAGGTCAGGTTAGGTTAGGTAAGCTATTCCATGGGTTAAGTTACTCCGAGTTTGAGAAAGCTTTTGAACCCGTGTAATATAGATAGAGGCGACAGTGACACATTCAAGAAGAAATACAGTGGAGGGCAGTTTCCATTTAACATAAACATCATACATAAGTTTAGGCATTAGAGGTAGCAGTTAATACTCCTGAAATTCTAACGAGGGCAACCAAATGATTCAGCGTCTAAATTCAAAATGTTGAAACGTGGGAAATTCGAAACCAGCTTTTCGTACAAGTAATAACTACCTCGGAGAAGCGTACTTTCCCACACATCGAACTTATGAAACTCTCCTACTTAAAGTGAACTGACACAAAATATTCTTGAGAGTTAGAAATGGAAAAGAATTGCCGCACAAACCAAACATAACCGTTCACAACACACATAGAACAATGAAGCAAACATTTACGATGATCAACCCGAATATCTGAATGCTGTTTTTACAATGGCATTTAATGCTGTTTGTCCGTAGCTTCAGGATTTCACCTCTCTATGTTTTGATAATTTTATCCAACATTTATATGACGTAAACAGAAAAGCTATTTTAGATCCTCATTTTTGAATGAGAAGTTGTAAAAAGTAGCTACGGACTTCAGATTGAGCTCATGAGTGCAGAAGAAGTGCTGTAATTCACTCCATCTAGTTGAAATTTGGTGGCCATTTCCTCATGAGAGCTAAGTTCACTCGTGATTACCGGTCAATATTGCATCACTTGATATTAAATCATTATATATCGTTGACATCCCTGTTACAATGCTTATATTTGTTTACTGATTAAGGATCCTTATGAAAAAACATTTTAATAACAGGTGTCATCATTTTTGTTTGATTGTGAGAACAACTAGATTTTTCATTCAATTTGCTTGAAAATTCGTTGGATTTTTTTTACATCAAAAACATGCAACTAATTGCTTGCTTAATAATACGACTTTTACAGATCAGCTTCTCGCGTTGATGCTTCCGTGAAAACATGAAATGGCGAAGCAACTCAAGTTCACAAATATATTCAGAACGAGTGATGCGTCGCTCAATGTATCTCAGATATGTTCAATGAGGAACAGGTTCATGCTCGGAATTTTAAATTCATGTTTTAAAAGAGCACCTCATCAACTTTTACAGCATTTGCCTCGGTGGTAAGTTAATCAAAGGAGCGCATGCGACCAATGCAGCGTCAATAATAAGAAAATTCTCATGCCATAATAAATTCGAGCGCAACTGGACCTGGAAGACGGACCAGGACTTGCAACTCGGCGTTCCTTGTTGATCCTGTGATTGTTCGCTTCATTCTGTGGCGGTCGTCCCTGAACGAAGAAATACATGAAGACACAGCGAAAATGCCATTAAATGTGAGAAATATTCTGGAAACATTTTGGGGGCATGCGAGTTTTGTAGCGTAATTTTTGCTTGAAGTGACATAGGGTACGGATAATTGACAAGACGTATAAAACTAACCAGCAACTCGTCCGTTGTGCTAGATGCAAGATTCAAAAAACACACAAACAGAGTGCATAATCAAACACATTTTACTGTAACAGGGTACAATGATATTGTAAAGTTATTTTACGCATTACTCGAGTTACGAACACTAAACACAGCAATGTGGTACTTTAAAGGCCTAAAGGCCAGCGGAGGCATTGCGTTCTCCATGAGTAGGTCTTTCACCTTTGGTCAACAAAGCGATCGAAGAACCTTGACGGTCCCACATACGCAGTTCCTGATGAGGGAGGGAACTGGAGACTCGTCGCTTCGGTGGGCACGAAGTTATAATATCAAAGGGAGCACTAGTCTCAACCTTAGGAAATGCATCACCTTCCGCCTCTGTGGCAACGCGTGCCTTCCGCCTGAATGCTTTCAGATACAGCACTTTTCGTGCGGAATCAATCTGCTTCCGAGTTCATTGAACTTGGCACAAAAAACAGCGAGGGCTGGTTGCGAGCTGAACTTTTGAGGACCATGACGAGGGCGCCACAGACACACCGCGTTACTCTGACTCCTGTACCGCAAGTAAAGTCTAAAACATTGGTTCTTACCCTTTTTACACCCACGACCCCCTTAAGAATTGTCAATGGAAATTGTGTGCAGATGGACTGGAAAATAAGTGCTCACAGCGAAGAATCTTGTTAATTGGTCCTCAAACATATTCAACAGTGAAAGTTCACGCTTTTGTCGAAAATAATACTGGGAAAAATCAGGCTCTACTGTGGAGGCTCGCGCTCGTCAGGTTAAGAATCACCGGTCTAAAATCATGAACAAAGCGAACAAATGCAAGTTAAAATTCCTGCACAGAATTAAAAATAGGTTAACGCTTACTTGTCGTCACCACTTTTGAAAAACATCTGACCACATATGGTTATAACATTAAGCTATCGTTTCTCCATAATCAAAGCATAGAAAAATTTGAATGTATGGGTAGATACATTGAAGGAGCGTAGATAAAACGTGAAGTAATGACTCTGGTATTGCTTCCTAGAACATATCGGTGTACGCAGTTTGTAACTTCAATCAAAGAGGACGGCTTTTTTCAGTTTGCATGACTCTGCCGGGTGACGCAGATTATCTCTTTCGACTTACGATACTTAGTTTAGCATGAAGAAAATCCTCACGAATGCATGTCAAAATTTTTGAACAACTATATTATTTTCGAGATTTATTAGTTCCGTATGGTTGAAGTATGATATGGATCAATTCTTGGCCCGTAGATTTCTTTAAAAAGTAATAACATGGCTGTACGCGCGAATAAACTCCCAATGTCGAAAAATGTACCCTTCAAAATCGAGTAATATAAGCATGTTACCACAGAACAAATGGCTTTTGATGTGTCTTGATTCCATGGCCTTGTTTTGACATTGAAGCAGTGCTTTTGCATCAAACAAAAGTTAACTAAGTTAACGATTACATAAGTTTTACTTGCAGTGTATACACAGGGCATCTTTTTCGTTGTACGTGGATGACAGAAAGATATCTACGATTGAGTTGAGTTCATTCTTGGTGATGATGAGAAAGATTTTCTCTGTTAATTTTCAAGCGACACAAAATGCGAGGAATCACCACTGCTCCACTCACAAGAAAACTACATAGAAAAGCTCGTTTTTTTTTTGCATGCTGAGCCTCGATCTGCCCCAATCTGGTAACTCCTGAACGCTGTCGGTCCCCCCTTCTTGTGATGACGAACAGAAAAAAAGCCTGCTCTATCGCTTCTCATTGGTTGCGCTCATCCTCAAAAACCGAAGCAAATTTTTTCTCTCATTATACGCAGTTAGTCAACAACGCAATGACATCAACACCAAACTTCTTTGCACTCCGTACGTTGACCTCAAGTTCCATTAATCACTGCTTGTATTCAAGGTCCCGGACGAAATTTATTGGGTACAAAATGCGTTAAATATTTTTTCCCAAAATGCGAAAAACTTTGAGTTCGTAGTGATCTCAAAAACGAGTTTTGAATGGACTACTTTATGCTAGATTGACTAGGTAGATAAATTTAATATGCGAAGCAGTTACAGGTTTTCCTGCTCCTAAAACTTTCCTGCATGACGAACCTTGCGCATCACAAAGCATTGCCGTATATAAAGCGCGCTCACATTGCCCTGAAGTTGTGTACCACATGCTACATTTTTCTTCATCTGGGATTGACTGCTTCAAAATACTGCCCTGTAGAGTGTAAATTAATTTTCATTGACCAAAGCAAATACGAATTCAATGAAAGCGAATCCATTCATATTATGAAAATCTATCCTCACAGTGCCTGAAGCTGTTGATGAAAATGTCTAAATCAGTACCTACCCAGTCTTGCGTTGTTTACTTCTAGAAATACGCTTTCATGATCGGAAACCCATAAATTGTCAAAACAAAGCCGCTAAATTGACGTAAACACACCGATATCTTTGCGATAGGTTACAGCAATCTCATACCATTGTAACTAAACTCAATCTTACTCCCTACTTCACCCCACAGTTTACGCGGAGAAAATCCAGCTTCCTCGCCATGCGACAGTCCCTGACAAAATCGGTACTGGCTCCTCGTTGTGATGTCAGTGGAGGAGAGTGGGAGAGTACGACTGTTCTTCCAGTGCTCCAATACTGATCAAGGAGGAGGGCAGGAGTACGTTAGACCTGCTGAGGGACCGCAGTTTCAGGAGGAGCCAGTCTTCCCTCTCAGCAAATGATGTTGAGGAAGCTGACGTCAGTATAGAGACGAGTGGGAGAGTACGACTGTTCTTCCAGTGCACCAATGCTGATTAATTAGGGAGGAGGGCTCAAGTACGTGAGGGACTGCAGTTCAGGCGGAGCTAGGCTTCCCTCCCAGCAAATGTTGTGGAAGAGGCAGAGAGGCAGCCAGCCAGCCTCCCACTCAAGTGCTCGCAGGGGGCAGTAAGCCAGTCAGTTTTTACAACGCCGAGCTTGGCGCCACTCACGTCAAGGCCGACTTTACACACCCTGCTGGTGTCAACAACCCCTCATGCGAGCGCTCTTTTGGTAGCTCTTATTTGCTCCAATCCAAGTTGTTACTGGGAAATTGTTTACATTGCTACGCATTAATTTAAACTCTGGTCTTGGCTACTTTGAAGGAATTCAAGCTACGTAATCACAAGGTAAATTTGTGGGGGATATGAGGTGGAGGATTGAAACTTTCGCAGCAGTGTCGTTAGATATTCATTCACATTGGTAAGAAATTGGTAAGCGTGAGTTTTCCCTAGTTTACACGAATATCTCATTGGATTTGATAAATGCAGTATATCTTTTAAATAAATTTTAAGCGTGGGGTAAAAAATATGTGCATGGTTTGTGCGTTGCGCTGAGCAAAGAAACATCTTTCTACAGGTAATTCAAATTCGTCCTGCGGGAGAGGAAGAGATACATCAAACAAAATCCATCTATAGAGTAACAGAAAAACTGTTCCACGGTCGACTATTTTCAACCTTGAAAATGCGCTAGAATTAAACACTTTTTGACTCAACTTCAAATCACACAAAAACCAAAACTAAACTCAGTAGTCGCACTTGTAAATTTTGACTCATGCTAAATTATTGCAAAACACAGCAACGCAAATGAAGTACATTGTGGAATTTTTTTCAGGTCCTCGTTTTTTTCTACATGCAGCTGCAAATTTTTCTTCATCACGCGGATATTTCGGCCTGCGCTTCTGGAGGCATCGCTCAGGACCAGGCATTGGATGCTAGTCAGATTTTCTAGCAATGCTTATTGATTTGCTATTGCTCAGTACTTGAGCACTTCTGATTTGTTAGTTTGGATGTTCGTCATTGAATTTTTCAGGATGTTCGTCATTGGATGTTCGTTTGATTTGTCTCGCAATTCTTATTGATTTGCTATTGCTCAGCACAGAGTCACTTGAGCACCTCTTATAGTTCGAGTTCTTCACGTATTGGAGCAAACAGAAATTCCCTCAACATTTTGTTCAAAGGCCCATTCACTCGACATTTTATCGAGTTCAACATTTTGTTGAGTGAATTACGTTCAACATTTGATTCAGTGAATTACGTTCAACATTTTATTCAGTGAATGTTAAAGGGATGACGGGTGAGTTCCTCCTTACATTAACAAGTGAAGAACTTGAACTATTTTGTAAAGGTGAGAAGTTGCAAAAGAAATCACTGTTTATAGTTTTAAGGGATTTAAATTAGAATTTGCCTCCTAAATAATAAGTTGAATAGTCCATCACAATAATATTTTAGAAACGAATGAATTCTTATCAAATATCGAATGCAGCTCCTACGCGAAAACATCGTTCAGATGATGTTCATAAAGGACTTCTTCTGATAAGAGATGTGGCCCATTTATGGAAGTAATCAGAGCGTTTGGGATTAGGATGTGTAAAATTCAGATTAGGTATGTGTAAAAAAAATTTGCTGGGTGCTAGGTTATGTATTGGGCTTAAAAACTTTGCAATTTCAGCTAGGCCAAGGCTTGCACAATGAAGCTACGCACGTTTAAAAGTATCACGTACTGTATTTACGAAGGATTTTTTCAGAACCCCAAAAGGGCCTAGCTGCTGGGGTAAAGAAAAATCGTCTCCTGTTCTCAATAACCTTGCCCATCTCCAACATAATAAGTTACAAAGGTTGAATAATTGACCATAAGCTCAACGGAGCCCTGCCAAAATTTTCAACAGTGATGTTAGCACTTTTATTGATAGCTTGCGTACCAATTAGAGAATTGGCTTCCGATTTTTTCGCAAATTTCAATACCATCTTTGCATTTTCAGCGATAAAAAATTAATCATTCTTTCCTCATTTGTATCAGTAATAGTTTTTACAAATTTAAATACTGTCTCGGTATTTTGAAATCTACAAAAATCCATTATTTTCCTCATTGGTATCAGTGCTGTACGCGTTTTATCACAGTGTAGTATGGACACAAGCTCGAGCTCTCTTATGATGGACACGTGCCGGCTCCTGGAAGACGAGTCGGGGTCATGAACGAACTGCATTCCGGCTCTGCAACCGGTCGGACCGTCGCGCCAACTCGTGCGGTTGGTGCATTATCTCGCGCCGGTGAAGTTATGACGCGGCTTCTCCGAATTCCGCAGCTGCTCAGCTTGTTTCTCGGAACTTGGCCAATCTGCTTAGTGAATGGTGGTGCAAGATGCTGGCTACGGGTTGGAGGTGTGGCTTATATTAAGATCAAACGATTATTTAGTTGTTGCTCGTAGGAATAACACAGAATTCTCATCTATTACTGCATTACCTACTACGTTATTGAATCTTTGGCCATTCTGCTGAGTGAATGGTGGTGCAAGATGCTAGGCTACGGGCCGGCTGGGAGGTGTGGCCAAAATAACGATCATACAATTATCTAGTTGTCATTTATGCTCGTAGGAATAACGCAAAATTCTCATCTGTTACTGTAAACGCTCTTATTTCGTTATTGAATTTTTTTCAATAGAGACATGTAAAGACAATGAATGTCAGCAAAATACACAACTTATCCGGATTCATGGAAAGTAAATTTAAAACAACGAATCGAGCGCAAGGATGAAATAAAGAGACGATTCTTTAGGACAGGAGCAGTGTTTTTCCCGAAACAAAAAATGTGAATGCAGTCAATGAGGAGTTTAATATGTGTATCTCAGTCCGTGGACTTTCATATTTTCATTATTTATTCCACAAGAAAGAGAATATGTTTTACAGTTGGCAGCAAACCTTTTGGATTATTTCGTTAACAGTATTTATAGAATAGAAATCAGGTCCAGAATACCTGTTCAAGCGAGATAAGCTGATCTATTATAGGCTTACACGGTCGGGGATGTCCCGTTCACTTATTTATCTACTGAGTGAACATTTCCTACTTGACTGGCAACAACACTCTTCAAGAGCGGCTCGATCCCGCCGTCTTTGATTCATTTTCTGTTTCTCTACTCGACGTGAAAATTATAGTGACTGTTAATTCTGCCATTGATTACATTCGACTTGAAAATAATAGTGACTTTCAATTCTGCTAATGACTACCATTCATTGAGGTACTGGACTCACCTTGGCCATGATTTGATTCAACTCGTCCTGTAGATCTAAAGTTTACTCACGTGAGTACTTTGCGGTAAAGTTTGGCACATTTTAGATAAATATGACCCCTGCTTTCCTTTAACTGAATTTATTCTGAACCCTATCATGAATTAGAATGCTTTAAATGTCACGTGAAAGAAACATTGTTGATGGTCAAAACTTTACTATTTCTTAATTAGTTTTTCAGTAGCGACGACGCAACAGTCAAATGCAGATTTGATGCAACCTATTTGTGACTCCATTTTCTATTTAATTTTATACCACGCATTTTTAACCACGCTTATCTTTGCACATTGCATTAAAATTCATAATTTTGTTCCATGGCCCACCACATCTTTAAACACGTCTTTACTACTGTCATTAAAAACATGAAAATCTTTTTAGACTGCTACGTAGCTGGCGATGCCACTGCTATTTTCGAGTATCCCATTACTGACATTTTCATTTATAAATTCACTATCCATTTGCAAGCAATCTTACACTGATACGGAACATTTAATTTTTTATCAGTTAGTGGTTTTTTATGCATCTTTGCTTTTCTTGTCCCATGATTGGTTATTTTGATTCACAATGAATTTCAGTCATTTTCAATCACCTTTTCTCAATCATTTTCAGGCTGAAAATGACCCAGGGGATTTAAGCGTTTAAAATATTTTTATTCATTGACTTTCTTTAATATAATAATGATCTCATCAAGGACTTGTTTCTTTGCCCTTTTATTCATAATTCGGATTCGCAAAAAACAACCTATTTATATCTATGATATTTCCCCTCAATCACCCCCACATCACAATCACACCTTAAACTCACCTCCCTTTCATGATGGACAATTGCCGTGTAGTATCTACTTTCGGCTTTTCTGTGTTTCCTCTTCACTCAGTTCTAATACTGTAACTCTGCTATGTTTGACGTGAAGGAAGGAGTAAATATACCGAAATAAGAAATATGAATACAGTATGTCCCACAAAAATCCGAACCGAGTATTTATTTTCCCGTATCAGTAATACCCGTTATTTAAATTATTTCCCGTATCAGTAATAATCAGTAAAAACGAATAATTTTGCTGTAAATTAAATGCTTGTGGTATTCTTATGATGGCATTACTGATACGGGAAAATAAATACTTGGTTTAGGTTTTTGTGGGACATACTGTATGAATGAAGAGAGCTTCTGTACTCATTTATTTATGGACTTAATAGCTGAGAATTACCGCTTCTTCAAGAAGCAGGTGAATATAAAAAAGTCAGTTTTCACCATTCGAAATGGCAACTACTAAGCAGTAAGATGATACACTGTTATAGGATGAATTGAAAAGATATTATGATCCGTCATGTGATCTTATTTGCTCATGATACAAGGAATAGTCCACTGTTGTCATTAGAGTATTTGTTAACTTTTCTTCCCACGACCGAAATATATTAAGAAAAACAAATGCACTAGCAAGGGATGAAAAATTTTGCAGTGCTTTTCTGAATGGAGAAAATTTTCGTAAGTAAATGTAAATGAAACTTCAATCTTCGCCTTGAAAGTTTAATTAAACAACGAATTCAAACAAAGAACAACAAGGGCGTTCAAGAAAATGATCGAAAGTAAATGTAAATGTAACTTCAACCTTTGCTTAGTATGTTTAATAAAAACCACAAATTTAAACATATAAAGTTTATTCGCACAAAGGTGTTCAAAAAATAAATAAATAAGGAAAAGAGCCCTGGAATAATCCCAGCTCCTCCCAGAGACGCGACTTGTGTTTCACGGGACCACAGCTGCGAGGCGATCACGTGATCTCTGCTTGCAGTTCTGCTGCCAGAACTATAGCAACATTTGGCACCTGCACGCACTGCTATTCAGGCCAAAAATTCAGTTCAGAGACGATTCACAAGAATGAATCGCTGTATTAAAATCTAATTTTTCTCATTTACGTAGCAAACGCGAGACGATTCCCAAGAACTAATCACTGTTTTAAACTATAACTTTTCTAATTTCTTAACATGTTTGTGGCTCCATAGCAAACGCAGCCGTTTATACTCCGGACTTCTGTTAATGAGAGAAGGAAATATACCATAATAACTTTTGTCTGGTTAATGCCCTGCAATGTTTTCATAAATTCCAAACGTCAACAGAACTCAAATGAAAAGCCAGTTAGATAATGAAACCTTACAACTAAATTTATGCAAAAATATGCCGTTTAAAAAATCGTTTAATATTTTAGATTAAAATTGCATGGTCTCAATAAAGAGAGAAAGTTCACCAGACACAGATGAGAGCTCTAAGGTCAGGCTGGAGATTGTTTGCAGGTTAAGAAAAAAATGTTTGCATATGTAATTTTTTACATTAAATGGGAGCTCGATAAACTGAAATTGATCTATTATACACGGGAATTTATGTCAGTTCTGTTTTGAGATAAATGTTTGGTGTGAAGTATTAAAACTGGCTTAATACGAACGTTTTCCGGACTTCATAGATCTGATTGTGAATCAAATCAAAAGTAGAAGTAAAAGAAAACATGCATCCGGACCTGCGTCCTGCACTCGCTCAGCTAAATCATATTACTGGACTAGGCAAATTTCAAGTTTGCTTGGCTAAGCAAAATTCAGTATTACCAAACTACTTGCTGCATTTGTAAAGTACTCAAACCTAAATTTAATTTTAAGCTTCGGAGAGTTGAGTCTCGTTGAAGACTTTGGATCTAAGTATTAAAATGTTTTGAAATCTCGCATGTGCTCAGTACCACATCGCTTCAAAATGTACTTTGAATAAATTTCCCCTAACGTTCACCCGCTTATATTCAGAGACCTGTGTGGTGCAACGTCACTAATACTGTAGATTAAACGGGGGTCTGTCTCAAACTGAACATGGGTCTTCCATTCTAACATAAACTACCTCTTAAGGATGCAGCCAAAAGTCGGCATGGATCTCAAAACCCTAATTTGCTAAATTCTTTAGAAACCAAAGGTTCAAAAATTCCCGAATCAATATCTCACTAGAGTGATCACACTTAAATCAACATTCCTGTGCATCTTGCAAGTTATTTTCTTAAAATAGACCGCATCACACTTGCACACGGTGAGAGTGTTACCTCAGCCTATCGGATAATTTTCATTATTCAAGCCAGCGCTAGGGAGGTACCTACTACTTCAGTGTGGCTTAGCACCGCCCAGCGGAGAAGACACACAACCAGCAGCAGGTGCACGAGGCGTGATAGCGCTGTGGGTGTGCGCTGGCATCAAGAAAGTGACGCAGTAATAACAAGATGCTGAGCCTCAGTCTGCTCTCATCTGCTGCCCAGTCTAACTTTTCGCCGCGGCATCTACGGCTGCAGTAGCCCAAGTACAGATGCCATCTGCACTAAGCACTTTAAGTCGTAAGTGCTTCTTCTATGATGAGCAGGAGCCTAAGTAAAAATGCCCTTTGCAATAAGCAGCTTAAGTCGTAGGTGCATCGTCCGTGAAAAAGTTAGACTGGTAGTCAGTACCGAGTGTTGTGTTTATAACGCTTTTCCCCTGAGATTTCTATACAAGGAGAATTCTGTCAGAGGCCTATTTTGTTCTGAGTAGTCGACACACCTGTCTCAATGCATGAAAAAAGAAGCTTTTTAGAGGTTTATGGCTCGGTGTGAAACGCAATTAAATTAAAAACGATCCAGCACAATATAGCAATAAAGCAAAGGTCATCACCGTCATGGTCGAACATTATTCCTCAGGTAATCATCTGCGTACCATCATCAGAGGCCGCTGTGACTTTGAAAAAAAATATTTAGATTTAGTCTTGAAACTTTCCACAAACGCAACGGGCGAAAAGATCACAAAAATGAGAGTAAAACGCGAGGGATGCATCAAAGGGGACAATAATTTTTTCTTATTTGATGCACCATTCATCATAACAAACCTAGATTTGATGCACCATTCATCATAACAAACATAGATTCGATGCACCATTCATTATAATAACCTAGATTTGATGCCCCATTCATCATAATAAACCTAGATTTGATGCCCCATTCACCGTAACAAACTTAAATTTTTTACACCCATTACTGCTTGAAGAAGTAAGCAAAAAGTTAGAAAACAGAGCAGGATTCTTTGACGAACGAGTAGATTTAAATTTTTGCGTTTAGTTTCCTACGAGAGGCATACCACGCAACCGTTGTACATTTTCTTTTTTGTCATTTTAGATTGTATCTTTTCCATGAGATGAGGAAGAAATCCACTGACGCCTGCAGCATCGGAGTCAACCGCACTAATGTTATTCTTCATATTTCTTTTCGTATTTATTTGCTGGAGAGAAATTAAAAATAGCCCAGGTGAATTTCAATTAAACATGTTTGTCATTAAACTCTATTTCGATGGTTAATACTACAGAGAATTTTCACAAGTTCAAATCTGAATTTTCGTATAATTAGATTGAATCAATACACATGCATGTACAACGAGAACCATCATGTTGCTGATTTCACTGGTGTGCTATCAGCGAAATTTTCGGAAAAATTAATTTAAATTAGTTTAACATACTGAAATATATCGCAAGGGGGATTTTTCATCCGAATTACGTCGAGTTCGATGTACAGTTATAGGATTGCTCAAGTATATCATCTATTTCAGTTCTGGAAAAGTCAACTCTTTATTGCAAAATTTCATCTTTTTGTAGACTATCAGTACCTTCCTGTTACCCGCGAACTATTAAGAATAACAATCATTAAATGGTGATCATCAATACAGATTAATCTATTATAACGAAGCTAAAAAGCTACTACTGAACTCTCGCACCCTCGAATCTACGTAAACCTGAGGCTAAGTTGCATACCTACATTGTTCATATCTCAACGTTCCTTTGAATATTTCCAACTTATTTCTATAGCTTCAGAGAAGGAAACTGTACGTTAACACTTTTATTGGAATATTCAAGTGGAGTTGTCCTTGCCAGGCCTCAATACGGGACGCCAACCGAGAAATTTAGAGCTGCCGTTAGTAAAATGGTCATGAATGCTTTTCTGGACTCGTGCAGAAAGAGGCAAGACAACTGGTCAGGAGAAGATGGCCTTGGAGCAGAGCGTCCAGCAAAAAGTCACCGCCTTCCTGGATCTAGAAACGCTCGTCTGTATGGGGTGAATCAGTCCGTTGCTAGCCTAGCGTTCAGCGTTGGTGGTGCTTAGCGTTGGAGCAACGATTGTAGAGTAACTGTTCCACTCTTGAATGTTAGTCTGTATGGGGTGATCCACAGTTAAATATTAATCTGTATGGGGTGATCCACACTTAAATGTTAGTCTGTATGGGGTTATCCACAGTTAAATATTAATCTGTATGGGGTGAAAAAGTCCTTTGCAAGTATAGCGTTCAACATGGGTGCAACAATATTATTGGAGCAACAATGTACCCAGTAACTGTTCCACACTTAAACATTAACTGGAGCGCTATAGGTTTCTGTGTGAATCATGAACCATAAATCTAAGTCTAAATTCGAGCTCTAGCAGCGTTCATGATTGTCCTTGTTGTCATGGTTGTCCTGGTTGTCATGGTTGTCATGGTTGTCCTTGTTGTCATGGTTGTCACGATTGTCATGGTTGTCCTGGTTGTCATGGTTGTCCTTGTTGTCATGGTTGTCCTGGTTGTCATCGTTGTCACGGTTGTCAATGTCTCAAACATCGTCACCTGTAAGAATTCAAAGTTCACCAGTATTTTGTCATTCTAAGTATTCATTGAAAATAAATGTGCATGAAATTTCCCCAAGTTCTTCTTCTGCTTTGGAATTGAAATAGTGTCAGCTCTTCACTGCGCTGCAATACAAAGCGATGCTGTTTTGTCATCTGTGCAAATCCAGCAACTCGCTCTGCGGCACCACGACGTGTAGATGTGAAGTTGTTTTGCTGGGATGCAATTTTTTCCCAAACCCAACCAACGCTTTCAGCATCTCTGAAAACGCAGAAGGCAATGTCAGAGCGCGACACCTGCACTTGAAGAGTAACATTTGATCGAAAATTCTGATGTAACTTCCTTGTTCTTAAATTGTGCGCTGAAGTTAGTTATTATGATTACTTAGTCAACGATTTCTTAAAGGAATGCATTCCATGTGGGAAAGATCCTTAACAAAATTCCCCATTAACAAAACCAAAAGTTTATTCAGGTCAAATCCCAAGCTCGCATTGCGCTGTCCAATAGGATTAAATTATCTCAATATGATTTAGTGCGCAAACCCTGGAATTTCCCCGCAGATGCATCCCCCCGCGATGTGGCCACAGCTGGCTAATGGCTAGCAGGGAGCTGCTGTCAGATCTGGTCTGTTCGGGGTGACATTGCCCACGTTGAATGCTTTGTTTATCAATTCAACTTTTATATTCAGAAACTTTATAAAAACGATATGTTGTAATACATTTCTTGTGTCAACATTTTTTGGAAATAAACAGCTTTTCTTTTCTTTCTTTCTTTTTTTCTTCTTTCACATCCTGTGGTTTGTCTATCAATTAAAAACTTTTATTTTAAGAAACTTCATAGAAGCAATGTGTTGTAGTACGTTTCACGGGTCAATAATTTTTGGAAGTAAACAATTTTTATTTTCTTTCTTTCTTCTTTCACTGTGTGAGAACTTTCCTATCTTGTAGAAAATTCCTCATGAACGTCTTGTTATCTCTCAAATTTTCTGCAGTTGATAGAAATACAGTCTGGTATCCTGGATTCCACGCGCCGCAACACGCTGACTGCGATACAACCCATCCGTGCAAGTGGGTCGTCGTTAAAATTTTCCTGCCGCAAAACGACCCATCGATGAGTGGTTTGAAAATTTGCTAACAATCTTTTAAAATTGATGGTATTTAATGGACCCAGTAAATATTTTATAAATGTTATTCATAAAATTTCTAATAACTTTTAAATTTAAATTTGATTTGAATATGAACGTCAGTTCAACCCACTGCGGTCAACGAGTTAAGTTACCTCATCAATGAGGTTGCGTATCAAACAACACAGTACATCCTCACAAGATGTAAAAAAAATCAAGCAGGACAAACATGTACCTCAATTCACATTTTTAATCGAATAACTCATCAAATTGAGAAAACTGATTTTCAAAACATATTTTATAATCACAAGTGCAATGCCCGTGAATTGCAATTCAACTGTCTATCAAACCTAACTAATTGATGTGTTAAATATGGGTCTTTTGAAATTTGTCATTTATCAAATTTCAAATTTTATTAACGATTATTCAAACGCCGTTCAACGGTCAAGTTAGCTCTAGCTTCTCGTTGGCGAGCAGCATTGATTCGTCTTACCATTTTGTGTTGTTCATTCGATAGTCTGCGGCGTCTTTCTTGCTGTCGAAGTCTTGCTGCTTCTCTCTTGCGGTCGGGCACGTTTCTATCCATGGTGGCCTCTTTTGCCGGAATTTTATTCTGAAATGCCGTCTATTATCTCTTCGAAGCTTTTCAAGAAAATCACACTTTCGAAAACAATAACTCAAGTTCCAAAATCTTGGGCCTTATACTAAGTGGTAGCCAGGTTACTGGTCAAACGAATTTAAAAAATTTCTTTTCGCATTATCAATCAAAAATATCAAAACAACATGATGAATTTCAACAGAGAACGCTCAAAAGAAAATTTCTATTGGTAAAAACAAGCCAATTGCGTATTCTGGATACCATAATGCAAGTGAAAGGAAATTGAATCGCCACAGAATAATAATGCAATAGAATAATTTCTTGTTTTTATTAAGCTTTATCCTTGTTGCTATCGAAGCTGTCGATTAGAAGAGGAGGTCACACGGACGGCCGGACGGACGCGGCTCTTATTATAACGATAGTGATGTAGGGTGGATGTTTTTGAGTAATAACTCTCACGGATGACGTGATAAACTGGTACAAAATCTACACACTCGTTTTTCACTTAAAATTAATGACAACAACTGATGATTTTATGGAAACAGCATGACTTGCGACGGAATGTTGGGAAGCAGAAATTTTTCGACGTAAGGATGAATGATCCATGAAATTACGACTCCGGTGTAGTTTCCAACATTGGTGCAGCTCAACTTTAGGTGATGTTTCGGTTGTTCGACTACTGCTTCTCTGCTAAACATTTAAGCCTAAACTCATTTCTCTGAGAAATTAAGATATCAGGGAAATACCAGATGTTCTTCAGAACGTGCGTTCATTGTCCACGGGGTGAGTTGAGGTGCACATTTCAAGAGCTTTCGATTGTAGACTACTGAAGATTGAAGCTGGAAATGCAGAATCATTCATATTAATGAATTATAGTCAGTTTTAAAAATTAAGGACCTGCTTTGAATTCAAATTCATCTGAAGTTCATCAGAAATGAGTTGAACTATACAAAAAATTGTAGAAAAACACTTCCCACAAAAAAACAGGAATTTTAGTGCGAAAAATCAAAATCGGAAAACGACAAAAGTCTAGCAGCATCAACAGACCTTCATGACATGCCTTTCTGCATGTTGGCCCAACGGTAAAGAGTTCTAGTGACCGGAATTTCAGTTAGCAACTTGAAGATGTGAGTAACTGTTAAGAGAGCTGATCAGACGAATATTCTCGGATAAGTGCCTTGATCGTTTGACGCATTATTTCTGGTGAATATGGAACTGATTTGTTCATGTCAAAAATTGAAAGGTACTCGATTTGTCGCTTGAGCATAAGGCACGTGAGTACGAGTAACTTGAAACATCCTACTGGTATGAAGTAGCTCGATCAAGTTAAATGATTTTAAAGAATTTGGAAAAGTTTGTCTACCACTGAAGACACATGAGTGAAATAAATATTTGGTATATTACAAAAGAACAGGTTGAAATATAAATGGGTGCGAGCTCGAGCTAGTTCAGTAACCTGCAGAGCATTAAATCATAATTTTGTTCTAACCAATGTAATTTTATCAAATCTAGAGCCAAAATCAAAAGCACCAATCTACAGCACTTATCTAGAGCACTAATTTAGAGCACCAATCTAGAGCTCCAATCTAAAGCAATAATCTAGAGCACTAATCAAGAGCAACAATCTAGAGCACCAATCTAGAGCACCAATCTAGAGCACCAATCTAGAGCACCAATCTAGAGCACCAATCTAAAGCACCAATCTAGAGCACCAATCTAGAACACCAATCTAGAGCACCAATCTAGAGCACCAATTTAGAGCACCAATCTAG
>JACJUY010000005.1:342382-375229 GCA_014220935.1 Platorchestia sp. MABIK | reverse complement strand
TAAAGCACCAATCTAGAGCACCAATCTAGAGCACCAATCTAGAGCACCAATCTAGAGCACCAATCTAGAGCACCAATCTAGGGATCTAGAGCACCAATCTAGAGCACCAATCTAGAGCACCAATCTAGAGATCTAGAGCACCAATCTAGAGCACTAATCTAGAGCATTAATTATAAACATACACTACACTGAGCAGATATTTGTTTAACTTGGTACATAGAAAATGATATTTAGTTTGATGATATTTTTTAAATGATTGAAGCTAAAGCTGCATCTTCTAGGAGAACCTCGGAATTTGTTTAATTTAAGAACATTTGACTTATTTATAGTCTTCTAGGGGGAAAGGGGACAGTTATTTTTTACAGTTTGACTTTAGTAATATGTAAGTAAAACTACAAAGAAACACGTGCTGAAAGTCCTGATTATCTTATTAAAGAAATTCAATGCGTAAAAAGAGATGTTAAATATAGGACTTTTAGGTCATTCTCAACTCTGGAAAAAGGCAAGAAAGGTCAGATTTATTTAAAGTATATCAATTTGGGGATAAAAAAGAAAAAAGAGAAATAAATTAAGTGTAAATACTACTTTAGTTGCAAAGGGAATGCTGATTGGATGTCGTTTAAAACAGGTTTAGATTTTAAAATGTAAGTCGATGCTAAGGAAACCGACGATAAAGGAAACCTCCACATGTTAAAATCGTTCTACATTTTAATAGATAAACCTGTTTTAAACAACATCTAATCAACATTCCCTTTGTAGCTAGTGCAGTATTTTTCATCTTTTAATTTTTTTCTCCTCTCCCCCATTTTCAGTTTATTTTTATTTAAATCTGACCTTGTTTTGTCTTGTTTCAGAGTCGATAATGACATGAGAGGTCGTATCGTTCAATCTTACTCATTGACTTTCATCAAAAAGGTTATCAAGACCTAAAACACGTATTTCCTTGCACTTTTACTCATTTTCAGGATTTTTAAGAAGCCAAACATTTATATATTTATTTAAAACACGATTATTTCCTCTAATGGTATTTCCAAAACGGATTTAAAAATGTAAGACATTAAACGGAAAATCTTGAGAGTTAAAAAAAATCGATATGATCTTTTACGAGTCCAGAACAGCTTTCTGCAATTTATGCCGTGTGCATTCGCAATTTACGTTTCACTATGAATGAAATCAGTCAGTTTTGTACGAATATGAAGTCAATGCAAATAAGAAGCCAATGAAAATTAGAAGTCTATACAAATAAGAAGTCAATGCAAATTAGAAGTCTATACAAATAAGAAGTCCAAATAAATAAGAAGTCTATGCAAATACAAAATCTATACAAAAATCAAAAGTCTATGCAAATAAAAACATCATACATATAAGAAGTCTATACAAATAAGAAGTCTATACAAATAAGAAGTCTATACAAATAAGAAGTCTATACAAATAAGAAGTCTATACAAATAAGAAGTCTATACAAATAAGAAGTCTCTAGTGAAAATTAGGCTAGTGAGGCAGTGTGGGGCCCGTGCAACGCTGTCATGCGTCTCAGGGGTCCCACCACCGCTCCCTACGCGGCCTCCCAGATCGCTTCCCTGCTGCTCGACTTGAGGAAACTCAAAAAACATGTCCGAGTGGAGCTCCAATGTACGTAAGATAAAAGAAGAGAAGCTGGGCGAGAGGTCCTGCGAATAAGTGTAATTATGTTCCTACTGCGATGGCTGCATGTGAACTCCGGACTGAAGTTCATATATACAAATAAATGAATGAATAAATATCTTTCCTTTGATTAGGCATTACGAGTACAAGTTTCTATAAGAAAATACCAAATCGTATTTTTAGGAGCCTAAATTATGTCGAATGGGAAAGCAAATTATTTTTGTCACGCGGTATCCTGCTTTTATAACTTCTCTCACTCTTACCATAGTGATTTTTTGACGTTTCTCATTCATAGTTATAATAATAATTATACTCGAGGAACAGAAAAAGCTTTTTTAACGAACTCATTGCAGCTATTTTTTCAATTTTTAGAACGTGTTCTAGTATTCCTGATCCACAGTCACGCTTGAAAATTTTTACATAAAACGAATTCCTAGAATCCAGACGATATATTGTAAGTGTGTAAATCCCATACGAGCGCACATTGGCCCTAAAACAAAAAGTGAAAACTTTTTAAATGACAAACATATTAAAGAACATTCGCGCACTTGATGTCTTCATCACATTTACTTAATTCACATAAGATCGGAAATCAATCAAAACTGAAGAAGTATGCGAAACATTGACTACAACAAATACAAGCTCCTGAAAACAATCACCATTCTCGGTGTTGGATCATTGAATTGATCAAAGCTCCCTCACAACAAAACCTTTACCGGTTTCAGCCAGCTTGCTCGGAAGGGTAGTGAGAGCTGATCTAGTGGACAAAGCTTTCATCAAGCTTATTTATATCTAGTTGATGCCATCTCTAATTTTTTTCTGCGGCAGTAAGCATGCTCTAGGATAGTCCCACATTCTACTCTTTATTCTTCAATGATATATTTGGATAGTCACAATAACGCAGATGAGTTTGCCAGCCTTGGGGTGTTTGTAGTTCAGAATTCCTACGTTTTTAAATAGACCACTGAAAAGGATGCCTGTTGCCACACAGTGTTAAAGTTGAAAAAGTAAAAAAGTGTAAAATTCAAATAAGTTTATACTTTAGAAATTCCACGTGCTTTTGCAGAGCTTTTAAATACGATGCTCTATATTAGAGGATTATTTATGTATTTATACAGGGTGGCGAAAAGGTCCTTGGACTCTTTTTTAATTTGAAATTAAAGCTGCCGATATTTGACTGAACAGATAAAGTTGTTCTCAATTAATTGCTAATGTCTTAATTGCTAATGTCTTACAGACAGAATTTGTAGTTAATACCTTCTGTAGCATTCTAGAAATGAGAGAACGCCAAGTCGTTATTGTACTTCGTCGTGTGAGAGTATTAAAGTCAACGATCATTAACCCTTTCGTAGCGAATTGTTTCATGCCTACAAAAAGAACTTATTAACGTATTTTAGAGTAGCATGCGATACAATTAGATGTTATTAAAAGGTTGACTTAATTTTTTTAAGCAGCTGAAGATCGCTAAATTTAACGTTTCTGAAACCGTGATCAGGACCGGCCCAGAAACGGACGTCCTCGCACAGCTCGTTCCCAAAGAAAGCTTGGGACAAAATACCGCAAAAGAAACCGTGTATTTCTGTTGAAAGTTTCAGAGCAACACTTCAGTGGGGAATCAAAGCAAAAAAAGGATCGTTGAAAAATGAACTTCTACAAGGCTTTCATTGTAGTAGGTAAATTCATGTGGGGATGATTCTGTTTCGTTACATTACCCTAATGAACGTATATTACCAATTATTGCACTTCTTTCCACACCTTGTAAAATGAAGTAAAACGTAAAGAAAGAAAATGTATTTTTCATAAGCTTGCAAAGAGTCTAAAATATCTCATTTCATGCATATATGTACTTACATGTGTGTATTGAAATGTTTTATATGATACTTGAATATAAAACGAGACGCATCTTACTGACTAAGCTTCCAAATTTGATGAAACGCAATGTGAAATATTGCAGAAAAGAGCAACTCTAAGGATGGGTTCACTCAAGAAAAAGGTGAAAAGTTTAAGAAAATAGCAGTCCACTTATTCTGTTCGGACCATTCACATAACCTCCAAACTTTCACTGTTTTATTTATGGATGGGTAGAGAAAAACGAACCTTGTTTTTTACACGCTTTGTTCTTCCGCTGTCAATCTCTACGACTGATGATGGTTTTCACTTCATGAAATGAACTCAAGCAGTTTAGGATTTTTATCACAGTGTCTCTTAATAGCAGTTTTTCCAAGCTAAAATATTACCACTACGAAAGTGCAAGAGAAGAAATACAAAAGAGAGGAAAAACCGTTTTTATAAAAAAGAGATAATCCGCGGGATGCATTGCAGCCAATAAGATTTTAGATGTTTTCAACAAAAGAGTTCTCAACCGATAGACACCATAAGAAGTGAGGATAACCTCTTTGTGTTCAGTGCTACATTTGATTCCGGGAAAATCCCCGGCGTTTAGAGATCGTAATACCATGCGTTGTAACACAAAAACTATTTGCTGTAACCATTGAAGAATCAAATCAACTTGGTGGCAAAAAAATATTTCAAAAAAATTTTAATGGCCAATGTTAAAGTGATGGCCTGGTACGTAGGAAATTAAAATAAAACACACCTGTAGAATATAGATGAACATGATTGAGTATCTTCTGATCTTTGAATTCATTCATAACTGAAGTAAAGAAAGCAACTTCAACCATGGGCCTCATGAAACGCCGTAGCATGCATTCTGCATGTAGTGTGGGCGTATAAAATTAATAACAATTTGAATTTTGTTTGGTTCATTTAAATGACTTGAAAAATAACTTAGCATTCGATATTCATTAGTGAAATTCTTACTTGAATATATAACAATGCGCAGGATATACTTGTCCAACGACTGTTTTCATTAATGATACATCAATGAAATCAGTAGGTTATATTGAAACTTATCATATTCTACACACGCCCTGACGATTAAGCACCGTGCTGAGTATTCTTGTTGTTGAAATGTGGGAAGCGCTGGCATGAGTTTTAAATTCATTTGTAAACTTGTTTGAATGCGATTCATTTGCTTCTTTAATGTAACCCAAGTTAACACTCGCGCACATTGGATTGAAGATGAACTTAGGCGAGCAAGGGAGATTTTAAATATTTCTACATGCAGTAGTTCGTCTCTAGCGATACAGATAAATGATCTTCTGCATAAGAGGTGGGCTTCAAGAATAAAAATTATTATCAGATGAACGGTAGTTCCAGCTAATTTTCTGTAGAAGAGATAGGTTTTCTCGAATAAGAATGATCATCAGATGAACGTCAAGCCTAGAAGAGTAATCTAGAAATTCACGACCCACTTTTCCCACAAAGCATAAAGATGTGGTACAAAATTGTGTGTTTTGAATTTAGCGCAGTTGATCGCTTCTGTTAATTTCTGTGTACGTAGGCTCAATTTGTCTGTACAATTGAAGGAGATTTCAAAGTTTCTCGTGATTCCGAAAAATAAATCACCAGGCTGTTGACGTGATGTTCGAAAAATTTCTCCAAAAATTTCTGTAAACTGAAGGTCATTGCAAACATTTAACAAGTCGATGAAGTGGTAAATCCGATGTAAAAACTGGTAATAAGTGAAGGTTATCAACCAAATATGATAACAGTTACAAGAATTTACACACGATTTTAACTGCAAAATCTCCGTTAATGTCTCCATACAGCACATTATGTTGGTAAACATTTATGAGTGCCTCATTTTTAACACTGTATGAGCCACGTGTATGCTAAACAGAAAGAAAAAAGTTTGTATCATCCAAGGATAGTTCATGATGCTCGCTTAAATCTATCGTCTTTGCTGATTTATAAGGTCTTTGGTGTAAAATTGTGTGAGCGAGCAAGAAAATGCCCATCTTCTACGCACCAAGATTTCAAATAGTTCCTCTACGGTTTGGTGAAATAGAATCTGCTGAACAGTACAAGGAAATGAAGCCTCAAACTTAAGTCACTATCGATCCAAGCAATTCTTTAAAAAACTCTAAAAAGTACAAGGAAATGAAGCCTCAAACTTAAGTCACTATCGATCAAAGCAATTCTTTAAAAAACTTTAAAAAGTACAAGGAAATGAAGCCTCAAACTTAAGTCACTATCGATCCAAGTAATTCTTTAAAAAACTTTCAAAATTACAAGGAAATGAAGCACCAAACTTAAGTCACTATCGATCCAAGCAATTCTTTAAAAAACTTTAAAAAAGTACAAGGAAATGCAGCACCAAACTTTAAATCGCTGTCGAGCGCAGCAATTCTTTAAAAAACTACAAATTTTCCAAACGCAAGATATTGCTTGCCTGCAGCTGTTCATGAGCGTCCCTGGCAACTGCTCCTTTAATCAGATTCTGGGTTCGCTGGTTTTTGAGTTGCTAGTTATCTAGGTATTCTTTTTCTTAAACTTTCTTTCTTTTGCTGCAGCGAGCGTACGTGGAGCTGTATGCTTGCTTTGCACATTATTATGAAGCAAACGGCTTCCTTGCTCGAGCCTTCACGATTCTTTGGATTTCTTTTTTTATTTTTGGATACATTTGCATACTTTTATTGCGTGCACAAATAATCTACTGATCTGAGTTACTCTCCACATGCAGAACTTTCTCGCCGCATCCTATGTTGCCACTCTGAATTGTTACAGCTAAGGAAGTGCTACCATTTTCATTTTTCTATTAATATATCCTTGCAGAAAAGAAAAGTACAGATCTCACAAACAATTAACTACTCTGATTAGTGGCGGACGTTTTCTGCAAAAAATTTCAAACATCTTTTCTTTTAAATCCTAATGCCAATTTAACGATGCTTATAATGAACTTATTATCATCACAGCCATTTGAGCTATTATGAGAGTCATATCAGATAACCATAGCAATTATAGTGCATTTAAATCGGATGAAATCAGTCGTATGTATTCGAATCCCTCAGATTTTACCTCAATTTAAGCCTGGTATTGACGATGATAAAGTCGATGATATATGAAGGCCTTGCACGATGTGTGCAAGCCAAGATGGCTGCAAAAGCACTGATATTAATTAATTAATTGAGTTTTCAGTTCAAAGTCGCTAGGCCTATTTGTCAACTTCTACATGAACGTAATTTTTTCACTTCGTTCACTTCGTGGAATTCATCATCGGCTGCAGTTCTATTTGTTCGTTAGAATGAGCGTTCATCAGAGTAACACTTAAGGAATTAAAGAAAGGATGCACCGCCACCCAGATGTTTCAAACTCGAAGTTTGTTTGTGGAAAGTTTGGCGACGTTCATCACCAAAAGCCTATCCTGAGCATCTTTCGTGTCTGTGGTGCCTCCATAACAAAATCCCTTAGGCAGCGCTTGGCTTGCCTCATGCAAGAATGTGCAATGTATGCCTTGAATGACAGTATTTAGGAGGACGCTAGTTCTTTTGGCATATGTTAGAACTTACAACCATAAAACCTTACAGCTATACAGTTTTCTGTGGTTGTAATACCTAACGTATGCAGTAAAACCTTACAATCATAAAGTTCTCTGTGGTTGTAAGTTCCTATGGCATTCGTTAGAGCTTCAATCATGGAGAACTGTTTTCTTAAGAATACAGTTGTTCTAATTTTCACATTCAAAGCATTCATTGTATGGTTACTAATTGATTTTCTTGTATAGGTTTTGCACGTTACTATGTTGTATTTTTATGGAGACCCTACTTCGTTCGCATTAGTCAGACCTAGTTCTCTACAAAGAAATTTTTTTAATAGGTTGATTTTCCTCAAAATTTTTGGTACGTAGAAGTTATATCTACTATACCAACTACTACAATTTTACATTTTGAAACATACTTGAGTATTAAGTTTCTGCCTCTTGAGTAAATATAAATGAATTTTAAAATTTCTTCCATCGAGGTTTAATAAGAAAATGCCGTATGTTGTATAGTTTCTTCACACAAGTGTTGTATTCATACGTTAAAATAATGGAAATTCAAAAAATTAACTCAACTTTGACTACATTTGTGACGAAAGAAATTGTGTACATGTGGGCACTACCCACAAAATATTTAAGACATTTTATAGATATTCATAAATTGTAGCTCCTGAGACACAAAAAGGTTATAAAGAATTGTAATATGCTTGAATCAAGGACAAATTTCAACTGTCCTACTTCAAAAGGCAAGTAAACAATTTTCTCACCATGATCAATGGGGATGAGAACATTATATTTTAATGCCTACACTGTCCTGATCACGTCTGTATTTTTATTTAAGGTGCTTTGCAATTTCACCAACAGCCGTTGCCTTCTTAGCTACCAGCTTTACTCTTGAAAAAGTTTCGACCTTACGGGTGCGTTCTTCGATAAAAAACGAACCCTTTTCTGTTTTCCGCACTTGCTTTCATTTTCGCTACGACGCGTGCATTTGCGCCTTAAACTGGTTCCCTGGGGTGTTGCAGTCCCTTACAGGTATTCAAGTCCCTTAGAGGTATTCAGGTTCCTTCGAGGTATTCAGGTTCCCCAGAGGTATTCAGGTTCCCTAGAGGTATTCAGGTGTCTTATAAGTATCCAGGTTCCAATTTTGTACTAGAGTTTCAGCGCAGAAGAACTTGCCTCTCGCACGGCCATTTATTCGTCGTACTTTCCTGTAGAAAATTTTCGATCTGGCTCTGGTTGTGAAGAGGAAAACTATTTTAATATTAAAAATAAAGAGAAAAGCCATTCTAATATTAGAAAAAGTGATGAAAACTACTCTAATGTTAGAATTAAAGAGTAAACCATCTTAAAATTAGAAATAGAAAGGAAAACTATTCTAATGAAATATAAGTGAGCACGGATTGGCGAGAATGGCTGAGGCGATGGTGAATGTTTAGCCTATGTCAAAATGTAAAGATTCCTGTTGGATCAGGCAATGAAATGAATGATAATATTCTCTAATGCTAACTAAAGATTGCAGCTCATTGCGAATAATGCCTCGGATGTAGGGGTTTCTGTTCCAATATTTCATTTTATTTCCTGCCTCATAATTTTACCGTTCGAGACTTATAGTTTCTTTTCTGCACAAAAGATTTAAGTTTATTTTCATGAATAATGATCAACCATCATAGTACAGACTCATGGTGTGGCAAGCACAAATATGCTCACGGATTGTTGCTGGCGTCTTGACTTTTGTGCTCAAATATGAAGTGAAATTTCTCACAGTTCTTAGAAACGTCAACTTCCGCTCCTGCCCAAAATTTTCTATATCAGAACTTCTTAAAATCCGTGGAAGAGACATGACTAAATCGATGAGTTACGGTGACAGGATTGGACGACTATTATAGTCCCACCTACAAGAAGATCTACCTTGAAATTTGTTTAGCCTATATAAGCACAAGATTCCTTTTGACAACGAGTAATTATGTTCTATAATTTTTCGTTGTCTATGAGGAGGTGGACTCTTCAAATGAGTAGGTGTGTCCCAGGGGGAAGATATTTACTTTCTTTCGCTCCCACAACCTTGTGGTCGAGTGGTTAAGAACGCGCCCATCACGGGAAGGTGTCGGCAGTTCGAATCCCGTCAGTGCCACCCGGTGTTTCTCCCCGTTGGGAAAAAGGAGAACTCAGCCACAATTCCCCACTCAACCCAGGAGTCGGAAATGGATACCGGCTTGACCGGGGGTAACCGTCAGTGCATCCTGGTGTTACTTATAAGGCATTTGAAAAACCAATGTACAAGATGGCTTGATCAGGCTTGATTGGAATAAAACATTCTTTATCCTTTATCGTTGTGGCTGGATAAAGCGCCACCAGCGTCAGCACTCCGGTGCTGAGGTCAGCATCTCTATACTCGTTTCTTTTCTGCTGTAACATATGTAAGTAATTCATTTCAAAATTTTTTAGAATCTTACAACAAAACCCGCTAACTCCTACTGCGCACAAATTAAATCATTAGTGAGTATAAGCTGAATAAACAAATCAAATGACAGTAACAGATGTATTGTACTTGGTAAATTTTTCAAATCAACTGCATAAACATTCAAAGTTTTGTAGCTGAATGAGTGCATGAACAGCAGCGATAAAGAGCAAAGGCGGCCCATTTGAAACGTCTTGGCTGAATTACTGTGTTAGGTTTCTTAGATTTAAAAATATTTCTTTTGATCAGAAATCTGCGAAGCTACGAACACGTCATGGACTTACGTGTAATATTTGAAATAAGAAGTTAGCTACACTTCGTCAACTTACGTCTGGTGGTGACGACCGGGAGTTGATACAGAAAACTTTGAAATTGTACCGAGTCAGAACTAAATGATTCGGCGTATTCAGTTCATTAAGGTAAAATGGTCACCGTAGTTCATGAGTAGGTAATGAGAATCTCTCAGTCCTGTCATCATCATCGATAATGAAGTAGTCCTTTCAAATAAAAAATTGCGCTTCATGATACGCAACCGAAAAAAGATGAAAATTAAGTTTTCAAAGAAATTAATTTCTGACGACAAAAGTCACTGAACAGACAGTAAAAAAAAAACAAAGAAAACGTTTCTCTAAATGTTTGACAAGCAGTGAATGAAGAAAGAATGAATGTGTTTCCCGTGAAGAGTTTTTTCCAAATTCAACGAAGAAAATGTGTTTTTTAGCAGAAACCCACTAATTATGAAAGACGATGGCAGCCTTCTTCATGTTTTATTTGTAAACGTTTTTAATTAATGCAAGAGAACAACGTCGAGAAAAAATAAACTAAATAGTTTTTTGGTGATGAATTTTCATTTTTCCGATTTTCATCCATAATAAATCTGATCGATCAATCTATCTTAGGTTCAGGATAAGTGATATTGGTTCAACAAATTGTATTCATTAAAATGAAGAAGCCTTGCGATTCTTTAGGAGTCACAAAACTTTGTCAGACTCACAATTAGCTGTACAGTATTTCCCACAAAAACCCGAACTGAATATTTATTTTCCCGTATCAGTAATACCATCATAGGAATACCACAAGCAATTAATTTCTAGCAAAATTATCCTTCAAAATTAACCTAAAGAAAAGGTATTACTGATTATGATGTAATTACTGAGACGGGAAAATAAAAATTCGGTTCAGTTTTTTTGGGGACATACTGTATTTCAACTTGTTTATTTTATTTGTATCACGTAATAATTCTCTGATGTAATGTTCGGGATGAATGAATCGTTTAAACTGTTTTTTAGTAAATGCGTCTTACAGTCTTTGCGTAAAAAGTACTTCAGTTTAAGCTGTACATGTAGAATTGAACTGTGTGTAATACCTGAAATGAAATAGATCAGTTCTTTACTTCGAGAGGTGAATTATTGAGACCGTTGAATTATTGAAACTTTTACTGACGATGGCCCTTTTTACACACCGAGTGCATTCTAAGTGTTTTATCTGAAAGTTCATTATCTGACCCTGTATTCGAATCGAAAAATAAAATACCCCGAACTTTTGAAATGGTTTTCAACAAGTGTTACATGTTTCATTCTCACAGCAGATCTTTATTTTTTACAATGTTTTAATCCTATTTTTATTTCTCCATGATTTTAGCCATAATTCTGGCACTCTCAAAATGGGCATCGTTATGGAACCGTTACGTGAATGAACCATTGAAATAATGTGGATTAAGCTAATACATTTTTTTACACTGGTATTAATGTAACAAAAATCATTGTTAATCAAATAGCCAATAAGATATTTGTACGGGCGAAAAAAATACAGTAAAACAAGACAGCAGCCTTTACAAACGTATTTCAATTTCATCACAAATTTGAACTAGATAGGATCACTTGAGATGAAATCCTGAAAACTCTCAATCATTTAATTTTGTGTACACTTGCTTTTAGTTCAAAACGATATTATGTGACTTTTAATTCATAAACAGTGCTACATGTGCAACGAATATAGAAATACAGTATGAATTTCAACCCACGTCATATACACGTGTGTTGCAATAGCCGTCATTCGAACCGAGCTGATAACTGAGAACATTTTGCTATTCCTAGCATATCTAGCAAGCGATTAAACCTGTATCACTCTATATGCTTTCTCTACATCCTTAGAATGACGGGGATCTTCTCTGTTTGCTCTGGACTAGGGAATTTGGAACAACTTTTCTGAATTAGAGTTGTGTTCCAACGCTTAATAAAAGCAGTACAATGGTACCTTACTTTCAAAATGCCTAAAAAGTCCACCAACCAAATAATTATAAACTAACTCCTCTATAAAAAACAAACTACTTCCCTGTCAAAACTAACTCCACTTTCATTGAGCGTACTAACTCCTAAGCCAATACACCCACAAGTCGTATTATATTCGAGAACTGATCCTTTGAAAAGTCTCATATGCATTCCCTTGTGAAATAAACCTCTTCTTTCTTCATTTGATCATTCACCTACAGGCTCCTACTTAGAATTATCACATCTTCAAAAAGCTTAAAGACTCTTCCCTCTTGATGTCAACTCATTGCTACATCATCGAATCTCTACAACCATCAACAGAATGTTTGTTGAACAGGTAATCATCGCATAAACTTGAAACTGTGAAATTTCTAAATGTAATTAACGAATAGAAAATACTTCCCTATCAAGGTGAAATATAACCGTAATTCGAAAGTTGTTAGAGCATATTTTAAAAAACTAACATAAAAACTCACGACTGATTGAAAGACACCAAGTAGGTAAAGTTATGGGAGAATTAAGTGAGATTAAAATATTTTGCTTTTATCTTCCAAGATGTTTCGATACTCCGTATTTATCTGTTCATGATTTAGTTTTACTCCCTGCAAACATGGTGTTCGCTGCATTTTGTTTAGTCACGTAATTGAATATTAGAATCTAGTCAAACTCGTGTCGAAGCCCTAATGATTTCACTGACCTAACAGTTCCCCAAATTTTGGCTTAATTGCCATAAATCACTCATTTGTAAATTTATAACAAAGTAACTTATGTAACTGAAGTTAATTACATAAAAGTTAGAGCAAATTTAGTGATGATAATTCAGACTAAATTGTAATTTCGATTATATATACTAACAACAAAAGGCAGATTTCTTGCAAGGTAAAAAATCCAGAGAAGTGTTCATTAGAAGGAATTATTTCATCTAGCAAGACGACAAAAAGTCAGCTCCTCTCAGGCAGGTGCTTAACCAAGACGCCTGCGATATTTTAGATCTTGCGTTCGTATTGACTGTATCACATAAAGAAGAACTTATGATGCTAAAGTTCCCTCGAATGAGACAATGTTTGATAATCTCTTCGTCAGCAAGCTGGGTTGAATTGGTATAAAGTCCTGTACATATTTCTAACATCGTATTTAAGCAGCCATCTTGTTCTGTGCTGACTTCCATGTGAGAAGGGAATATTTTCCAGTACTGTGTCAACGTACAGATTTTTGGACCAAACAGCTTTTCACCCTTCAGAAGTACAACGACAGATATGAACACATATCCTTGCTATGTGCTACCTACTAAAAAGCAGAGCATATCAACTACACAGTTATTTAAAAGATATACCATTATAGAGTATATCTGTTGGATAAATTACTGTCTAGAACACACATTATTCACCAAGACTTGAGAAAACGCATTCCTGTTTTTATTCTGATATTTATGGATGAAGTGTTGAATAGAAAAGCCTATCAGTTTTCCACTATTCTGTATTTGAGTGCTGTGTATTTGTTAGCAAGACAATTATGTATTTTGTACGATAACAATCATTAGATATCCTATACCTTTAAAGCTGAATAATGCCTCTTATCAGGCGTAGTCCCAAAATCTATGCCAACGAGAAACTTTACGAGTTTTTTATGTTCAGCGCTGATGAAAAAAGGCTTCACCTTCTCTGTTACTTTAATCAAAGCCGTTTAAGTTCAACCTATCCTCCTTTTCCAGACTTTTCAGCATCTTTATGCGTGAGTTTTGAAAACAGTTCTTGAAGTTTCTGCCGAAACTTCCCCTCGAAAATAGAGCAAAAAACAAGCATTTCAAACATAACGACCTTGATGCTGGTTTGAAGATTCCTGGAAGAAATTTTCTTGAAAAGTAAAAACTTTTTCTAGTGAATGAAGTAAATTTTTGGCAAGGAAAAATAGAAAACAAATGCAGTAAACACCAGTGGATCGTCAAGTAAAAAACGATATTAATATCGGCGGTGCTTTTACCCCATTTTTCATACTTGAAGCATGTTTTGATGACATAGAGGTTGTTCCAGAAATTATTTTCATTGTTTTTTGTCATTTTCTTCTGAAGATTGGCAATAAATTTGTAAAACATCAAATTTAAATTTACTAATGAAACAATATATCCGTTTATATCATTTACATTGATGAGCAAGTCGCGCTAAAAATTGGCTTCAAACCTGAGCTTAACACTCACCATTCAGACAATTTACGTTGTCGTATAGCTGACAGCGAACGTTCGTGTATCGAGTTGGCTACGCAACATGTTTTGTAGCCAAAACATTTAAGTACAAGTAATTTTCACGTAAGATTCAAGCACTGAGTTCCCATGACTCCGATAGTATATCGACAGACAATAAATAATTAGATGAACCACACAGAGTTCAGGGATAAAGTGCACCGAGCATCTAACAATGTGGCAGAGCTGCCACATGCTAAGTGCTTGAACATTTTTCCCAATATCGTCAGTAAGAGAACATAAATAATACACATAAGACAAAATTCGTAAGTATATTATTAACACAAACGGAATTTTTCAAATCCTTATTATAAATTCTGCAGAAATTAAACCAAGCTGTTGAAATTTAAAAGTCCTTTACGTGTCAACTTGACAATTAAGGAGCCGTTTGTCATTCTATCGACATATCTGATTTTAAAAAATAGCTATCCGGTTCAGAATGAGCAACTAATGTAACTAATGTAACTAATGTAACTAATGTGACTTTACTAATGTAAAGATAGTAGCTTTAGTATGAGAGAGATGAGGGTCAGAATTTTTGGGATAATTTGATGAAGTAATTATTGCGTTACACCAAAATATTTTGTTCATCATTAAATTGAGTAGGCCGTATCGCACGGAAATTCTGGCAAATTAGTTTCATTGAATTTAACACTACTGTTTGTAATTAATACTGAGTTAGAGGTCTTAATATCAGATTGCTCACATTGATGCTACAAAGCTGACATTTATGCAACGGTTTCAACATCTATACTACAATTCAGATATTCAGGCCCCAAAAATTCCCACATTTATGCCGAAATTCTAAAAAAAATCGCACAATTTTGACACTCCTGCCACAATTCTTAAAATTTGTCCACAATTCTGACATTTTTGTTTTTGACAATGATCATATTTAAACAATGGTCATATTTGTTCACCACTATCAGCTTGGAAATTCAACCATTCAGCATGTCATGAAAATTCAAATTTCACATTTAATGTAGTACACAGTACATTTGGACGTCACTTGTCACTCACACCAGCTCACCTATAGTACAAGCGACACACAAATTATTTACCTCACTTTCTTTCTTCAGAATTATTCTCTTGGCCGATTCACTACAGAACTGCTCAAAACTGCTTTATTTTTCTATGAGATTTTCCCGTGAGACAGTACTGAGCCCACCAACGCCTGCACGAGCTGCCTTAAATTTTATTCTATCATTCATTTACCCAAATTTTTTCTTGCATCGGCAGTTTTTTCATTATTCTTATATCGATAATTTTTTAATTTGGCTAGCATCAGTAATTTTTTTCAAATATTCGCCTAGATGGAGACTTAAGCCACATCATTTCTACTCACCCAAGCCTTGCATGATCCCGTGCGTGAGGTAGAGTGGTGCTCTGCCAGACGCTGCCTCCTTGGCGAAGGTGGTGCGGATGATGTCCTCCCTAGCAAGCACCACGGCGCGCACCCTGCCCAGCTGCAGCCGCACCACCGGCCCATACCGGCGCACCAGCGCACGGAGGCTCTCGTGCGGCTTGGCAGCGTCCAGCAGCAGCAGCGAACCCAACTTGAGCACGGGCGAATGTGCGTTGCGTTTGAGACGTCTAATTATTTGCTACATATGTTCACATTAATAATTTGCTTATTTTTTTTATTCATATATTTATGTGTTTAATTTATTCATATTATATACACATATTTATATTTATTTATATTATTTTCTCAAACATCAAATTTCTTCATAATTTTTGCGAAAGCGCCAGATGTTAAGAGACTCACTTTGCTTAATTAAAAAAACTATTCGCAACATTTGGAGCCCAATTAGGAAGAGGCGTTGAGCATCGATACAAGAAGTGAAAATGAGAAGCACGTAAAAAATTATTTTCACTGAAACTTAATTTATGAGCGAAATCCAGGTTATCGACGTTTCTGTGTGGACGAATTTGAGTCGTGAGCAACAGGACGCCCACGCGAAACTCTCTCAATTAAATGTTACTTGACTTTTCTTGACGTATAGAACTTCAAAACTACCCGAGAACTTATTCACAACTCGCGCGGACCTCTTTTATAATTTTTAAATCGATTTAGCCGGAATTAATCTCCAAGTATCA
Source organism: Platorchestia sp. MABIK (assembly GCA_014220935.1). Classification (NCBI taxonomy): domain Eukaryota; kingdom Metazoa; phylum Arthropoda; class Malacostraca; order Amphipoda; family Talitridae; genus Platorchestia; species Platorchestia sp. MABIK. Next base: position 359,138 of record JACJUY010000005.1, on the reverse strand, counting down.
AAATCATTTTGATTTAACCTGAATTAATTCAAAAATTTATTTATAAATTTTTACCAATAGCACGAGAATTTTTCCCATGAGATGCGTATGCTCGTGTACGTATTTTAAGACTTACCACTGGCCATGCCCACGGGCCTGGAGGTACTGGCTTCAGGTCACGGTGTCCCCTCCACCACGTGACCAACATCACGGCTACCGCAACGCTCAGGCATCCCACCACCACCCCGTCCCACCACCACATTTCGCACTTGTAAACTTTAGCAAATAATTCAAGTGTAAATTTTCAAAAAGTTAAAAGACGTTCTCATGAATTCTTTAAAATTTAAATTTCGCAAATTGCAGTCCTCTTAATTCATTTTCTGAACAAATCTTATATCATTTCACGAAGAAGTCATTAACTAATAAATAAACAATAGGGAAAATGAAAACCTGATTAATCATTCTGGATATTTGAGCACACCGATCATTTTTGCCACTTTTTCACACTATATCTAGATTCACTTTTTTCTCATTCAATACTCGTAAATCCTCTTTTCTCTACCTGTCTGTTTGACCAGTACATAATAAATAACAAACGGTTGCAACTGAGACCAAGTCACCGGAATATTTCACACCCCACGACCTTCTACTGTAGAGATGGGTTCAATGTTCTCAGAGATTCTCGCTGGACTCAGTGGTCTTGGCTTGGCAGGTATGCGTAAGGAGGGCAGTTCTGTGTTAAAAATACCCTGAGAATGCGGCAAAATACGTTAAGAATCGTTAAGAGAATCCAGTGGGGTTTCAGCGATGCTTCAAACAGTCAAGGTCATTTATTGTCAGGTCTTACCTCCTTCTATTCTTTTTCAATTATTTACAATTTAATCGGTAAATATCACACTTTTCAAAACAATGATCACAAAAAACGTTTCTAGAATTTTATTAATATTGTACCCCTCGTTTTCTGTAATTACTCTATGCTCTACGCCAGGTATAGTAGGCTATTAAATATTTGAAACTATTCTTTGTGAAGATTTAGTGAACAGTGTGCTACAGGCTCAAAGATCCTTCAGGATTGAAATACATACAGAATTTCCTCAAGATGCCACGAAAAAGAGCCTCTCACAGAAAAAAGCCCTTCCGGTAACATCATCTTAACAAACACCAATACTACTTTTTTGTATCTTCGGATTTACTGTTGTTACTTTTCAAAAAATTTGAAATCAAGATTATCACAATTACCGAATGTTTTTCAACAATTTCATCAACAGTAAAAAGATAATCTAGTAGAGCAATGGCTCCCGCACATTTAAAAAGTTTTCATAGCAAGCATAGGAACCAGTGAAGAATTGAGCTGCACAAATAAAGAAAAGAATTGAGATAGTAATTGTTAATTTTCACTTATTTCCAGGGAACAAATGCAGTGTTTTTGCACTGCTTCAGAAAAAATGAAACACTGAAGAAAATTTCTCCACATTTAAAAATTTCAAATTTTATTTTTAAATTTCTACGAGTCACCCGCACGAGAGACTTTGAGACAGGATTTCACCAAAGCCCTAAGTCCCTCGGGTGAAGGGTTTGCTAGCGTGAACCCAACTTGTGAGAAGTAGAAGTTCTCCAAGTTCGAGACAAGAACGCCGTTGCATAGAATAGATGTTCCCACCGTGCCGAATAGGGAGCGTCTTCTTGCTGAGGTCATTTCGATTCGTTAGCCAGAGATCCGGTTTGGTGTCGAGGAGTAACTAACATCAGTGCTCGGTTCAACCTTTTTCTAAAGGGTTAGTAGTTGTATGCTTTCTTTCTCGACTAAACTTTTCAAGTAACCGTAGGTATACCTTCTTGAAGAGTGTGTGCTTTGATTTTGAATACATACTTAAAAAACTTGTCACACATTTATATTTTAAGTCAAAGGTGACAGATTTTCATAAAGGAAACATAGTCGCACGTTTTACGGAACTCACTTTGTGTTTCCTTCTTTTCCATGATGCTGGGTCTCAATTGCAAACTAATGGTGCAAGGAAAACAACTGCTTTCACTTAATGGTGTAAAAATTTAAATTTATGGAATATCAACAGAATTTACGGCTGATTAAAAAACAAAAAATGTTAGCAAAACACGTATAAATACAAGCATCCATTTAAAACAGGGTCCTTTTTCTTCTATTACGGAAAAAATATCCCTCATGAGAGAGGCGTACATTACTCACAAAAGAAGAGGATTTTCAGTTCTCATGTTCCCGAAGCCTATCTGCTGATTACGTAACTGTGGCAGGCCTAAACGCATGAACGTCTCTTTCGCAAGGAAAAGCCAAGTTCTGTCGATTGTGAGCTAACCACTGATATTAAAGCATTGTAATCAGCCTATTAGTAAACAAATCTCAAGCTGTTGAAGATTCTTAATTATGATTCAACTGCAATTCAAACAACTTTGAAACAATTCGAAGCAATTCAGTGATCTCAGGATCTAATGAAGGTTTGTCAAATTTGGTATTGAGTTGAATACGAATAACAGCGCTTATTTTGTGAGAGTTTATAACACTACACGTTTTACAGTCGAGATGTTCAGTGCTGAACCGCGAAGGTTCCCATTGCTGTCGGAGCCGGCGCCAGGACGAAACTGGCACAGCGCCACCATCCTGGGGTGACCCACAACCTCTTTATTCTGCCGGACTTGAATAATGTATCAGACTTGGCTTCTATCTCTCATTGTACGCAAATGCTGGCCATGCGAAACAATAGATATCTGCTAAACTGATCATTTTCTTAGGAATAAGTCCGGGCTTGCGTAAGCTTCGAAGCATACATTAGTATCCATGCGCAAGCTTCTGTTGGTAGAAAATTTGAAGCTGTTGGAAGTGATCGCTTCCAGTTGCAACTTGCCATCTATTCTTTCCAAGGCAAGCAGGTTACGGCAGCGGACGTATAGGACGTTTAGAACCTGTTGAAACTTAGCGGAGTCAACACGAACATTGATTTTCCGGGTTCTCTAAAAGTTACCCGTCGTCAATAGCGCTTTTTACAGCAACAGTTGCCATTTAGAAGGATTTTTGTGGGTGTACTTGTACGATTGATAACGTCAAGAAATTGGACTCTGATTAAAAGCTGAAGATAAATCTGGTATCGTGATCATAAATGGCTGAGAGTGTTGAGTCACATGAAAAAAAAGGTCGAGGATGAGTCGAAATTTTAAAAAGTTAAATACAAGGCACTCAGTGTAACATGCTAATTAGTTCCCTGAACCTAAGTTATAAATTAAATTTCACTAACTTTGTTCACAATGAACAGGAGTGACGGTGGCGAGTAACAAACTACCTCAAGAATCAGACGAGATGAAGATAAATTATCTATCAGAAAAATACCGAAATTAAGTTCAAGATCATAAGTCTGGGTTCGATGAATGTTAAATGCATCAAAAGTTTTGTTTACTGCTGCACCGCAGCCGCAAAAAAATATTTAAATAATTTTCGGGCTTGTTGAACCATCCCGCAATAACACATTAGAAAAAAAAAACCCTAAGCCCCACTGTCAGAATTTTTTTCATTTACAATTCGAAAGAAATTCGATATTCATGTAAAGCAATATAGCTCTTAAATCAAGCCAACTAACTTACAAACCTCTCCTGTGATGCACGAAAATACATCAAAGTCAAATGCTAAAAATGCCAAGCAAGTTAGAAATCAAGCCTAACGGGAGCATAGCAGTACAAAATTAAACACTTCCGTAACTCTTAAGAATAAGTCCTTGAAGTGATAAATAGTGTGCATTAAATGCTTGATGATATGTTGCTCGAGCAATAAAAATGCTTGTGCGATATTCGAACAATGGCTTGCTTCAGTAAAAAGAAATTGCTCACTTGCCTCAGAAACACAAATTGCGAGCTCAAATGATGGAGGGAATTACTGAACTTGTTAACGATGGTTTCGTAAACAGAGGTCTTATCACCCTAGAATGCAGCGGATCATTAAATCTTGTCATGCCGGCAAATATTTTTCAAGAAATCTCTATCATTTTCGATCGCCTGAAAACTCGGTAATTATGTGTGAATCAGGAACGTAGATTTTCACTCTTAATTAAACTGAGTATATTAGTTAAAACATTTTCTATACGGTATTGATTGTTACGAACTCAACTTTCAATCGATGTTAGCAGCGCTGGTATGGGGAAACTACGCACTATATGAACTGAAATGTTTCTGCGCAAATATGGGGAACGGCACCTAAAGTGTGCATCCAAGGTTTGATATTTGGACACTAATGTATTGTAAACACATCAGAAAACAATGTACTTTGATGAACTAAACTGACAATGATTCGAAATAAAGGAACATGCTGTACACTGGAAATCGAGTAGTTTACCATGTTTCAGTGAACTATTGATGCGAGTTAAGAAATCCCGCTATTTAATGCAATTTTTCATTAGGGAGCAGATTAGAGAAGTTTTGGAACTTACATCGACCAGGATTTAAGTGCATTGGTAACCCGACATGTGACGACAAACTGATATTTTTTAAGGTATTGATGTCAGAAATGTAACGTCAGAAATCATTTCAGTCTATCCTCAAACTATTCGACATCACCTTTCACGAACCTGAACATGAGTGAAAAATAGGTCCCATTTATTTTATACAATTTAGACAATTCATTTTCCACAGCGATACAGAAGTAGATTGTTTCTTAAGAGAATAGTATTCAGGTGACATTATGCTTCATTCAAAGAATGGATAATTAAGACTAATTTCTGCCAAAGTAAGTAGGGCTCGCATGAGATGATGCTTCATTACTCAAGGATCGATTACAATGAGCAGACTTATGCTTCATAAACGATTCAAAACCTAATTTGAAGAGTAACGACAGTAGAAAATGCGGTGAGGCATGTGGGAACATTTTTATTGAAGAATGCAAGGATTTGAACGTCAAGGGCAGACAGCACAGGCGGAGCAAAGGTTCGTTGAGGAAATGCCATCTCGTTCGACCTCTTAAGCTAAAACCTAAGTTAATCCGGAGTGTCTCCTGGATGTACAGTGAGTAGTCTGAAAACAGAAAGTAAATAACATGTTTTTTAACATGTGGGCTTGTGTTCATATTTCTCTAAACAATTTTTTTTCAATTTTCTTTCATACAGCTGTAATGTCATCTCGTTCAGCCTCTTACGCTAAAGCCTACGCCCAACCAGTGTCTCTCTAGGATGTACAGTGAGTAGTCTGAAAAAAGGAAAGAAATACCATGTTTTTAACATGAGTGTTGGTATTTTTATTTCTCGAACAATTTTTTCAATTTTATTTGATACTGAAGGCTTTCCATGATTTTTCAATTTATGTCATTGAGTAGAAATGAGTTTTTTGAGGTAAATCTACAAGCATGTACAATAGCTCCGTTCATCACCGATTATAGCGTTAATAAACAATTTCATAACTAAAAATAGGATACTAACATAAGAGTTCATTGAAAACTAGTAACGCATTATACACAAAAAAGAAAACAAGGAAACCAATTGCAATATTTCATACTTATGAATTGCAGCGTAATGTAGTATTTTCGAAAAATAGAAGGCATTTAAAGATGCCTTTTTAGTTCGAATAAATAGTCACGCTTAAAAGGTTTTCAAATGAAAAATATCATAAAGCAATTGATGGGGAGACATACAACAGGGCAGATGAACGAGCGAACGTCACATGACAATTGCATTGGACATCCACGTCACGTGACCTCATACAAGGCAAAACATTAACAGAAAATCAAAGCCTTGCGAAGGATGATTAGCATCATTACCAAGAACGTTTGTGTACAGCAGGACTTGGAAACTCGTACTTCTAAGAAAAAATACTATTCAAGCTCAATATGAAGATAAAGTTTCGGGGAATCGTACTTTCATTACATTTTTGAAATTGAAGAAAATTCCAAAAAACGTACCTGATTATTTTCACTACATCATTATCAAACAAGCTTATTTGCTCATCGTTCAGGAGTGCACTGGTCTGATGAGATCGCTGCTGGAAATAAGTGGATTCAAACTGCGTTGACTTAAAATGAACGCCCTGACAATGTTTGCACATTTGCATGAACGAAGTACATGGATAATTTCACCGAGATTTAAAGAAGACAATCTACGATGATGAAATGCACAGTTGTACAAAAGACTTGACCGCATGAAGTTGGGCAGTAAGCTTGCTAAATGAATTGATATCAGATGTAAATAAATATATTAAGTACATTATCGATTGAATTTTGTGAATGTTTGTTTACACATTAATGTTTTACAGTGTACCATCAAGAAACATCTTTTGAATTTTTGACACCATCAAAATTTTGTTGAACATCATGTCTCAAAGCAACGAAGAACAATGCGATCACCACGCAATGTGCCTCAAATATCTTCCATTGATAAACAGTTGCTAATCATTGCAACTTGTTTTCTATGGGCTTGAATCAATTTTTTCAGGTAAAATTATACATAATACGTTAACTGCCATGTGATCCACCAGTGGTACACGGAGAGAATTTTCATCATGCTGCTGACCGGCAAGTAGTCACAAACTCAATTTGTGCTCGCAGTGGTACAGTGGTTAAGGGATCGGCCTTGCATGCTGGAGACGAGGGTTCGTATCCCGGCACTGGCGCGGCGATTTTCCCCGTTGGGTATAAGGGAGAGCTCAAGCACAATACCTCACTCAACCCAGGTGTCGGAAATGGGTACCGGCTTCACGGGGGAACCATCATGGTGTCCTATATATAGTGTTAGTTATAAGACATTTGAAAACCCAATGCTTAAGATCATATGTATCAGGCTTGATTGGAAATAAAGCATCCTAAGATGCCGATGTTTGTTTTTTCATAAATGTTTAGTCGAAGCTTAATAAAGGCACGATCCACGTTCAATTTGCTATTGTAAAAATTGATAACTATTGATCTTAATATTTGAGTTGAGTAGTAAACTTTAGTTCATCCCATCGTGGTTAGCATGTCAGGTAAAATGCTTCATAGAATTTACGGCAGCTGGCTTCACTCCTAAAGCCGAGTTGTTCTTATAGTTTGCCTAAACTTATCTTGTGTACGTCGTTTTCTCTGTAAGTCAAAAATTGACGTAAACTAGGAAAAGTCTACGGTTCTCTCTCATTTTATTTCATTATAATCAAGCGCCATGATTCAGTTACTCCACTAACACTAAAAATCAAAATGCTCCTGATAACTTAGCTTAATGAGTTAGTTACTTTTGAGACCGTACTCATAGTATTATATTCATATAATTTTCTCGTATGAATCTGAGTGATGAATTCCAACACTTATGTTAACATGCGCCATTCCTGTCCGAAGAATTCCACGTCTCTCATACCGAAAATGGCAGATCAATGCAACTCAAACCATTTTGGATCTTCAACTCTATATAGGAGGAGTGCATTCACATCCCGTCCATGATGAGCAGTAAAAGGAATAAGAGTAAAAATGACATTAGTGAAAAGAAACGTTGAATACAGAGAACTCGGAAGTCAGGATAAGGGAAGGACACAAAAGTCAGGCAATGTAAATGAAGGCCTTCAAGAAGTAGAGGCTGTCGTGATTCAAGGGCAGGCCTGTGCCTTATCCGTGCTGTGCTGCAGCGACCACCGAGATGCAGCAGCTGGCTATGAGTCACTGTCATATCCAGATCAGTCAGAGCACATCGACATGAGAGCGCGCGTTGCAAGAAGAGTCGGATTCTAACGTTACACGGTTGAAATTGTTCCCAGTCTATCTTCGTAAAGTGTTCACAGATTAGGAATTTTTTTCTGGGACGGAAACTCCTTGTGTCTATTTATTCATAGCTATCTATTTAGAACACATCATCATTTCAAAATCGTGCACTCTTTTAACAGGCGCAACGCTGAACTGCACGAGACTGGACGTTAAAGTAGTTTGGAGATTACACACAGTTCCCAAATAAAGGTTTGCTGAAGTATGTCTGAAAATTTTACTGTGAATCTTTAATTAAGAATGCAAAATTGAATTCATAATATACTTCGCACATTTAAATGTATCCGAGGTCAATTTATTCAGCATTTGAGTTGCTTCACATGTCCTCAAGGCTTGTGGATCAACTGTGCATTCTATCGTCTTAGATTATCTACTTTAATCTCAGTGAAATTATTCACGTACGACTCTAATGTACGGAATGATGAAATTCCTTGACGTAAAATTTCAAAATTTCTTTCTTGTTGGCCATAAAAAAATTGAAGCAGCAACACTTAGAAAACTCATCAGAGCCACACTATGAATGTAGCGAAGAATCTATCAGAAATTAATTTCTTTTAATTAAATAATTTACTTCCACTAAAACTGATGGAAAGATACAAAGAAAGCGACTTAAATAATGTTCAAACTTACAGAATAAATTTCGTATGAAGTCCGTTCACGCCTGTCGGTTTACGACATTGTTCGTGAGTTTAGACACCAACATCGCAATGTAAATATACCCTTCATGCTCCATCAAATCTTACAACGTGGGTCTTCCCTTCGACATGGTGTGATAGCTCATCATCTACAGCCGCTAAATTTCTTCAGCTGCTGCGTGTGCGGACTTCTCAACGCACGTTAAAAAATGTTCTAACATAGCTAGCTACAAGAGCCCAGGAAAAGTTACTTCAATGCAGACTTACCGCAGTTTACGAGAAAATTTGAAATAGAGGCAGGTAATTAGATGCTACCACTGCATAGTTGCCACCTATTTTAAACTATTTAAACAATTTATTAATCACAAGAAATACATTAGCAGATTGTTTCTCAAATCTAATACAATGATTACATCTGAGTATAGTTACCTGTGTGCTCGAGTAAGTTTAGTGACTTTTAGAGCATCGTTGTCATTTTTGCATACATAAAGAGTTTACATGGTATATTACGTTTTATTAATAATTACTAAGTTTTTAACATTTTCAGCCTAACGAAGTAATCGTGTTGTTTTTTTCATTTTGCTGCGGTTTCCCAGAGCGTGTTTCCCAGTGACGCGGTGGAGACTTCCTGGAACGGGGCCGCTGCGGGGCGGTCGCAGAGCAGGATGCCCAAATTTGAACTTATTTCTCTGTCCGTTCTTACGAAAAACTCCGAGTCTAAATGACGATTCATAATCGAGCAAGAAGTTTGTATGCAAGAAGTTTATCTAGTGCCTACCTAACCGGTCTCAGGCTCGTTAAATCAAAAAATTAGGTTTTAATATCCTTTAAAACAACCATTTAGCTGCGGGACCAAGCTATCATGCACGTTTAACACAGAAAAATTTTGCCCCAAAGCCAACTCACTTTTGAATGTTAACTTGTCACACAAGCGATCCGTACAAAGCTTGTACATAGACAACAAAGCTGTCACGCTGTGTCATCTATATACAACGAAAATTAAGGCATTGTGACGCACTTTTGTGTGTCACGCATGGACTAATACGATACACATAAGTGTGTCAACCATGACGCATATTCAATTACAAAATTTAATAAACTTCATCTTTCAGCATGAAACATTTCACTTCATGAAACGTGATTACGTGACTTAACTTTCCCGATTACTCGAACATGTGATCATAAGTGATAAATTTATATTTATAAAGATTTCTCAATACAATAGCATGACACACCCTAGCGTGACAAAACTACTCTCAGTGAAGTAGCAGGGGATGCAGCGTAAGATACCAGACTCCATGATATGCTATGCATCAGCATCGCCTTCAAGCGATTCTTTGGCCAGCATAATCATCGACTGAGGCACACGTGTTCCAAACTATCACGAGCTCTTTCAGTTATTGAAGAAGAAAGTCAAATGCAAGACCAGTCGGCAACACCTGCTGTGTTCTTTGTCTTGTTGTGTTAAAAACCTGGCAGAGGAAGAGTATAAGTCGTCGTGTCCGCCTCACACACACGGCCTGCAGAAAGAAGAGTTTAATGCGCTCCAAGTTTGCAAGTCACAAGATCGCTTTGTGAACTGATGAGAGAGCATTTGCATCTCCTGCTTGATAATTTCCTCAGTAACGGGACCACGGCCACGACTACTGAACACCTCGCAATGACGCCCGCAAATTTCAACGGGTAAAATTAATGGCTTAATCCAAGATTTCAACGGGTAAAATTAATGGCCCAATCCAAGATTTCGACCGGTAAAATTAATGGCTTAATCCAAGATTTCAACGGATAAAATTAATGGCTCACTCTAGGAGCTAACATGGCCGATGAAATAAAAGACACTCATGTCGTAAATGAGCCTCTTATTTGCAGCTAGCGTTTTTTTCAAAATACACCAAACGATGTATAAAGAGCTTACATCACTTCATCGCTACATCTGGTAGAATTTTAATGCAGTTTCCTTATTTGATTACTCATCAACATTTCATTTGCTTCATAATGCTAGATAATTTTTTAAAACTGTGTACTGCAAATCACAACGACTGAGATTGAGTGCGTTAGTTTTCATTAGGCTGGATAATTTTGCACTCCGTATTTTGCAGATCAGAATTAATTTGGTTAAAGTACATTTCATTTCATTTAGAAAGGCTGGGAACGGCGCAAAAGTCTTGGCAGAACTTGGCACCGCGAGCGTTGGTTTAGAAGACACACAAAGTGCCAGAGAGGCTGTTGAAGCGAATTAGATAGCACTCATTTGAAATCCTCATTGATTTAGTCCACACAAATGCTAAACAGGATACATATAATATACTCTACCACAGAGCTTGTAAAACCATTGAAATCAGCCAGTTAACATAAAATTACCATGAATAGAATGTGTAGGTAGTTTCAGTAGGAAATCATTGAGCTAAAAGTGTGATCCTAAACAAGAATGACCCTGAGCTTCTTAGCAATTGAAGAGGAGCAGGTTTATAAAATTATTTCATCACCAAAACAATAACATCGAATTCCCTGGGTCAAAAAGTGACTCGGCTTTAAGCTCCAAGCCTCTTTGAATGTGAAGGTTTCTCCTACAACTGGATTTGAATTAGAAGAAAAAGCCTCATATTATCACATTTCCCAAGTTGGAGTTTGAAGAGAATAACACAAAAAAGTGTGAACAAAAACTAATTCTCTAGAATGAGAAGCAGTTCAACAAACAGCGGATCCGTTCTTAAAATATCTTTCAGTTTGAATTGCTTGGAGGAAAACTTAATCTGGAGGGGCTAGAAACTAATGTTTTCATATCAAATACTGTAAGAAAAGTCCCCAAACTATAACACTCTGAATGAATGCATTTGGTCTGTTTCTGAGAGCATATTTGAAGGACACATCTCCGGACCTTGAAGTCGGCATACATAGTCAAACCTTGTGAGGAAACGGCCTACTAACCCAGACTGCTGCGCTTGCCTCCTTTAAAAAAATCCTAAAGGCTGTTCCGAATGTGACAAACGCAAAGGGCGGCCATATATCAAGCAAGGAAGTGAAATTTCATTGGTGAATGTAAGATTTTCTTTTCTTCTTACAACCTCATAGTTGTGACCTTTCATTTCAAAATTCGAGCAAAATTCATTTCGGATATGGATATACGAAGCGTTTGAATTTTCTTAAGACGTTGGGTTATGGCAAAGAAAAATATCGCTTAAAGGTATTCGATCGCCCGAAATTGAAATGTTACACAAGATAGTGCGTTGCATGCTTATTTAAGAGTCATTTTTTAGAAAGTGTAAAAAATGTTCCTTCGATTTTTATGCGAAAGTGTTCTGTCACGCTGAATTTATGGAAAAACCATTAAAGAGTTATATTTTTTGCCTATGAATTTCAGTAGTCGGAATCGCTCACGAGTCCTCATTTGATTTGCAAAAAAAATATTCTGAAGAAGACGTGAGTGTCATATTCATTACTGAAACAGAAGAGGAAAGCTCTCAACCGTAGAAGAAGAAAAAGCAAAGGACGCACGCTTAACTGGTAAAATAAATTTCAAATGTGCAGAGCAATGCAGAAAGTTCGTGTAAAGGTAACAGATAAGGGTTAAGTGATATTTCAAGCACAGTAATATAATCGAGTGAATATTTTATGTGTGCCATCCAAAATAGTCATTAGAAAAAATTTCATAGTAGGAAGTTATTAAACGTGTACGAGTCGAAATGACGTGAGGTCGGATGAGTGGCATTACTGCAGTTGCAAGCAGCGCCTGTTGGTCAGCAATAATTTTGTCGATGATTCACCGCCAGCAAAATACAACATTTTTTGTAAGCAATATATTTGAATCATTTTACGGAAATTCCCCATGTTTGACCAGACTGTTCTCTCAAACATTATTCGGATCTTTTGTTTTTTATATCTGCCCGAAAAATACAGGTTCGCAATAAACAGTGTACTTTTATTATGCACCTACACAAGCAGCTCTATTAAGTCATTGTCGTGCATAGGACTTGCAAAGCTCCATTAAATTTCTAATAAATTGCCTACGCTAGCATCTTTGATTTTTCCTTAATTGCTAATGGCTTTTACTCTAATCCTTGTTTGTATTAAGCCGTGTCAGAGAAAAATTGCAGGGTCTCACGGCTTTTTCAAGCACAAAAGCCCGTCATTGCTTCGGCCATACAAGAAAAGAAAGCATTGTCTGTCTGGACAATGCGGTGAGCAGAAACAGATGCAAGAAGCAGAAATAGACACAGAAGCACGTCATTACTCAGACAATACAGGAAGCAGAACAAAATGCAAGAAGTAGTGACAGATGAAAGAAACAGCAAACGCAAGAACACGTCATTTCCTGGATGCAGAAGCAGATGCGAGTAAACGAAATAGACACAAGGAGCAGCAGTAAATGCAAGGGCTCGTCAATACCTAGCAGCAGAAGCAGATGCAAGAAGTAGGAACAAATGCAAGCAGAAGCAACATTCACAAGTGCTCGAAGCAGCAGCAGCTACAAGAAGCAGGAACAGATGCAGGAAGCAGACATTACCTAGAAGCAGAAGTAGATGCAAGAAGTAGGAATAAATGCAGGAAGCAGACATTACCTAGAAGCAGAAGCAGATGCGAGAAGTAGGAACAGATGCAGGACAGACATAACTTAGAAGCAGAAGCGGATGAAAAAAGTAGGAACAGACGCAAGAAGCAGACATTACTTAGAAGCAGAAGCAGATGCGAGAAGCAGGAACACATGCAGGAAGCAACAAACACCAGCTCCCGTCAGAGTTGGGACCCCGCAAGATGCGCAGAGGCGGACGCGGGAGTCCAGCAAGCAGAAGAGTTGAAGGCAGCGAAGCTTGCGTGCTGCTCCAGCCTTGGCCGTGAGACTCGCCGGCATAACCTGATCGTGATCTCACTGAACCCCGCCTCTCAAGGCCACTGAGATAAGGCTTCTTCGTTTGACGAATATTTGCCTTAATGCAAGCATCCCCGCCAGTTGAAGAATTTTACGAGCATTCATTATAGGATATAGAAGAAGAGCCTGCTAATAAATAGTTAAGCCTGATGGGAACGGGTGAACGAGCAATTGGTTGTGGTGAGCTTGACTGTCTTAAAAGTCGCACTCAGAGTTTGAATTTTAATTCCACGTGTCTACTTTTGTTGACTAGGAGAAAAAATAGCTCTTGTGAGAAGTGTTTGTTGAAGAAAATCCTGCTCTTGAATTTTCAACTTTGGCTTGTTGAAACATTCACACTCAACTTTTTGAGTATTTTGTTTGACAATCAAGCCAAATTTTACCATTCGATTAGATTTTATTGCTTCAGTGACGAATAATAAAATTTAAATATAATTACAGCCAGAAATGACGGTGTAGTTTAGAAATTTGTACTCTAACTCTGTGAGAGTAGTTCGGGCTCTTGTCGGTGTGTGTGGAAACTTAATACATGCGATGACCTCAGCGCTTCAATACTAGCAATTTTTACAAACACTCATCCTGCATTTATAAATAATTAGGTTGGCATGATACATAAAAATAGCCACTGTGAGAACTGCAGCCTGAGATATTTTTGTATATTTGCTACCTTGGCACAATTATCATGCCTAATCAATTGAGCGTTAATCGCTCTCACCATTTCTTCACCAAGATCTCACCTCAAGATCGAAAGGAGAAAACTGATTGCAGGCCACATCAATAATCGGGGATTTTTCCACCGAGCTGATAATGCATGTTATTCGTGAAGTTACATTGCCATAATTACACGAGGTGCAACATTGAAGTAACGAACGCTTCCGGGAGCAAGAAAAGCTGCGGCGTCCTAAGTCACCAGATGACGCGACGTGGCCAGAAAAAGGAAAGAAAAACTAGGGACCGTCTTCCCGCCGCCTGCATCCGACCTTCACACCTGCCTCTGGGAGGCATCACATCACCTCTCTGGAGCCGCCACTGGCAGCTGCAATGACCTCACACAGCGATGACTTTCCTGTTATATTGCCTTTGGGAAATGACATTCTGCTCTTGAACTCTGCGGAAGCTGAGACTTGTTCGCTAGTTGCGCCCGAACGCTTGAACAAATTATTTACCAAAAGCGACACAGAAGTAGATTGTTTCTTAATTCTAGTACAATAGTCAAATTTGAGTAAAGCTACCTGTGGAACTGAATAAGTTCAATGATTTCTAGGGCATCCTACCACTAACGCTATTCTAAGGTGTACAATTATGTTTAACAACTTCTCTTCATATAAAGAAGATGCAATAAAGAGCAGCGGTAATTACAGAGCGCCTTCTAACTCTTAAACGGAGGCCACCTCAGTGAGGTTCTGCGTCTAACGACAGATCCGAAATTCACCAAAGGAACCAGCCAACGCAGCCCCGAGCGTTGATGATGTCATCATCGCCTCCTGATGAGCCCAGCCTTCACTGAAATTCAAGGGAGCAGCCACGCACAGAAAAATGTCATCTCTCAGTTTGGAATTATCTGTGACAAAATCGTACGGTCGGAAATTTTAGCCTTGGCACTCCATAAACTATTTTCCTCGTGAACAACAAGTTCTTATTTCATTGTAGTTTAGTATGTGAGTTGTGAAAGCCTTGCAAACTTCTTCAGTTCTTTACACTAGAGCATAATTATTCTGTTGAAGAATGGGAGAAAAATGGAGTAGATGTTCATAAATTTGAAACTAACTGGCAATTTTATAAACAGGAAAAATATATGTTTAGGAGCACAAATTCATTTTCTTATTACACAATTTTGAAGGATTCTAATTCCTGTTCTTTTTATATTGATTTTTTACATTTGTCAACACAAGCCTACGTGAAATGGACATTTCTATGATTTATGCATATTTCAGTTGCTTTTTATTGTTTAAAGCTTAGTCCTATCGTATATCTTCAAAACCTCAGCTGGTTGTAATCAAACTAAGCCTAGTCAACAATTTTGCATTTTAAGAGTGAATCACTATTTATTTCTTTCAGTCTGCACTGATTTCAAGACCTATTTTTCGTTTAATTTTTTTCTGTTATGAATGATTTGAATTCGCCGTTCAATAAAACTTAGAACTAACAACGATACCGAAATGTTTGAAAAAATTTCTCTACGGACTTGGAAAACAGATCATGGCACGATTCGAGAATAACATCATTTGAGGGGGTGCTAGAGTTACAGTTACAGAGTACTAACTTGACCATTGCCACATGTCATACAACAAAAAAAAAGCAAAAGAAAAATCATTCAACAAGAAAAAAAATTATATATAGTAATTGACTTAAACAAGAACGAAAGGGCAAAAACCAGGCGACAAATCATTTTTAAAAAACTGTATGTCAAAATTAGTACGTTTCGGGCCTAGACCCATCTTCAGCTTAACAATCTGAAATGACAATGGTGAAACATTAATAACCTAGATCCATTATTGGCTAAAATAATATGAAATTACATTAGTGAAACAATATGAAATGACAATGGTGAAACAATAAAAACCTATGCTAGAGAAACTGTTGGTCTCTCGACAGTGGCACACATAAGAATGAAAGAAAGGGACAGGGGGATGAGAAAAGGTTCTAACTAACTATGTGAAGAGGGTGAGCGCTCTGCATGTCATTAAGCTGATCCTTTAATTTAAGGATGTAGAGGGACTCCAAAATTCTAAGTTTAACTGAATTACTGGAATAACCTAATATGGAAAAATCTGATTCAAAAATTGATACATTGCATTGAAACTCTGTGTGAGACCTAATTGAGGAATGGGGAGGATGGCAAAGGCGTGCGATTGTTCTATGACTTATTCCTGCATGTTCCGACCGCCTAACACGCAATGTGCGGCTCGTTGAGCCAACATATGCAGATACGCATTGTGCACAACTGTATTTATAAACAAGGCAGGAGCGGAGACATTCAGGAAGTTTGTCTTTAAAATGAAAAAATGACCCAATAGTGAACCTATTTACTAACAAAACTTGAAAAGAAATTTGCGGAAAGAACGATGACAGTAACCTTAGTAATTCTTTTCTTAGGGTTTCAGACGATGATCCTATATAAGGCAAGGTTACAAGAAATTTCTGTTTTTCTGTGGTAGAAACAGTTGGGCTGATTTGGTATATAATATTGAGAAACCGATTTATATGATATTGAATTAAACGTAAGGGGTAGCCATTGGAGGAAAAAAAGCGTGTTAAAAATTCTAACTCAATATGCAAAAACTGGTAATTAGAACAAATTTTATACCCGCGGGACAGTAAGGTTTTTAAGCTATTGATTCTAAACTGAAAAGAGCAATGGCTAAAAGCTATTTAACACAAGAGCTATTTTTAACGCGCTTTTCTCATATAAATCAGTTTCTCAATAATATATACCAAATCAGCCCAACTGTTTCTACCGCAGAAAAACAGAAATTTCTTGTAACCTTGCCTTATATAGGATCATCGTCTGAAACCCTAAGAAAAGAATTACTAATGTTACTGTCTTCGTTC
>JACJUY010000005.1:297332-342008 GCA_014220935.1 Platorchestia sp. MABIK | reverse complement strand
CAGTTTTTAAAAAATGATATGTCGCCTGGTTTTTGCCCTTTCGTTCTTGTTAAAGTTGCGTTGCACGCAGAAATTACCGATAATTGACTTAAAAAAACAGAAGACACAAAGTGAGTCAGTTTAAGAATTAAGTCGCAAAAAATAAAGAAGACATTCACGAAAGAAAAAATAAAAGAAAGCTTCTGTGTGCACCGAAAGTTTCAATTTAAGTTGCAGTAGAGCCGTAGCGTAGTTAACGCAGACTTATTTTGGAGTCAAAAATAAAAAGTATAATTTTTTTGAAGGATTTATTTTATGGCCCCTGGATGCCAAAAACATTTATAATATTTTGCAGATTCTTTGATGTAATTAATGGGATAAAAGATGGATAAATACTTGGGACAACAGATACCTGAGTGACAGCACAACAATATATTTACTTGATATGTATAAGTTTGTATACACAAGTGCCATTGCGGGATTTTCACCACATAAAAATTCTTTTAATTGACGGCTGCCATGCAATTATTTATAAATACTTTAACCTTTCTTGCTCAAACGTATTTTAAAAGACCTTCTGTTTTCGGATGATACAAAAATTGTTTACCACCTTTTCCTCGATTCACTTTTATCTTTAGTAATAATCAATGACTTAAGAGCATCAGCGGTTCAAACATTCAACTCACGCAATGTCAAGGTTGACTGCTAGATCAACAGTTACTTTTGGATGCATGATGTGGAGAGCATTCTGATGCGTTCGTTTGCCATAAATATTGTAATCGCTGCTCTTTGTCACTGAATTACGCAAACGTTGCGGAGACTTCCTCACCAGCACAAAAAAACAACATCGCACAGGAAAGCAAAGAATCAAGGAAGAACTTTGACAATGATGTAGGAATTAACGAAGAAAAAACCATCGCAGAAGTGTAGTTGGTTTACTAATTAAGTGCAATTTTACCATTGTTACTGAAGTCACTAACATAGAAAGTACAAGTTTTCCGTTCACATTTTGTCAGAGTAATGAGGTCGCTCGCAGGAGCTCCCTGCAAGCGAAACCACTTCCTGAAATGGGAAACAAACGTCAAAAAAGAAGCTAAACTCTGCCCACTTAAAGCAGATGTAAAGTCTCCGGAAGCTGTAATAATTAAGAGAGGTGATCATGGACACGAAAATTGCCCGACCACTCAAGGTAATTGAATACGTTTTCAATTGAGCCTATTCTTATGAGCTTGCCTAATTAGAGGGTTGCACTGGCGATTTGATGAAAATTTCTGATTAATGACTACGGTTTTTTTAACTCGCTATATTGATTCACATTTTTTCTCATGTTATTTTTACTGTCGTTTTTACCTACAGGTCTCACCTCAAAGATATTACCCAGTCTAACTTTTTCGCCGCCCAAGAGATTAAATCGCTTAAGAGGCGAAAAACATGCATCTAGGCGTCGAAAAAGTTAGACTGGGTAAGTGACAAATGGGCAAACTTTTGACCAGCAGAGAGTATTGATCTCACTAACCAGTACTCTAACATGACCGGTATTGAGCTGAACACGTGACCGCCATCAATCCCAGGCTACACCCTTGAGCAAGGGTTTAACCCTTTAACGTCAGCATTTTTCTACTCGTATTACCGTTATTATTACCTCCATTATTAGACTCACTCTGACATCAGATAGTGACCGACATTAGAATGAGGAAGGAGCTGCCACTCGGCAGTGAACTCCAAAGAACACACTAGAGAACAAATTTAACAAGAAGTACAATATATTGAAGCTCTTCTCCAAAGTGGATCGAAAAGTCCACTAAAGGGTTAAATGGGCACTTGCCTAAGTACTGTTCTGAGTATGGAGTTAAAGCCTCATACATTGTCTCAGTGCAAATCTAAGCGCAGCCGCGGGTAGTGGATTGTGTGGGGCCCTAACACTGATGTGAACTGTCCTGGGGAGAGCGTTCATTATTGTACCAACCTTGACACGCTGGCTGAAGACAGTAAACCTGTCCTCTATACGTTCTAAGTAATGATCTCAACACCATTCGTTATGCCCTAAGCAATGATCTATACTCTGTCTTCAATATTCTATGTAATGACCTCGACCTTGTCCTCATTGTCCTAAATTGATCTGAAACCTATCATCAAGGACCTAAGAAATAATCTCAGTGTCCTAAATTTATTTAAAATCTGTTATCAATGTCCTAAAAAATTGATATGGACCCAGCTCTCATTGTCTTGAGAAACATCTTGAGCCCTGTCCAAAATGTCTCAAGATATAACCTACACCCTGTTCTAAATGTCCTAAGAAATGACCTGCACCCTGTCCCAAATGCCCTAAGCTTTGACGTACACCCTGTCCCAAATGTCTCAAGATATGATCCTCACTCTGTCCCAAATGTCCTAAGATATGACCGGCACCCAGTCCTAAATGTCCTACGATATGACCTGCATCTTGTCCCAAATGTCTTAAGAAATCACATGATCCTGTCGTCAGTGCTAAAAAATGCTCTGGACTTGAATTCAGAAGACATATTGCTCAGCCTGTGTTCTGAGGTAAAATTCTTTGAGCTTTTTATTAAATTTCATCCAATGCCAAACCGACATTACTGGCGGTCATGATGGGAATGCTGCAAAATTCTTTCTGCAATAATTCTTCATCGTAAAAATACAGACACGAGAAATTTTATGCGTTAGTCAGCGCTATTCAGGAGAGTTCTTGAATAGCTCAATTACAGACACGCAATGCCTGGCCTTGCGTTTCCTTATTTGATTTGAACTCTGTTCTTCAGCCTATACACGAGCCAGTGGTCAATTCTAACAAGAAATATTTTAAAATTTTCGTAGGGATCTATTTTTACAATGCTTATTAAATAAATTCATTATATTAACTCTACCTGACGTAAGTATCTTTCTCGTCATTGTCGAATGTTAGTTGATTTGGGTGACCTTTTTAATTTGTGGCAACTTCATTTAATTTACTGGCACTGACACTTATTCCAATAAAATAAAGAATATATAGACATATATCTTTCTATTGATCCTCAGTTATATTTTACAATCTTTAGTATGCAAGAGTTCCAGGCTGTATCATTGAATAGAATTTTCATGGTGGGAATTATTTCTTTACTCCTTACCATGTATCGTATTCTCTGACGAAATATGATACATACCACCAAACATATAATACACGACATTTACATGACAAAACACAAGCCATACAAGCTGTGAGGCAAACAAGACATGTGACATCACTAGATGTGACGTGTGTATATAGTGTGAAAGATGCAAAACGACATGTCCTGAATAAGGTAAAAGATACTTAATGAAATTTAAGGCACATGATGATGATGATAATCTATGTTTATAAGAAATTCAGAAGAAGAGTTTGACACAGAGTGTGTCGTGTAGAAAAGAGGCGAAACGGAAAAGGATAGATAAGGAAACGAAAAGATGTGCTATTCGCATATGATGCTAGTGTTGAAGAGTGTTGGTAAGTGGTTTGATCACATGGCACTTGAAAACCACGACGGATGAGTACTTCGAAGTTGAGTTAGGCGAACACGCTTCATCCGTCGAGGTGGGAAGGCGCACCCTGAGCGAACAGTGAGCGGACATGCCGGCGATCACATGAATTGCGGCGTCAGGAAAGTTTAGGCATGCAAGGTACTCGATCTGTCAACTCAAAGCTCGCTGGGAATACTGAGGAAATAATTATTCGGAGAACAATTGAGGAAAAAATTTTTTTGAGGATAAGTGAGGAAATGATTATTCTGAGAAAGAATAAGAAAAAAATCATTCTGATTGCTTTTATTTTGAAATGAACACAGATTTAGCGTTACATTTAGGCCTATATGTTGTGTATTGTAAGAGTTTAAAAGTTACTCGACAATCGCTGGCTATCTGCCATGTGTATTCAGAGTTGATGCAGAGAGAGGAAATAGCTTTTTAGTTTTACAGTCAGTGTGACCTTGCGATTGCTTCTGATATCGGACTTGCTCATTTGCAGCCCGATGAGTAACATCTCTTTACGACGGACAAATTGGATGCAAATAAACTAAAAAGACGTTGATCGCACTTGTGCTTCTAGACAAATGAGATCAACTCACCAAATAATTATTTTACATCAACTGTCAATGTGTGTCTCCAACTCAAAATTATTTAAGCATCCAAAATGGACAACACCCGAGCCATGTTCTTTGTTGTGGTCTGTGACCTTACATGATTGTTTTGTAAACCAAGAAACTTCAAAATTGGCATTTGGGCTTATAATCTCTACGCATTAATATACGTTGACTGCGACGTGAGCCACATTTGGTCACTGAGGGAGTTTTCATTGTGCTGCTGACCGACCAGTAGTCACAAACTCAATTTTTTAAAACACTCAATCAAAACTAAATAAAAACACGATCCAGTTAATGTTTGGTATTTTCAACATTGCTTACCACAATTCCCTTTAAATTTGAAGTGAATATTAAACTTCAGTTTTACCTGCCGCAGTCAAAGTGTTGTATGAACTTGGGGGCTCTAAGGTCCACGTCTTGCAGGCACTCGGAGAACACGAGGCGTTGTGGAGATGACCTCACCCCAGCACCGAGCTCCAGCGACCAGCCAGCAAATTCCAGCGTTGCGGTAAGCCTTCGTCTGATGCAGCTGATGCAGGACTGGAGCCAGCCTGACGAGATTAATGATCGCTTCCACCAGTGATTTATTGTCCTCTTGTAACGAAGAGCTCAATCTGCCTCTGAGGCTCAAGTTGTTGCATGGTCTTCATGGGCTGGGAAGAATAGTAATAGAAGATTTCAATGCACTTCAGCTACGTATTATTAGTGTTAATCAATTTTAATACCCCCGACGCAGTTCAGTGCTTGTGAAAACCAGGAATTTGAGTGTTCAATTCTTAGCATCGGCGCAATATTGTTGTGAAGATGTATCTGGAAATTAGAAATTATCGATGCGAAAAAGCCACTAGTTTCTCAGATCTATGAATACGAGATATTCCTTTAGGGCTCAAAATACCACTAGATGTGAAACATCAAATGCTCTAAATTTCTAAGATATTTTACCACGTCCCATATCTCATTTTCAAAACAAAAGTGATTAGTAAGTACTGAACTACTTTACATCAACAAATCGACGTAATTTTATAATTAGAAAAACAAAAACTCCTACTTAGATTTAAAAACATGTTCCTAAAGGTGCTTTCATTCCGGTAACCGATTCTAGTAAATGAGACAAAATAGTTAGAGATAGTTATTGACACGACGCAAGGGAGCCTAAAATTATATCCATTGAAACAGAAACATCTTAAATATATGTCTCTGTTAAGATAAGTTCTAAAGTACGTGACTTGATATATATGTAAAGCTGGCTTTGAGTTAAGGGTTGTACTGCGTCGGTGACGTTTTCCAAGAGCACCTTCATTACAGGGTGTCGCTGATCACCAAACTCGTCATAATTCTCGATTGATGAGGAGCAGGTACTACAGGCACTGAATATCGTATGGGATGATCTTGGCTGCGCCTGATGAATAATTCTTAAAAGAGTTATTTACGAGTTGACTTTTACCTGCATCAAGTATTTCTAAGAACGAGGTCTAGCTTGGTGGGGAAACGCTGTTAATTTTCATACCAGCCTAACAAATTAGTGTCAGAGTAGGGCTTGCCTGTATTATGACTTCACAGAATCGTAAGGCAGAGAACAGAGGAGAGCGGCAGAATTGGGACTAATCATGCTGGAATCATGCGCACGAACTCAACATAATAAGAGGGTGATATTTTTTTCAGTGGACTTTTTCGTAGGATCTTACAGCATCAATTTGGCTGATCTTTCTTGATCCTAAATACACAAAAATGTAGTATTTGGCAAATACCTAAGCTACGAAAGTAGAGTTCATGCAACATTAAGAAAACTGAATAGCAAAAAAATTGAATCTGCTTCGCGACCATCTAGAAAAAATATTTGCTTCACATAGCTTGTGGGCTCGTGCTTCCTTACAAAATTTCTCGTCCGTTTCTGAAGCTCCTTCAATTTTAAATCACATAAGCCTCAGTGCTGACCATAAGAACTGATAAAAGAGAACACTGTTATTTTTTACTTTTCATTAAACGTTTTCTATTTTGTTCATTCAAGAATTTATTATTTTTCGACATTTTGAGGGGTTCGATTTCGGATTATCATTGAACGTACATTTACAAGTATACGTTGCTTGTATTTTGATGGGTTAGTAGGTGAAAAAGTGAATAAACTATAAAATTAATTTATTGTTATATATAAATTATAAACTAGTCAGTATTAAATTTCAGTTGAGCCCAATATCATCGGAAAGTTTTTCCGCCATTGGAATAATTACATTGCACCGTGACGCTGATGAGGTCACTTGCACGATCCAAGCAAACCATGAAGACCGCACAAACTAAACTCCGTACCTTCAAAAGACAGCTCGTGGCATCTCGCCGGTTTTTGTCATACTGAGAAATCTGACGAGCAAAAAGTTCCGTCCCGTTTTTGTGGTCAGAGCTGGAATGCCGGGCTCTTCGTTAGCTTTATCCGCTTTGGGGTAAGTTTTGGGATCTCGTCTAAATGACACGCCCTAAATGTAGAAGTTTTCTCATGTGATTTTTACGCGCACATCAAAAACGCACAATGAGAACGACAAGAGAATTAGGGTAACAGCATATTTTTTATGAAGTGACACATAAAAAATACAAAGTTGAAAATTGAAGTTTTTTTTTACTCTGATTCGTATTCGAAAACTTGCTAAATGTGTGCTAATCCCATTTGCATGTTAACAACAAAACTACGCACAAAGATAAACTTCTTACGTTATGCAGGGAAGAAGGATGTCTAATTGATGAAAATGATATTTGAACATCACAAAAAATTATCATACATCACGCACGTGTGAGAACAGTGTAATAAACATTTACGTTGTAACACTTTCCATGCTCTGTCATTCGGTTTATGAAAAATTTCTCAAGTTAAAATGGATCCTAATATCTTCAGCTGTTAATCGCATCAGTTGGGAAAAAAACTGAAACGAGTACAAGTCGTTGGATAAATTGAATTATAGAATTATAAAGAACCATAGCTGCCATTTGCTATAATCTCACAGGTTGATTTAGCATACACTGACGATCACTATTATACGTAGCCTTTACGTTGCCTTAGGAAATGGAGTTTCCAACATCACGTGCTGCATCTTCACAAATGACTTAAAAAATATTCAATCGAATGTTTTTTGAAATTTAGTATCAAGTCTAAAATCTGAAACGAAATATCATCAAAGGAGTTACATTTCGCAAACTTCCGTCAATGGAATAATGCAAGTCGTTCACTGCCGCAGAAGGTTAGCTTTGCGTCCTGGATTATTTTGTACTAAATCCTAGTCAAATTTGAACGCGCAAAGTTTCTGGATTTCATATTCGAGCTTCAAGAGGAAATTTGGCTTAGAGATTTTTTTAGGAAATTTGCGCTGTTAAACATGTTATAATCATAGTAATACATACAAAGATTCATGCTTTTCCACCAAATATTCAATAACGCTCTAGCATCTCTCATGGTAGCCATCTATGGTCGAGGGCTGCAACGTGTGAGTTTATTTGGAGCTTAGTCAGGCTGCGTGATTTTCATCTACTACTGCGATGCTTTAAAAAATGTGAAAAATGCATTACTTATGAATGGATCTATTAAGATAAAAGAAATTCAAAGCTTAAGATCCAATCCTGTGAAGAAGATATCTAGCTACATCGAAGTATGAAAACTTTCGTTCCTAATAATGAATCAAGATCAAATTCTGACAAGCTACGAAGCAAGTAAGAAAACCAAGATAGGACTCAAATTCAAGACGTAACGTACAATCAAAGTTTCATGAATTTATCTTGAACCCTATACTATAAGGTGCCGATTAACTGCGATTGACTGTCTTCTTACAAAACTCAGCTAGTCAACTGTGTGTGTGTGTGTGTGTACTTTCTTAGGAACTATGCAGGCTGGTCACTAATGAACGCTGGAGAAGCAGCCGCACTTTCTTCTCAAGGCTCGCGCATGTGGAATGCTGTTCAGAATGTGCAGCCTGTGCGGTAACTACGGCCACAAAATTGCAAGGGTTTCACAAGACGAGGGGTAGAACCAAACCCGAATGATTCTACGCAACGCGAGTTGCTACGTGAAGTCGTCAGGAAAAATCGTAGCTCCGTTTGTTCGAACGAGTAAAAAAAAAATTACATCAGAGTAACAACCACGAGTACAAACAGGCACAAATAGAAACTTTCATTCAGTATATGTAAAATTTGAAGTTTTGAAAACCGTTCAGGTAAAAATTTTCTCAAAAACCGATGTTTTAGAAGATCGACTGATTTTGAATGATGATTATTTAGGAAACGTAAATTTAACATAGATATTAGTATATTAACATCGCAACAATGCATGGATTACCTTCTGTAGACTTCGTTTTAATTAACATTTGATCTGAGCCTTGATGTGCGACTTGAAACTCAAGGCTCCAGAGTTTAGTTAGGAGAAAGAACGTTAAAAATTTTAGAGGGCTGATCAAAACCGTTTTTTTTCGAAGAAGCGGATGAAAAAATGTGATGAAAATAAGACTGATATTCCAGTTTGAATGTTCCTGTAGCAAACTCTGCTACGTGAACTTAGAGGGCTTTTTACAGAGTAATTACACTGTAAAATAGTCAGTAGTCAGAAGTGAGTGGCCAGGGAAATGCGCTCAACTCGTGAGAATTTGCTGATGACGGAGCGAATTTTTTTGTTTGATCAGTATAAATTTAAAGTCAGTGTTCATGAACAAATGCAAAGTAAGGCCTTTTCCAATTTAGTTATCTTAATGTACGGCGAAATCGATAAGAAATGCAAAATCATTTTGTTTAAAGAGGTTGTGATATAAAATAAAGCTTTTCGATGTGTTACTCGTGTTGCTCAGGATGTAATTCCGTTATTAACGCTTCGCAAAGCTGATAAAATTTGTCATCAGTTATTGACGAGGTGACGGATAAATTTGAAGCGTCCAAACCTCGCCTTGAGCGATGTTTTGATCTAGTCCTCGATAAATTTCACGCTTCAGTATTCCATATGTAAGAAAATTTCATCGCTTCAGTTTCAATAGTTATGGTATGGTGATATCTGCTGGCAAACAAAACTAATCCAGTTTTCTGATGGAATTTTGGACTACTTTTACACAATTTCCTGACTTCGTTCCCGAAACATGTTAAAAAAACGAATGTATTTTCATCTAAGCTTAAAACCTGTTTGTCTCATGTATGCTCATCCATTTCAAAATTGAAATCTTGAATATTTAACTTTTACGAGATTCCCAGACCTCGCTGCCGAAACGATTAAAAACGAAAGCGCTTTCATACGACCAGTTTGTTTCACTTATGATGAAGTAGACTAATATCTGATTGAACAGCAATCAAATCCTGCTTAATGGTCAGCAAAACGAAGAACTCGCCTCGTGATCTGCGCGTGTGTGTGCCAGTGGCAGGTGGCCCGGAGCTGCAGCTTATCAGACGTCATGAATTTCAAGTCTCATTAGCTGCAGACCTTCTAATTTGAGTCCCCTTATTTGGGAGCGACACTGACCAGCCAAACGCTCCCGGTAATGCCCGCTGCATTGTCTTCTGCTGCAGAGGCAGTAAATGTACTGTGAATGAAGATAAATTTTGAGGCTCCATCATTCCTGTTGTTTCCAGCAACTGCGCTCGGGACACGTTCGGTAAGCAAATTCGTTGTTGGAAACGTTTTGTTCAACTCAAAAGAGTATATGCACACTGTATGTATATGTACACTGTATGACAATTTACACTGTATGAATATGTACATAGGCCAATGTGACTGAGACAAATGATTGAGTAATGGCCTCGAAGAAGTCGAGAAGAGGATCGTAAGCCAGGTTTGTCAGATGCTCGTGAAGATAATGGAGTGCGTGTGACATTTGATTATGGATAAGTAGGAGCAAGAGTTTGAATTACTGAAAAGCGAAAAAAATGCGATTTATTTGGAGTCTGTAACCTGGGAAGTAAGTGTTGGATGGTGATGGAAGAGAATAATGAGGCATAATAATGTTAAAACATTATAAGTTGTCAGGAATCAAAACGTAGAAAAGAAATAAGTACGTAATGAATGAGCTGGAGCTTGGAAAAATTGTAAGAGACTCTCGAGAGCATTAGGTTTTTTATTTAAACTGCTAAAATGAGATATTCGCTGTGAAAAAACATGAAAATATCAAACAAGGGCAGTCTAGCAATAAGTGGTTAGTCATGCTGCAGTTATAGAGTGAAAAAGAGACTGACAACAACAATGACTAAAAATGCGAAGACGTATCAAAATATGAGAGAATAATTCTCAATTGAGCCATGGGTTTAACAATGAAGTGAAATGAGAGAGACTCATTTGCGAACACGGAGTCAGAATAAATAAATACTATGTTGATTGTGAAAAAAAAAGATGCTCGAGTGAAATGGAATGAAACTTCTAAAACATGAGGTGTTGGTCCCATAAAAAAGTGGTTTAAGTGAAGAAGAAGTAGTGCTCGTCAAAAAAGAGCACTTATTATCTGTACTTAGAGGGAAAAGAGTAAAGTTCGGGAGGAGAATAAATAATGTCCGTGAAGAGAAGGTGGTGTTCGTGAAGAAGAAATAATACTTCTGAGGAAACAGGTGGCGCGAGGGACAAAAGTGTGAAGTGTAGTGTTGAAAAAGAGTGGCATAAATGTGCGAAGCCTGAGTTAAAAGATAGTCAGATGACACAGCAAAATTGTGCGGGAAAATTCTACTCTGGTAGACAAATAGTTGAAGAAGTGCGTGACTCATAAAAGGTTGGCAGAGATCTTTAGAATAAGTGACAGAAATAGGAAGAGTTCAGTAAGAGTTTGTCAAACGCACTTGCAAGCAGGGTTTTACATCCGCCCTTCCTCTTCGATGAGCGTCGGTCCGAGAGAGAAGATTTGTTACTTCGTTGATGATGCGAGTGAAAAATGACAACCATGAAGAGATATCAGGCTGGGCTGCTAGATTCTTTTTTCTCGCTAAAATTTGAACAATTTATTTTACCACATGTGATACAGCAATAGATTGTATCTTAAGTCTAGTGCAATGGACACATTTGAGTATAGCTTGAGTATAGCTACTTGTGAGCTCGAATAAGTTCAGCGACTTCTAGGGCATCCTACCATCAAGCAATTTTTAAAGTGTACAGTCTTGTTTAACCTAATTTATTTAACCTAGGGGCATACAATTACATTTAAAATATGCTCATTTGGTCATAAAAAATTCAATTATAATTAAAAATGGCTCATTTGGCCGTCTTGTTGCCTAAGTGTGTGCAAGTAAGTCACCAGACTGACGTAATTGCAAATAAATTGTCAGAAGATTGCAGGGCTGCTTGTGTCTGTGTTTTGTTTTGTTATGTTTATTTTCGTGAAGAATTAAGGCTACCTTTTGAAACTTTCTCTGGCAGAAAGCGCAACGACGGAAAAAAGTACTCAGTGCACAGAAACTGAATTTTCTGGAGACATAATTAACTCACACCAAATTATTTACCTGTCATAGGATGGAAGTTAACTCCTTCCAGTTTTTGAGATAAAACAGATACCTCAAATTCAAATTGGGTCAATACTTGCTTCTCGCGTTTTATTTCTAAATTAGATACAAGTCCACGATGCAGTGAAATATTGAATGACTCAGTAAATAACGAAGAATCTCTTTCATGAAGTGAGGTTCAGGTTTTGAAGTCTTCTATTCTGAGATATTTTAAGGATTCTGAAGTTAACATTGACGACGAGAAAGGAGTCCCGTCAATCTGCTCCTGAAGAAACGATGCTTTATGGCTTAGTAAAATGTACAAAAAAAAGCACCATTGAGCTTAAAATTGCTGTATGTTATACTATCATATAACTTAAAACAGCTGCCGACTGTACGCTTGATTTCAACTCGTGAGAGCAGCTATCGAGTTTTATGGTAGCCAAAACCATAACAATGCATTATCAACAACGCTCTCATAATGTTCTATTATTTCAATTTCAAAAACCGACACCTTGTTCTTGAAATGAAAAAGTTAAAAGGTGAACGAAGTTCAAACATTTACTGGCATATTCCACTTTTCCACTTGCATGGGCATGTTATTTTCGAGACAGCATGACCGACAAACATCCTGTTTGTGCTGCGGTGAGTGTGATGCAGTACCCAAGCATCGAGCACCAAACGCAGCAAACCGCCACTTCCCGCCGAGTCCAAACAAGCATAACAGAGAACGCCGAGACTTAGCTTTGTGTTTCAAGCATACTCAATAACACGTTACCTTAATTAATACGTATTAACGAATATTAATAATACGTATTAACGTATATTGATAATACGTATTAATGTATATTATCGTAACGTATGCTAATAATACGTTGACACGTTGACTGCGATACGATCAATCGGTGGGTCGTGCTAAAGTTTTTCCTGCTACAAAATGACCCATTGATGGGTCATTTGAAAACGTTTTAGCAATATTTTAAAATTAATGGTATTTAATGAACCCAGTTCATGTTCGGTATTTATACAATTTCTAACAACTTTTTAATTTAAATTTGAGTTGAATACTGAATTTCAGTTTAACCCATCGCAGTCAGCGTGTTAATACGTTTTACTATGCGTATAATAACACGTTACGTATAAAAATACGTTACGTATAATAATACGTTACGTATAATAGTACGTTACGTTTAATGATATACCTAATACGTATAAAAAGACGATCCGATAATACGTTACGGCATACGTCAGGTTAGGTTAGGTCAGGTTAGCGACTTTCATTATAGCTCGGTGGGGAGGGTCTAGGCTCGTAAGACATATGCCTTCCTTTGTTATGCAAGCTGCAGGACATTCACCAGCCCTCACTGGAGCACGTATTGCTAAATTTACTCATGACGCACGCCTGCCGTCATCAGCAAACGTGGAAAAGGAAAATTACCTCTCGTACTAGGATTTTTCTTGTTATACTCCAGTAGTAGGAATTCATGTGTAAATGTTTAAACTGGCTCACGTACAATTTTTTCATCTAAAAAAGAGCTGTGACTGCGTTCTAAGTTGCAGAAGAAAATTTCATTAACAGCAATTATTTGACTAGCACTTTCGAATGTTGGCAGTTAACTCTTCGTCGAGATTAATTTCTTTTTCAGCGCTCTTAGTTAAACATTTCGAGTGTCATAGTTTTACTGAAAAGTACGAGTCTGAACTTAGTTCTACTCGAGAAAAAAAGACATGTGCACGGAAGTAAGACCATTTATTGTACTAGTATAAAAGTATAAAATTAAATTCCATGTATAATCAAATTCAATAATTTCAAAATGAAGTTTGCTTCAACCGCTTGTCTGTGATGAGTTAGTCTCGGCTTCTGAGGTGAAATATGATCTCAACCATCGAATTCATTCTCCATCTCACAGCCAGAAATTTATGCCTGTATTTCATAATCAATTCTCTGTTTTATCGCTTTTGAAATTGTCACTTGTTGCAAACAAGCAGTGATATGAGCAAATCGTCGATGTTACAAACTTACAAACTGCGCATGAAAAACTAGATCTGTTGTGCATAAATTCCGAAAATTAATTTACTTGTAAATTAAGTCAACGCATTTCTCTGGACCTTCCTTACATTTGTTAGAAATATAAACACATTTCGTCGTTTCCTTTTTTAAATTCAACAAAATTTGACGTGAACTAATTTGAATTTATCTGTAAATTTAAACAACATTTTTGCCCGGGCCTCACTTAAATTTACTAGAAACATAAACATGCTCCCATTTAAATTAAATTTTCAGCGGAATTTTTATTAGAGCAGAGAAGAATTAAAATGTTTAAAGTATCCATCAGAAATACGTTCGCCATTAAATCGAAATTTCTACCGTGACTTTTATTGTTTTATTTAATTGTTTCATTCTTACTGGCGCAGAGAAAAATTAAAATATCTGAAATATCGATCAGAAATACAGTTGCCCTTGAATTGGATTTTGTGGCGTGACTTTAGCTATCTCACGAGAGCATCGAACTGAGGTGCCCGCAGACAGGATGGAGGTGAGTGGCCGGGCGCTCTGAGCCATATTTAGACCACAACACCTGTTCCAGGGCGTAGAAAGGCAAGCAAGATGCTTGACCAGTCTGCATTGTACTTAATAGCTCATATAACTTCTTGAAATTCGAAGTGTAGAGCGGAAAGTTGATGTATCATGCTCTCTCAGTATTTCATATCTGTGCCAAAGCTTTCTTGGAACTCCTACTAAAATGTTCCTGGCGCAGAAACATGTACAATGATAGGTTTTTTGAACCTTTTTTCTTGTTTGCTGAGAGAGCCAAATTCTCGGATGAAATCCATCAGATTGTGTTGATCTA
Organism: Platorchestia sp. MABIK; assembly: GCA_014220935.1. Classification (NCBI taxonomy): domain Eukaryota; kingdom Metazoa; phylum Arthropoda; class Malacostraca; order Amphipoda; family Talitridae; genus Platorchestia; species Platorchestia sp. MABIK. The sequence continues at coordinate 327,655 of JACJUY010000005.1, read as the reverse complement.
GAGTCTAGATTCTAGACAATAGAGACATCCACAGTCTAGATTCTAGACTACAGAGAGTGCAATTGACCAAGACGATATCGAAAGTAATATTATACCCACGCGATGATGCACTTTTAGGACCACCTCACTGACTTTCAGAGTGAAATTCAGAAAAGCGAAGTTATTGTCCAGGTCAGTGGTTCTAAACCTGTGTTCGGCATGGTACAGTTTGTGCGCTAATACAGTATTTAGTTTTATACATATGTTTTGATTCTGAAGAAAAAAAATGCATTTTATTTCCCAGCTACGAAGGGTTCCATGAATGCATGTGTGAAACTTGTGGGGTTCAGTACCTCCAACAAGGTTAAGAACCACTGGTCCGAGTGGAGTGCAGGAAATGCCTGTGGAGTCGCTCGTCCGTATCCTGGCTAAGAGCTCGGCCTTGCAGCCAAGGGTCAAACTGGACGCGCTGCTCTCGGACGTACGCAGCCCGGAGCCAGGCCAGGGATGCCGGCGACCCGCCTCCGCAAGTCAGGAGTGAGTGACCGATTGCAAGTCTCTAGTCTTTGGAGTAACAAACATCGTGAGCAAGCAAATATGAGCACCTGGATGTGCAAAGTTCAATTTTTTAGTCCAGGTATTTTTGAATAGGCTGCGATTGTTGCAAACGTTCACCAAATGGTGTATTTTAAGTCATGGGGAACCTGTAAGCTCAAAAATAGTCTGACTTTCGCAGCGAAAATTATAATTCTCGTAGCATTCTGAACGTATTTTGCAGTGCTTCAATTTAAAATTTAATCTCCTCGCTGCTGGCGCAATTGCTTCATCGCCGAAGAGCTTTCTACACTGAGAAAGAAGCCTCTTAAGTACACTTTGTGCTCTGATCACAAAAGTGACCATCTGCATGTGTGCGGGTGTGTGCTTAATTTACAACAAAGTCATGCATAAAATGTGTTATTATAGCTAAATATTTTCAAACCCAGTGCGCTTGTTCCGTAGTGAAGAGAACAGGAGAATTTCTTTCAGGTAATGATATTGCCGAAGTGCTCAGCCGAATTGAAGCTGAAGTTCGAATTGCATTCCACAAAAGAGAAGCCTTCAGCACAGCTCGTAATAAAAAAAAATCAAATATAACTGTCATGTCAAGTGTGAGAACATATTATCGTATCCATGAAAACAAAATAAGAGTGAGACAACTCAGTTACTTCTAGACCTTTGAATCCGAATTGGATTTCCCAGCTGTTTCTCATCAAGCTCTAAAGAGTAAATCTACCTTTCTGATTCCTTAAGTTGTTTATTTCTTTATGAGTTTATGGGACCAAATCGTGGACAAAATAAAATTCTCTAATAAGCCATGTTGTTATTCAACACCTGGAATTTTAAACACTGTACTTTATCACCAACTGCTTTGGAAACAGAATAACCTTGAAACATAATTTCTAACGTGACTTTTAAGATCTCACGAAGGAACTGAATTGAGAAAGAATTGTGACGGTGGTCTAAGTTGCGCGAGCAAATTGTATCAACGATCGTATTCGACGATTCAACCTGTTGGTAGTTAACTTTTCGTGGAATCTAATTTTCTTTTCTACGTGCATAATTACATGTTTCGTTAGTTAATTTTTATCTACGGGTGTAAGTAAGAACTGAGTTCAAAGACTGAAATACGGAAACGAGAAACGAAGTAAGACGATGCACGTCTGCCACTAATGCAAAGATTTCATTCCATCTTTGCCCAAATCCAAGAGTTTTAAATTGAGACTCGATCTGCGCTTCTAGAGCAACTTTTACCATAGTACGGTAGACATGACATCCATACAAAAAAACGCATTTCCACAGAAAAAGAATGGCAGTTTACTGTATGATAAACCATATATTTTACCATCGGAAAACTCGACTATAAATCAACGCACTCCCCAGGGAACCCAAGTACGAACATGCAGGAATAATTGCACAAAACGAGGGTCGGAGGTTAAGTTGTTTGTCGTCAGACAGAGGCCAGCAGTTGGCACAAGTAGCAGCCGATGCCGACAACACCGAGTAAGTCTCAGAGTGAAAGTTGCGTTTTGACACCGTGTCGTATGATGGCTGCGTGAGTAGAGGTCACGGTGACGAGCTTGTTCCACTGAAACAGAAAAAAAAACGGACGCGCCGAAATGCAAAAAAACCTGCGGATTTTTTTCCCTAATATGAAAGCAAAACCACTTTCTCAAACAGTGGTGCCTTACCTATTTAAGCATGCTATTCAGTTCCGCAAAAGGGAAAAAACATTAAGGCTGGTACAGAACATAGTTAAATATTTTCTGTATTTTAAAAATAATACGGATTCTTTTTCTGTACTTGACTGATGGATGTATTTGTCACCCCATCGAGCCTTCTACGCGGTGCCTTGCGATTTAAAATCGATGCTGCCAAACTCCAATATCCCCTAGAAGTCACAACTTACGTCGCCGATGTAGTGAGGAACATAAGAATAACTCATCCAGGCCACCGTACTACAGCGTGAGGGCTACCGCCATATATCGCCCACCCAGGTGCAGTTTGAGATGTACAAATTTTTTATCATTAAATTAAATATATAGGAATAAGTAATATCCATTAGTAACCTAACCTCACGCTAAAGAATTGGCTGGAGGTAGATCTCATGCTATAGTGTGGTAGACCTCATGCTATAGCAGCACCCGCCGTAGGAGTGTTGACGACTATCGTGTTGAATTGTGCTGTGGAATCGAAGAGTTAATGATGGATCCTCTAATTAGTGCTGCCCGGGTCTTCTTTTAAAATCTTAACGCAAGTCAGTACTCGCTCACACCCAGGCAATTTTGTGGTGAACATACTAGGTTGTCGTATCAGCTCGCTGGCTCAGTAGTCGACTGAAGAGTGTAAAATGCTGGCTCGCTATGTTATTAAACTCGAATAAATGTTGCCATTTGAAATAAATTTGGAAAAATAACACAAGATTCGATGAAACTCAGATCATACACGTTTTCTCATTCAGTATAGACGTCTCTTCATATGTGACAATCACAGTAACTTGAGAGCAATTTTTCATGCACATATATGCTTCGCATTTCGCAAATGATGTTTCTTCAAATATCAATAGGTATAGGAATTAAATGGTACCCATACTTATTGACTTCCTTTACAAATTAATATTTAGTGAAACATAACTTGCGAAAAGCAACGCAGCTGTTGCTTACAAACCCATGTTATAAACGGACTTCTATCGACCTCAATGACTACCGAAAATAGAGCAGCAACTCAGCTGGTCACCACAAGAGAGTCGTTAAAGAGTACGAGTAATTTTAATAAGTAAGACAGAGTGGGGCACTGCAGGGAGGGTGAGAGAACGTCACGCTCTGTGGTGTGCCGATGGGTCAGGGTCGGCACTTGCTTGCTGCGGTGGTTGGTTGCGCGACTTGTGGAGCTCTAGTTGTTGTGTTGGACACATGACACCTGTCAATGGTCAAATGGTCTAAACACTGCAAATTTTTTTATGCGTTTATTGTACTTTATGACCTGTGAAGGATCAAGTAGTCTAACACTGCAGACGTTATGATATTTTTGTTGAACTTTAGTTGAAATTTAACACTTAAAAACCTTTGAATGGTCAAATGGCCTAAACACTGCAAACTTTTTTGTGTGGTTGCTGTACTTTTATTGAATATTTGACACTTTCAAACTGAAACATGGTAAAATGTTTTGTCTGCTTGTTGTACTTTAGTTGACACTTGAAACCTGTTCACATGATTGCCAAGGAATGGTCAAACAGCCAAAAAAGACTTTATAACATGTTTTCTATAGTTGAGTTTAAATTCAATGCACGTAAACTGAAAAACCTGGATGTCAGTGCACAAATTTAAAGATGTAACAAAGAGAACAATGATGTGCGTGCGCACGTCTCTGAGTGGGCTTAAATACCATTGTACAGATGAAATTCACAAGACACAGCTCTAGTGAAAATGGAAGGAATCATCTTGAGGTCAGATCGAGATGTGATTACACAATAAATACAACCAACAGGCAGGTGATGCCTCTTCATGAAGTACATCTAGTAAGAGCTTTCGTGCATCCTAAAGTCGTACAAATGTCTTTGACACCAACTCATAACATATCATTCTCTCCTACAACTTGTGTACACAGCACTGACTTAACAACCCCGTCTTTTTCGCCGGAGCATGCATGTTTTTCGCCGCCCAAGAAATTAAATTACTTGGGGGGCGTAAAACATGCATGCAGGCGGCGAAAAAGTTAGACTGGGAAAAGCACGCAGCAGTAGTGAGCGTAGCTTATTTGGTAGGTAGTCAATAACTGCCAACGGATTTAACAGCGACACTTCGCACTGTGAACTTAACGTTAATTTAAGGAATAGATGTGAACAAATTTTGGCTTGTAGCTCTTTCCTGAGGTACAAAGAGCTCAAAAGATCAAGAGACCTCGCAGAACTCAATTTTAGAGCTAGGTATCTGATTAGGATGGTAGCTGACAGCTAAAGCGCCCAGCCGACATGAAGGATTGAACTTGTAGACCTCTCGGTCCAAGCAACACCCTGGCCTAATACCCACAGCTCTCGGTCACATCTACCGACAGGCTTTACGAATACGCCTGTAGAAATATAATCTAAAGTTTCAACATTTGGAATATACGATCGATTAACATGCATCAAGCGTGTTCATTTTTACAAGAAAAACGGAAGAGTAAATATGATGTAACCATTTTAGTATCGTGGCCCAAAGTAGCTAGTGTGATTACGAGCTACGGTGCATCTAAGGGAACGAGTTCTCTGCTTGATGTTTCCCTGCGGCTTTAGTACAGAGTACTCACCTAGAATGTACAGTATACCCATGAGTGCCATTCACGGCGCTGGGACATTTATTTATTCGTTAAGATCATCAAGTTTACAGTGCGATATACCGTAGCTACTTCCGAGGCACTTATTCATGACAGTGACTCGTGACTTCCCAAATAAAAAGAACGCTAATCTCACTACTGCAGCATGCATTTCCTAGGTGAGTGCTATGTGGTCAAATTCGACATTGAAGTCCGGATGAGTTAGGATAAAATTTATTAATTTTCAGAGTTATACTTACAATCAATCAACTCAAAATTCCGGAGCATCGCGACGAGATATAATAATTCTGAGCAGAACCCAGGGGACAATCTGAAATCATTGCTTTCGCACACTATTTTTACTAGATAGAAACGGGTGATTGATTGTAGTTTGATTAGACATGTGTAGGCTTGTAAATTTCAAGTGGGAAACGGTGAAAGAAGTGGAGAAATTGAGACCTGATGATTTCATTCACCAATAAAAAGGAAAGTCTCGCCGAATAAGACTTTTAATCCAACAAATGGCCTTCTCGATGCCCCTTTCTCTTATTCACAACAACTTGTGAAGAGTATGGGCAAACTTCACATGGTTGGAAAGAAGGCAAGTTGAGGTACCAACACACCTCCGCTTGAGGGTAGGAGAGATCAGAGCGCGCACACACATCGACCTTCAATTGTCTAGAAAATAAAGAACAACGTGTGAGATTCTCTACTAGGTAATCCCAGCACTAGCCAAATAAAGAGTCCATTTTGAAAACTTTCAGACCACTCAAATCATTTAACTAAGGTGGAGAGAATAAGAGGCATGCTGCCTCATCTGCTGCTGTTGATGCTGGCAGCGATAAATTATTCAGCATTTTCTTAGAAATGAGAGAAAGTTGCTGTGCCTCGACAAGCGCCAAGCGCCCAGCGGCAATGCTTCGTACTTTGAAGGTCAACGACAATTCGAAAAAGCGAAGAATAGATCGATAGTAAAAATAAAAAACTGCCTGGAGCATCTGCTGGAACGGAGTTATTTCCCGGTGACGTAATGCTGCTCTTCTTTATTGTCTCAAGTGCCGTAGTCGAGACGAGAATTAATAGTCCGCTACAGAACAGGAATGGATAGCTCGATATTGTACAAGCTTCATTCGGCAATACATTGTGCAGAGTCAAGTGTTTGGGCTGCGGCTAGATACAGATGATGTTAGCTTTGGAACTTGTGTGCAGGTGTTGCTCATGCTCAAAACCATTATCAATTTCACGTTTTGTTCCAAAGAGGTCTTTGGCATGCTAAGCTGGAAGTAAGTTCTATACAGGGAATACTTTTCTCTTTTACTCGAGTAACGTGTAAACTTGCCACGAAGTTTCAGACTAAATGAATGCTGCATGACGTAAACACAAAATGGTACCGATACCTTCATAAAATGATTTGATGAATTCCACTTTCATTGCATTTTTTAAAAAATTTTCAATTCAAATACAATTTCCAGCCTTTGTGCTTATATTTCTCTTGAGTTATTTTCTTATGATATCCATAAACCCTCAAAAAACAATCCTAAAACATAGCTGCTGCAGGTGAAACTAAACCAATTCAATTCCTACAGCTTTCCACACCAGGTTCCGTAATAGAAAACGTAATTATTTCATGACTCAAAAGTTTCGTGAGCCCTTTACAGCGTTGCCTTCATCATGAGTGTGATGCTCGGTGTGCACTGCGTAGCGATGTGGTACATGGGTCTCATGGGTCCCATGACCCATTCGATGGGTTATAGGATGGGTGTCATGGCTCATGCGATATGTCAAATTCATGAGCGATGGATAAAGTTCATGAGCGATGGATAAAGTTCATGAGCGATGGGTAAAGTTCATGAGCGATGGGTAAACTTCATGAGCGGTGAGAAAAGTTCATGAGCGATGAGTAAAGTTCATGAGCGGTGAGTAAAGTTTATGAGTGAAGAGTAGAGTTCATGAGCGATGGGTCACACGAACTTGAGCTCACCACCATCGTCCACCGACGTAGCTACTCCACCCACGCCGGCAGGGCGGATCTGGAAGCACAAAGAACGGCGTCGACTTCGGAGGACCATCTTTGGACGTCCAGACTCGCTGAGTCTCACTTTGTCCTAGCAATGCCAATTTGTGTGACGTTACTTCACGTTACGAAGCGCTGAAATGATGGATTTGATCTTAATTCGGCAACGCTGAACAATGTCATCTTGCGGCTACGGTCCCAAAAGTTTGCATCAAGAAAATGAAGACTTTGACCTTCGTCGACTTCAATGACTAGTGCTTGTTCGAATTGCAAGAGTGAGTCAAATAAATGTGCACTGGTATTGAGAAGCAGAGTAACGGGGCTAATGTATTGTACGTTGTTGATCATGCATCAAACTGTAAATGAGCAGATTGATTTTCAAAGATATTCTTGTTACCTGAGAAAAAATCGTGAAATGTCTAGCACCTCTAATCATAATTACAGACCTATTGACTGTAAAAATTTTGAATAAAAACTACCTATCATGCGCAGTATCCCAAGGGTAGTTAAGGATTATATTCGTATTTTTAAATTCTCCTGTGTAATTCAATCGGATCAAATAAAAGGTTTTCTGACTTTCTTCAACTATCTAATTGTATCGGGTTGACACAAAAGAAACTTGGCGGAGGAATATTAGTGAGTCTTGTAAATTTTATTTTGGCGTAGTTTTTGTCGAGTAAACGTGAGGTAGTTTGAGGGACCAACACAGGCTCATCAGGTCGTTTTTAGCATATGCATGATTCTCTTTCCGTCGATATGATGACACCTCCTGTCCCATATAACTTGACCGTTGATAAGAGATGGCGCTATTATTCGTTTTTGAAAAATAAACATGCAGCAAAATGCAGAATGCTTGCATTTTAGGCAACGCTATAGAAACGTGAACTGAATGATTCGTTCAGCATTTTGATGCCGTTCCAGGTCATGCAAGTGCAAATAGTTCATATATTTTTAGCAACGGGCGACATGTTAGGAGCCCTATTTCAGTACTGCGTGTATTTTATGGCAAGATCACGTTAGGAAGTAAGAATTTTATTCCCGATAGAAACACATTTCCACTCAACATAATATCACTCTCTCAACCAGGATGCACGTATCTGATATTTTTATTTTAATGTCATGATCAGATAAGGAAACAGTAACTTGATATTTCTTGTAATGCTTTAATATGAAGTTCCCTCAATAAGGAGAGAAATTTAAAAAGGAAACTTCCCATCAGACTTACTGGTATAATTCTATATAAGGTAGGAAAAGTAAAGAACGGAAATTTTAGTCTTAATTACTAGCTTCGGCAACTAACTGGAAATTTGTAAAGAACTCACTGCAACTTAAAAACACATAAAAATAAATAACCCAAATCGCATCATAAGTGTTTCTAAGTGAAAGTCGCATTTGATAAAAGGAACTGTGCATCATGCAGAGAGCGAATGTAAACACGTGTCAAATCTGGTCACACAGAATTTCACAATAGAGAGCTATTTACTTGGATCTACAGCGTGTAGCGTACGTGTATGACGTGTCACTCTTGGCCCTCATGTCAGACAGGTGCCAACCGAACTTATTATTGAAATAATATAATTTTGTTAGAAACAATGAAAAAATTGCGATAAAAATTGTACATGGACAGGAGTGCTTTAATTTGTAATGAGGTAGTATGTACTGTGATAAAAAAATTGTGCATTTTCCATTTTTTCTATTTTTCTTTCTTTGCTTTCTACTCATAATCAAACAACTCAACAGAAGCACGAGTCAAGGTACTGTTCACATGTTTAGTTGAGCTTACCTCAAAAATCGTTAAAATCATCTACAGCCAACATCTAAAACAATTTTGAGTTACAATACGACTTAATAACGAATTCAAAACTTTAAAAAATTCGGCTCCATTTTACTCTCCACCTGAAAAATTGTGAGATTCGTAGGAGCCCTGCAGTCATCACGCCCCGCTCGTTCAGGACACCCGCAGGTTTTTGAGGACACGCCAGCTGTGTCTGTCTGGCTGCCTCGCTGGAAAAGGGGGCTCGGTAGCACACTAAATGCCTCATATATTGGTCAGATCTAAAGAGCATCCATGGGGGCCAACCTTGGCACCTGCACGCGTCCGTAAAGGTCAGCATGTCACTTCATGGGCGCTGTGTCGGGGAGGAGAATGTGTCGTTTGTAACCTCTGTGACACTCCGGCACCAGCCTGGCTTGGAGGTGCTAAACATTCCTTGAGGAATATTTTCTTGAGATTAAGAATGTTTTGAACCAGGTAAGGACGATGCTGCACCAAAATAGGGCAAGGACCATAATAATGACGATGTTGCACCAAAATAAGGCTTTCATCAAAATAGGGACGATTTGATATGGCCCCAAAATAAGGCAGGGACCAAAATAAGGACGATGTGAAAGTTCACTTCGTCGTTATTTTACACGTTTGAAATTTATCTGAGGAGTTTATTTCGGGGGGATTACTCGTGTTGAGCCTTAGAGCGAGCAACTTACCTCGCTATATCCTTATTTTGCAGAGATAAAACTTATCTGTCGAATTTATTTCATGATACTAGCTTTGCTTCACCATCGAGCGAGTTATTCATTTTGTAGTGGAAGCACAAAATATCGTCACGATTGAGGTATGATTTCGCTCAAGTTTTAGTACAGACATTTAAATAATTCTCAAAATGTTCATCATGATTTTTAGAATTGTGGATTTCAACCCTTCATGCTATTGATGTTTTTGTCTTCAAACCTTCTGAATTTTTGTCAACAAATATTTCACATGAATTTAACCTCGATATATTCATTGCTGCAATATACACTGTTTCCTTACGCGCTTACTAGAATTTCCGAAGGGTACATCACTCAACTAAAGATGTCTTCGACAAAAGTGCTCTTTCTGACAAGCTTAATCCAAAGGATGCTTTATTCCAATCAATCAAGCCTGATACACATCATCTTATACATTGGTTTTTCAAATGCCTTATAACTAACACCAGGACGCGATGACGGTTACCCGCGGACAAGCCGGTACCCATTTCCGACACCTGGGTAGAGTGGGGAATTGTGGCTGAGTTCTCCCCTTTCCCAACGAGCAGAATCACCGGACGGCGCCGGGATTCGAACTGCCGACACCTCCCCGTGAAGGGTGCGTTCTAAACCACTCGGCCACGGTGGTGTAAGCCACTTGTCAAACCAATGGCATCGACTTGGTTGAAAATAATTCGAAACTCTCAAAAAGAGGAGTTCCTCGACCCAGTCTTTCTTCAACAAACATTTCTTTCCCCAGCTGCATTGTCCTAAATTGTGATTTGAATTGGGAACGGTGAGGGATGAAATGAACGATTTTTCTCGCAGGTTTTAGGCTTTCTTCCAAATGAAATTTCAGTCACTTATTTCTGCTTAAAACTACTCTTCAGGAAGTTCACATCCAACTTCCTTATTCAACTGACGCTCGTTGTCACGAAGAGCTCATCAATCCAAGGTTTCTGAGTTAAATTTTTTCTAAATTGTAATACCGATCAACTTACTTTAAGTGAAGTTCGTCATCATTGACATTTGAGAGCTGAAACATGTAAACTTGAACAGATGGAATTCCGTTCAGTACATATGATACCTTTAAAGGGATATTAGGTTTCAGTTCTGCACTTCACTTTAGAGTGAAGGACTGATGTTTAGCAGCATTACAAAAGCAATGATCTTAACTTTCTGCTTAAGATTATTTAAACTACATTTCTATCGAAACACACACGTACAGCAGATCTAAGAAAATAACGGGAAAAAAATCTGCCGCAATCGATTTTAAGAAATACGTTCAATTTTAGTTTACGTTGTAAAATTAACGTAATTCAAGATTTTTAAAGCCCTTCCATTATAACGGGACTTGAACGCTGAAGCAACACGCATCATCTGATCAGACTTGCCAACTTTCTCGAGGAAGTTCAAGGGTGGCTCAGAAAGTAAGAATATGTCTGCTCTCTGATCTTCTTTGTGCACCTCTTGATGTGTGAGTCACGTCTTGTGATCGCACACTCTTGGCTCGATCGCTGAGCGTGTCGGCTAGCATTAAAGGCTTTGACTTGGCATTTGCTGGAGAACTCATGTTTGATTTAGACAAAACAAACGTGGCTCTGATAAAATACCGAAATACATTGCTACGAATGAATTACTTCTTAAATTTTGTTTGGCAGCTTCATTTTCAGTGAAAAAAATTCTCAGACTAGTCTGCAATGAAAAAATACATTTTTTAACTTTTTAAAATCTAAAGTCGTATACGTGATGGGTTTTTGCTACTGGTGAAATTTTTTAAAGATTTTTATCAATCTATCACATTAGCCGGTTACTAACTCGAGTTAAGCGTAGACGAGTTACACTTGAGTTTGAGGAGGGTGTTCTGAGGCGAGGATCACGCGGGGAGAAAATATCGTGAGGCGCAGGCTTATAATTGGAAAATGGTTAATAGTTGTAATGTACTCCATATTAATTTTCCAAAATATTCAAGCGCTCAAGAAATTTAATGAACTATTACAAAGTGTAATGATTCCAAAAATACAAAGAAATCGATAAAGCGCTATGCACATGCAAATCAATAAATTTTAAAGTACGTTAAAATTAAGTTTTAATGTGTTCGTTTTTTCAGATTTATCAAGGCATCACAGGCAACTTCATAATCTTTTTTTTAGTTAATTTATACAAGCCGAAAGTGAAGACATAAATTTTTGTCGCTTTCAGAATACGAAGAACTGCTGTTTTCCCCCGTGAAACCCGTTTGGCAGGCTGCAAGAGAAGACTAGACTAAGTTAATAAGTCAAATCATGAGCTGCGGTGCACATAAAACTTTAAATTGCTTCTGAGTACTCGATATTAAAAATAAATCCCAGTTGCAGCAATGAAATTCGTTTCTAACTTCAGCTTTAAAATTTCGCATTCATGTTTCTCCCGTTTTATGGTGTTATTTCTAGAGAGTTTGACTGATACAACTAAAAACAAATTGTTTCCCTTGTTTCGTCCGTATAATACCGTATGTCTCACAAAAATTGGAACCAGGTATTTTTTTCCCGGATCAGTAATACCCGTAATTATTTCCCGTACCAGTAGTAATCAGTAATACCGCATAATTTAGCTTGGAATTAAATGCTTATTATATTCTTATGATGGTATTACTGACCTGGGAAAATGAATACTCGGTTCTGATTTTTGTGAGACATACTATATACCATAGTCTGGCGCTGCCAGTTCTTGAAGACCTCTACTTTGCTGCTATTTTGGCGGGCAATGAACGCTGGGCCAACACGGACATTTACCTCCCATTATTTCCACTCGGTTTGCGTCTTCAACACGTGTCACATTACAGACTGCGAAGCTAAGCAGAAATGGCGCGAGACGCAGAGTATAATACCTGTGATGAGTTCAATACAAGGAATACTTCATTAACTAAAGAGCATGAGCTTGAGCACCTCGTGCACTGAGATTGGAACCAGGCCAGACACTTGTCTAATTTGCCACCGACTTTAGTCCGAATGGTTATGATTTCAAGCTCGGCACGGAATTTACCGATCAATAATGTTATGCGGAAGTTTGAGGACTACGATTTAATTCTACTGTCATATTAACCTATTAAGGCTATTAGTGTGTCACGAAGATTATTATTAAGAGACCAAGAAATCTTTTGTCATCCTGGACGCTTAGATGTGAAGTGGAAGTAATGAGCCGGAATTCTACATTACCTTTACCTTTTTAATTTTATGCCTTGATGTAGTATGAAGAAATTATCACTTATGATGACAAACCATTTTGCCAATTATCAACGCGTTGTAACAACTGCAGAAAGGAACTGAGTACTAAAAAATAAGATTCAGTGCTTTTCACGCATGAAGATCACAACATTAATTAGAAATACAATCTAAATACAAATGAACTGGAAAAATATTTTTATTGCAACAATTTCCTCATTATTATTTTCCCGAAAATCTCGTAAATTCACAAGCAATCAATAAATTGCATTGCCTCTCACTGTTATGATATTTTCACATCTGCCTCGAACTTCGAACAGTATGTGAAAGAAATTGTTAAAAAACTCTTATTTCAACCCTTCTTCAACTACGAACTAAGTACTGAGAAAAAGTAATATGGTCTTAGTTTGAAAAGCTGCAATGGAATAAACGTTGTTTTCAACCTTGTAATTATTGGATGGTTAAGTAATCAGTACTAATTGGATGGTCAAGATGAGGACTTCACTCTGCTCTCGTACAACCGTACGTGTCCATGCTTGGTTCACACATCACCAACAATTGTCCGGATATTTTAGTCGAATTGCCCATATATTTTACGCCAATTTCCCGGATAATTAAGGCCAATTGACCGGATATTTTAGGCGAATTGTCCGGATGTTTTAGGCCGGTTGTCCGGATGGTTTAAGCGCATAAGTCCCTCGATCTGTACAAATGCTGTCATCAGCTTGAGAGAGTTATCTTAGTATAAAACGACGATGAAGCATAGAGTGAAAAATCAGAGAGAAGACCTAAAGATATTGTTTGAAATACTATATGAATAACCTCCATAATTTCAGGTTCTAAAGTAAATGAGCATCAGTCTGCAGGGCAGCTTGAAAAGAAAATATTTAAATCATAATCCCTTCAACCGTTTTCAATTCTTAAAGTACTAAGCTTTTGATTTCAATTGTGAATCACAGTTGTTCTAGGTCTGAATAAAATTAAAAGTTGTTGGAGAAATCTCAAATGAAACCAAGGCTGCAAAAAAGACTGACTCTACGTTGTACTGATGATTCATTTTGATTTAGGCGTTGAAATTATGAATAATGATAACCTTCTGTACTCAAGGCCAATCAGTGGTGATTTACTGTATCTTTATTTATGAGACCCAGAAATACTTCCAGTTTCCTAACGTACACATGAACTTTAAAAATTCTCAAAGTTTGTGCAAATCACACCCCAAAAAGTCAAAGCCAAAACTTCGTCAACTACGTGAAATGTGCTGATGCATCCCTGTCTCAGCAAAAAATAATTCTGCGTGACGCCGTGACATACACTGCAGCCGATCTCGGAAACTTTTCTAGCTTGACATTTGCAGAGAAACAGATAGAATGACTAGGATAAAGCTAATAAAACTCAGGGCCGAGTGGTGTAATGTCAATGTTGTTTGCGTTGACAGGGTGGAGTCTAATTGAGCTCAGGCATCGGAGACCTTTTCTTCATCCCAAGTTTGAAGCTTCGCAAATGTGTTAGCTGCATGCCGAACAACTTTTGAAAACAAGCCAGTTCATCCCCGTGTATTAATTTATAATGACTGGCCCAGATATTTAGACGAAACTGTTTAGTCTCATTTTTAAAATTCCTCACTCGCTGAACCCTTGACAAGTTTATTGAATGAAAGTAAATAATTCATCTCAACATTTGAATGTGTTAACTAGTTAACTAATGCTGATATTTAGCTCTTTCAACGTAAGAGATATGTTAGTTTGTCGCGCATTTCATGTCGTATAGTATATTTTTGACTGAGCTTAGTAAAATAAAATACGTTTTGTTTAAAAAGTAATATTGGGACAAAATGTCTTAATTCGCAATGATAAGCATAGATGAAGGAATATTAAAAATAAACGAAGACAAAATCTAACAGCCATGAGAATTATGATCAGAAAAATGGAAAATTCACCATTGATGTGAATGAATAAAAGTATGTAGGCATCGCCAAATGTTACGTGTCCAAAAATTATCGACTTTCATAACCACAAGCCCAAAAGCTCGAATTTAATATATAAGGACTTCAGTAGTAAAAAAAGTTCACCTGCGGAAAAAATATTCCTTGTGCTAAAATGAGACCGATATTTAAGTAACAATTTTTTTATATCGAAGCTTGTTTATCCAAAAACACATGTCTTAGAAGTTTTTTATGTTATCAAGGGCACGTTACGCTAAAAGAAACAGAAGATAGGTGAATAATGATTGCTATAATTTCATCAATATTCTATATCTGGCCTCAAAAGTAAATTGACAAAGCCAGCATACACGAAAATTGGATTTCCAGCCCGTAGACTTCAGCAGTTAACTCTGTCTTGAGCTACTTGCGATACGGGTAACAGAAGGGCGTGTTGCAGTCGTGATGGTCTTGGTCTCTTAGCTCTGAGTCATCTCCCTGCTTCTTAAATGTCAACTGCAAGCACTCATGCTCCAATATTTCCTACAAATCTGTTAGCAGGTCCTAACTGTTCAAAATGTCGCCACAGAAATTTAATCTAAACACAAACGAATTGGAAAATGTTTTCCTTAGAACAATTTCATTGCCTCTTGCTGTTCTAAAATTCATACATTTGCTTCGAACTAGTATTGTGATCTCAATCCAAATAATTTAATTTTCGATTTCTAATTTTTTATCTTCGGAGTTGTGCGGACGCTGTTCGTACAGAAAATTTTCCTGCTGATTGTTGTGGTCATATTCTCGGTCTCAAGCCAAAGAAATTACCAGCCAACGCGTCGCACATCGAAAAGATAGATTTGTACGAGTATCACTAAATAATATTGTGACACGTCAAATCATTCGTCTTGAAATCTTCTTTACGATAATGAAAATTGGAAAAAATTGCGTTTTTTTCACCTGATATACAAAAGTTACCTTCGTGACCTTTGAAACATTCTTCCAGCTCTACTTACCTGTCTGCAGTGAGAATGAATTGATCATCAGAATTATCAGAATTAAACTGTTATATGAATCCGGTATCCTCAATACATACACAGAGTATGTCGGTCCTTGGATCCATTTATTGTGGACATCCTGTATTACTCGTAGATTGTGTTCAGTATGGCTTACGCTGTTCCATGTCTGTCATTTGGGCCCCCTCAGTTCACTCTGTCTAATATTTGAAGGAAGAATTCCGAGAATATTTGGCCAGAAGAATATTTGGCTCTTAGGTGAGCCTTAGAGAGCATGCTCAACCTTATCCTCTCCATGACAGAACATCGAGGGGCTATTCTTCTCATGAGGCGCGCTGAGTCCATTCGAGGATTATCCTTGATATTGTTAGTCGACAGATGGAACAGCATCATACAGCTGATATAGAAACGCATATTAAAGTTATGCATGAATGCCTTATTTTATTATTCTTCCATCCAATTAGTCATTTGA
Organism: Platorchestia sp. MABIK; assembly: GCA_014220935.1. Classification (NCBI taxonomy): domain Eukaryota; kingdom Metazoa; phylum Arthropoda; class Malacostraca; order Amphipoda; family Talitridae; genus Platorchestia; species Platorchestia sp. MABIK. The sequence continues at coordinate 311,718 of JACJUY010000005.1, read as the reverse complement.
GATTCAATATTATCAATTTCTAAACGAAACTAAACCTCTTCCACTGATTTGAGATGCTACGATTTAGAAACTAATTCGTCAACAAATGCTCTCAGGTAACTTATTAACTCTGCTTTTGAGTCTATTTCAATGAAATAATTAGCATTCAAATTAATTTGAACTTTTCGAATTCGGTCTTATCATTTTGCATCAATATGCATCGTTTGATCTAAGATCAGCAGAACAATTAACAACAGCTCTCTTCCATCGTCCCTAAAACTTTATTCATATTGTTTATCATTTTTAGCTGGACACATCCTCTTTTGCAATGATGTCATTTTTTTAAACAAGTGCAATCATTTTTAAATGCGATCAATTATTTTAAACCTAAAAATGTGGATTTTATGAATTTTTCCCAAGTAAATTCTTTACACGGTGGCCTTCACTGAGCGATCATCGATCAGCCTGATACGAGTACACATCATCGCGATGAGAGCGGAGGAATGTTCCGTATCTTATTAATGTCATTACCGTTATCGCCTGATTTCTTCCGATGATGACACAGACAGAACGGGATGCAAGTCCAAGGTCATGGTCCTGCACATTGGAATCACCATCACGAGCCCTGGAGTTCTGTAATTCCCCTGACTGATGAGCCAAAACCAGGATATCGTTCTCTTGCAGGCAGCGAAAACCACGTAGCTTATCTCGATTTCCTATCTTATAAGCTTCGAAATATGCACTGAGACCTCGCGATATCCGCCACTAAAAAGGACACTTAACACTTTGACTGCGGCAGGTGCAACTGAAGTTCAATATTCAACTCATATTTCAAAGTCAATTATTGTAGTAAGCAATTTTGAAAATAGTAAACATAAACTGGTTCATGCCTTCATTTAGTTTTGATTAGGGATTTATGAAAATTGAGTTTGTGACTACTGGTCGGTCAGCAGCGTTGTGAAAATCCCCTCCGGGGCCACCGGTATCTCACGTCGCAGTCAAAGTGTTGACTGCTAGTATTATGCTATTCAGATAAGAAGGTCCCTGCGGACGTTCCTGTTCAGGATAAAATTGCTCTGTCAGAATTCGATCTTTGATTAAGCTCATGCACCGAGCCAGCGAGTGATGTAACCTTATAACCCATCTCGTCGCGTAGGTCTCCACTTTGTCTTCCAGTCAGCCAAGCGAACGCCGCATAGTTCCTTCATTAATTTGTGCCAGTGCAGGATGTTCACGACGCAAGGCTGAACCAGTCTTTACATTCATCCCTTTTGAATGCCATCAACGTGGAGACGTTGGTTCATTAATAAAGGTTAGTCTTTAAGCACGAACTAGTCAAGTACTCGAAAATTAACGCTGTACCCTCTCATACTTGCATTCTAGTCTCATTCTAAAAATTAAAAATGTGCTCTGAAGTTGCTTTTAGATCACGTTTCACAAGTTCTTAACTGCTCTTCCGAATTTGAAAACAGAGAGCTAAGTATATCAACCACAACATGTAGCGATTCACGCTTCATTAGATCCACTTAAGGCACAAGGCATGCCATGGCCCAAGGCCAAAATTTTTTCAACAAAGCTCGGTATCTATACAATGTTGAGCATAGATGGCGTAATAGGCGAAGATGGTATAATATGTCTCAGTCCGTGTTACACACGATCTTCCCCCCAACGGGATCGATGGTGATAGGTAACAGCAATAGAAAACAACAATATGCATGTAGGTCTTTGCAAATTTGGTGAAAATGGATAATTCTATACGAGATTTTTATTCTCTTTGCCTTTGTGTATGAATGCCGGCTACAGATACACTACGTAGCTCATTAGATGTGGGCAAACACAGTGGTCTTCAAACTACTGCATTAAAATGAGATTATTTGTTCAAAGCTTTGACTAATTTGATATCAGCGCCCTTCGCTTTTGTAGCAATAACAAGATGTGAACTCAGTTCCATACTAACAGTATATTAGGTTTCAAGCGGATATTTTTGAATGCATTTTTTTGATCGAACGAATTTATATTGAATCCAACGTACTAATCGATTATATCTATTGTTCATAACATAAAATTATTCAATACTTATTGATTTCATGGCAAGACGACATCGACCTCGGAGTCTTCGTGAGCATTAAATTCACAGTCACAATCAGCTTAATCAAGTGAAAACGTAACAGATATTAGTGACTATAGGAGTCAAATTGCACCTCACGCAGTATGACTCAATGATTTCGAGGCCAATTTGTCTTTAATATCAACGCCAATAATAATATGCATCATCGAACTGTGAAAAAGTGAGTCCGCAGATTGGACGTTAATCACAACGAAATGCAAAGTTCAGGATACAACACATCATCAGTACATGGAGTACATCAGCACATCATCAGTACATGGAGTACATCAGTACATCATCAGTGCATGGAGGAGATACTTCCGCATGTTTGGTTGTCTTCCTCCAGCCTACACAGCGCTGCGCATTCTTGGCTCGATCACAGCTTCCAGGTTGGACACTTTCTGAGATCAATTGTTCGAATTTAGAGTTTTCTGAATGAAGCTTAACAGTAAATTTAGTTCAGCGCTGGTCAATCCTACAGGTAGACTAAATATTGAGAAAATAACTTTCATAACAATTGTTTGAAAAAAAGGTAAATTTGGGATTTTTGACCAAACAAAAGAGGACGATCTGGCAACGCTGGGTTTACCCACAAAGCACGTGGCTAGAATTCATTTTGACACTTTAAGTGCGACGTGACCTACCGGTGGTACACGGAGGGCATTTTCGCTGAGGCAGTCACCGGAGTTCACTGAGTTTTGTGACTGCTGACCGACCAGCAGTCACAAACACAATTTCCATAAATACTTAATCAAAACTAAACGATGGAACGATCCAGTTGATGTTTTCTATTTTCAACATTGCTTACTACACTTGAAGTTAAATTTGGGTTTAATATTGAACTTCAATTTTACTCGCCGCAGTCAAAGTGTTGAGCACATCCCCTCAGGCTGGGGAGCTGTCCTCGAGTTAGCATGCCGTGTGGGGAGCTCTGCTGTCACACTCACATCTCTGTGAAGGGTAAGATGATAAATTTTATACGACGCATGACGCTAGTCGCTTCCAACTTTCGATAGAAGCCAAGAAAATTTTCATTAAATCTTCAAATTGTTTTCATACGTCAAAACTTGTTTGAAGTCTGTGAAAACCTATTATTTAAAATGATAAATTATGAACGTTGTATGAGGAGGTCGGCCCTGACTTTCAGTAGAAGCTAAAAATATTTTCATAAATCTTCATATTATTTTCATACGTCGAAATTTATTTGAAGTTTGTGAAGAACTTTTTCTAATAATTCGAAAGTGATTGTAATATGTCACAAATTGTTCGAACATTTACCAATATAAAAAACGGTAACTTACTGTCACTTGTGATGTTTGCTCTTTTTCATTTCTCAATTCCTTCGCTCTTTCTTTATGACCGATGTCCTCCCGCGACAAAAACTGTATTTGGGATTTTCACACGAAATGGAAGGTTTTGCTAAAAAATTGAAAGGATTTTAGTAAACTAAAATATTAAAGGGTTTTTAGTAATTGAAAAAAGTGAAAGGTTTTTAATAAATGAAAAAAAGTTGTCCATTTTTCTGTTAGGCAGCTCCATACATGAGACGCACAACTTAGCGTAATCTGAAGTGGATTTTGGAATAATTTACGTGGTCGTAGCAGGGGAGTTGACACCGTAAGTTCTTATGTACACATTTTCTGGATAAATACTAAAGTTTTAGTTTTTACGCAGACTGTGAGCACTGATGATCTGAAAAACCTTATTTCGACTTGAAAAACAGCGTGTAGCCAAATCAACGTAGAAACTTACGCTGCTCACTTCCCTGCAATGACAACGGGATTTGTTAGGAAGATATTTGGCCCCGCAAGGTTCATCAGAATTCCCCTGCTCAACAAATTTTAATTCATACCATTAGTTGAACATTTATGCTATGATTGACTTGCTCGCAAACTTTCATGTTTAGGGGGCTTGACCAAGGCACAGATACTTGCTTCATTCCTAGCTCTGAGGCAAACATTAAACTTCACAACTCAGAAAATAATTCTGTAGAAATTGTCGATGGCAATGTAGGCTCAAACGCATTTATGGATTACCATACCGATGAAGGCAATTAGAACTTCGTGGTAAAAACAACACTGCAGGGTTTCCTTGGAGCCATGAAATACATGGTTGTGCACCGAAGAGTAAGAGCGAGGATCGTGCTGAAGGTTGTCAACGAATTAGCTACGACACACACACCCAACCGCCATGAAATTTAAGCCCACAACCGAAACATATAGCAGTATGCAAACTGGCCTAGCATTAACACCTTGACTACGTAATGGGACACAGGTGCATTACTATATAAATTGCTTATTTGCATAACGGCATGAATGAATTGCATTTCAATCATTTCACCACCTTTTTAAAATTTATTTCAACCCACAGGGTAAAATATTTTCTTGCAATAATACTTTTCACTCGTTTTAGAAAAAATAAGAATGGATTTGAGTAGTGAAGCCGGTTTTTCAATTCTGCCACTCACAACCTGACCGAACCAACCGTAGTAACCGCACAAGCGTAGTAAAAGTGTTAACGCATGAAATACTGAAATTTCAATCCATTCCTGTAATAACTAGCGCGGTCAAAAGAAAATAACAGTCATTTGCATAGGAAAAAGTTAGGTAGCGAAGAAATGACAGCTATTTCAACACAGCGCCGTACTTGCACCAGAGCGCAATACCAGTCAGGGCTCTGAACAACCTGTCATTTTGAAATATATCACAGTGCTTTGTAAAGCTTCGTCTGTATTTACTTTTAAAATGAGAAATTTGGGCTGTAAAATGCTCCTCGGCTTAGTTGCAAGCAGACTTCGTGCTAGTGCACTGAACTTTCATTTTGAGAACATATAACAAAGGTTTAACTGAATTAAATCGTGATGAATTGTGAATGATGTTTGACATCAGTGATGAACCTTAAGGAAGAATTTGTAAAAGTTGATTTTTAATTGAAACATTGAGAAAAATTTTCAATAAATAATATGTTCAATTCAATTAAAATGTTCAATTGGACAACACCAGAATTCACACAAATAACAATCACACACATTTCGGCTCGACCACAGGTGGAAAAGGTAATATATTTATTCTTAAATATTTATTTATATAGTTAAACAAAGCACTGACTAATTAAAAGTGTTGTAAGTTAGAGGTAGAAGTATTTCTACCAACAACCAGACTCGTAAGTAATACAAAGTACATTACGTTGCACTCAATGAACCCTGGCTATGATTTCAGAACATACCCGTAGAGCGTTAAATTCTAAACATATGGAACAAAACCAACCATAATCTTTTCGAAACAAAATCTCATCCCCACCCCATAACCCTGAGCACGTGTGATTAAGAAATGTGAATTAAGCCATGGGAAATACGCTACGTTCGGTCCCAGGGAAGGCTTAGCCAAACATCACCCAGTAATGAGGGCACCATCATCTCCTGTAACAACTTCCGCATGCGCATATTCGACTCATGTCCGCCTCAGATGGCGGAAGTGCGCATGCGTGGGAGTGCCAAGAGACAAGTTTTAAGGCGCGTCATCGGCAAGTCTGGGCCGGAGAGCGGTGGTTCAGAGCTGCAATCTTATGAGTGATGCAGTTATAACTTGCCCTAACTAAGCATAACACTGACTAATGAAAAATGATATTAGTTTGAAATAGACATTTTTCTTCATTTAATGCCAACAACCAGACTCACTAGTTACACACACACTGAAGTTTGTAAACTGATTTTTGGCTGAGGGCTTAAATTTCATGGCGGTTGGGTGTGTATGTCGTAGCTAATTCGTACGTAGAACAGCACTCCTATGGGCCCCAGCTCGCGCTAAAAACTGTGGCTGCTCTGGGTATGTTCTTTGACTTCGTTCAGCAAGCGAAAATTGTTCAGAAATGGCCCAATCATTTTTGACTAAATTATTCCTGGTTGATTGTTTAAAAAATCAATTGATATAAGTGAAATTATTTTTCTGTTAACATCAATTTATCATGGCATATTATATTATTCTACATGACCGCTTAGAGACCTTTTCAATGGGAAAAATAGTTTTTCATAAACCGTGTAACTTCTTCCAAAAGTGGCCACCCAGCAATCGTTAATTGCGATGACTCCAAAAATCACTCAAAATAATGTAGAAATTTCACTTTTGAGGCATCAACGCTTTTTCTGCGGCACTGATTGAAAGATTGCATAATCAACTGCGTTCTGTCACTAAGCAACCTTTCAGGACCTTGAAGCGAGTTGGTAAACTTGAGGCTGTTGAGTCTCAAATCGATGGAGTCGCACCTACACAATCCACCGTCTGATCGAACCGACCGTAGCTAAATTGTGTAAACATACAACGAGGTGAAAGGCCGCGTATGCACTCTCCATCTTTTGAACGACCAAGGTGATGTGTTGACATGCGGGCACTTTTGCATGCTTGCTCGCATAATATTGGATCTAGCCAACATGTAGCCTTAATTGAAACTTCATCCGTTGTTACTCATGTTGATGAAGTGAGCAGACTGCCCGTGAGCCTTCTTCCCATGAAATGGTTTGCTCATCGCCTTCTGCAGTCCTGTCAGAGCACAGGCTGAGTAAAAGAGGAAATATGTTTCTCAATTCTAGCTAACTCTGATTCAGATTACAATTAAGTGAAATGCTAATCCTGTTTATTGGAATATATAGGGTGGCCATGAAGGCACTTGGCCATTTTAAGCTTTTATTACGCAAAAACTTTAAAAGAACCTGAACTTTAAAACTTTAAAGTTTTTATAAATGCTTTACGTTTGGTCCAAATGAAAGAGGAACATTGAAAGTTTTTTGTTTTTGTGATCCAGACTAGCCATAATGAGACTCACAGATTCAACAACACCTCACTTTTAGAAACAAAAATTGTTTATTTTCACATTGCAGGAGATAGAAGCAGTGTTGAACGTAGAATGTTATTTTTTAAGACGATGCTGGAATAACTGTTGGAAAATAATATATAACTGGAATATATCACTATGTAAATTGTTATATGGAATATATTGTATAAAATATAATATAATATAACTGGAATAACTGCTGGAAACATTGTGACTCGAAGGACAAAATATTCAGATCGACTAAGTTCCTGTTTTGGCGATATAACTTGGCCACCTAGCAGCTGTGCAAGTCCAAGTTGTTCAAATAATATGAAACCAACAATTAGCAGTGAGCGAAAAATAAAGGTCTAGTTTTGCTAGATATTTAAGATTGTACAATTAAATGGCGAGATTGTGATTGACGTTCATCTGAATGACATGACTGAGCGCAACGAGCACGTGCTGAGTTTTGTGTCTCGTTGCACCGGAGAGAAACTTATTCTTTGGCTTCCTGACGAGCTATGAGGGGACGGTATCTTGTCATGTCAAACTTACAAAATTCAGGATGCTGTTAATGAAATTCAGGACGTCAATGATAAAGAGAAGACTTTTAATTTTCTCTCTAAACTCGATTTTCAAATCTCCATTTTCAAAGTTAATCCTAAATTTGGATTTTCAGCAAAGGTCCTATGATTCTTCAAGGAAAAGCTACTTCACGTTCAAACTATTAACATAAAAAAACTTTGAATTTCCTCTTTAAACTTGATTTATATATCTCTATTTTCAAACTTAATAGTATGTTTGGACTGCCAATAATGTTCTTGCGAGTTTCAAGGAAAGGCTTATTAAAAAAATCAATAAATCTGGCGTGGAGTCATTGAACCCCTTAGCTTCCGTTGGCCTTTGCGGTTAAACTTAAATGCCTGTTTCCGTCAACCTCTTTGATATGGAAGTTATTATGTAAATATGCGAAAGTTAATTTCGATCATTAACCAGAACGGCGACGAAAAGAGGATGCCTGTTCTTCAATGGAATCTTGTGATTGCTGAGGTGTAGTTATTTATCTTTCTTGTAAATAGTTTAGAAACATAATATGAGCTAAATTTCAAGTGGTATGAATTTAATCCGTCATGAAATTGAAATATTTCATGAATTTAGAGTATAATATATTTATACATATGTGTAATTATAGGTATATTTTAAGTATGACGTTTGCGCAGCGTGGTTATGCTTTCGAAGGATCGATGTCCAAATCTAAGTTTCATAGTTCATAGTTCATAGTTCATAGTTCATATGTTCATAGTTCCCAACTCTACAACAGAGGTCGAAAAAAATTTTCGGAAGACTCTCCTGTCAAAAATTAGAAGTAAACGCAACTAAACTTTATGTTTAAAAAGTTTTCAATATTGTCCTACTTTTGATTGCGTAACAAACTTCCTGCATAACAAACAATCTTTACAAAAAAACAATTGAACAAATCTCAAGTATTTTATCAGAAATGTTCCTCTCACAATTTTTGCCAAACCGTTCGAGTTTATGCGAGTTTCAAAGGGTTAAATACTCAGAGAAAATTTTCCCTTCATGCTTCATTAGAACACTCATTAATTCACGAAGTGAAAACTTGCAGTTTTCTACTGCTCAAGATGGATGAGTGGGCAAACCACAAGAAAAACCTCATAGATTGCACTAAAATTACCCTAAAAACTCTGCTGCTCGCCACCGTCATCATTCGATGCGTTAAGCTTCAACGTAAAATTACAACTAACACACGAGTTGAAGTTTAAAATGCCTAGAAAAATTTGTAACAGTATAGGGGAATTTTAAATTTTTCAAAAATTTACCTTGGATGTTGAGGCAGATGTAGTTAATTCCCATAAGTTAATTTCGTTTTCAAAAACTGGAAAAAAATCCCCATTATTTTTTCTTCCTCATAATTCTCTTTCAGCCAAATTGCGCGTGTGCGTGTGAAAATACTAAAATGCGCTAGTGAAACGAAGCAAGGATCTGTTTCCATGCAACTCAATTTCTCTTACCAAATGCATCTCGTACCAATCCGCATTAAACATTGCAACCTTTACTTTGCAACCTTCGCTAATTTACAACCTTAAGCCAAAATTGTTTCGCAAAATAAGGCAGTTGACAAATGCTGCACCTCGTAGCTGCGCCCTCGATTGGAAAGTAAAAGCGTGCTGAAACAATTGCTTTGTAAATACTTAAATACTCTGAGTAAATACTTTGTGCTATTGGGTAAATATCATACTTTGTGCTGAAACAGACAAGTGATATTAATTGAATTTAGCAAGGAGAGTGATGCCTAATTACGAGTTTATAAATGAATGGTTCAAAATTTGAGCCATTTAAAGGCCTAATCCTGAGTGTAGGAAATCCACTAAATGTACTAATACATTCCCCGATTTGCCAACTCTTATAAATAGCATTAAGTCTGTATGACGTCTATATTTGGTCGAATATAACTCTACTCGATTACACCACTTTTTTACTTTCATTCAACAATGCGGGGTTCAACCACTAAGCTCATACAATATTCGCGTGAAAAGTGGTTTCGTTGTTCACCATTTTTGCCCATGTTTCGTAGCTCATAACACGTGTATGTGGTAAGAAATCGCTGTGACACCAAAGTTTAGAAAAGGAAGATAACATCTTAAATCTGGGTAACTGCATGCGCATCAAAATTAATTCTTTCAAGCATTGTTATTAGTTTTCCTCGATGGTTTAACACATGAGCTAGGCATTAGCTGGGACACTCCATTTCTCGATATTTATGTAGAAAATATTCACAACGAAAAATACTCATAAGGACTTCAATTCGACTGACGTCACTCAAGTTCTTGACATTTCGGATCAATAAAGTAAACAACTATCTCACGAAATGCAATGTCATAGCGTCCTCCCTCTTGTTCCCAAGTTTGTCCATGCCTTTCCCTCGACATAGCACTGGACACACACCCGCAGACACCGCAAGTCGGTCAATCTTCTTGCTTTCTCTCAGGTAGCTAAGTCGCGGTACTCCCCCGTGTTGTCAACTGAATGAAACCTATTTTCACAGTGAATAGTACACTTTTTCTTGCTCTTTCCTCGGAGTGTTGGTTACTCTGCAGGGCAATGGTTATCAGACTCATCCTGCGGACGAGGGCGTAGAATGCAGTTTTAATTCTTTAGTCCTAAACTTTCGTGGTTTAAAAGAAGGAAGCTTGGTGATTATTGCACACTTTGTTGCTGTGCATTCATCCTTAGGATCGCAATTTCCAAGTCACCAGGAAATCATAGGAAGATTGTTCTGACTTCGTGGAAAACGGAGCACGTTTGGGAAAAATTCATAGAACTCAGCGGATGTAATTTCAAAACTCATAATGAGTTAGCAGAACAGCGTAACCTAAAAAGTCACCTTTGTTTAATTTAATGAAAAATTACACTTCATCATAACATTAGCATCATTAAGAGCTGTACAAACACAAGAAGTCACTGGACGAATGAATCATAAGAGCTGTACAAACGCAAGAAGTCACCGGTCCCATAAATCATAATAAACCCTAAGGAGGTCTTTAATGAAGGTAAATTAGCGCTGTCGTTAGCTCTAACAAATGGCCGCCACCATCTGTGGCCTCGCACGACGACTTTCCCTAGCCCTGCATGCCACGTTCCTGCAGGACTCCGTTATTTTTATTGGCATTGTCCCTCCTGGCCTTCCAAGGGCCTCAGAATTGATAGCGTCGTTCTGACTTTAGTTACCCACCGTGAAAAAGTGACTGCATGTTACTTCGTAATTAACCTTTGCTCGAAAGCTGCTGGATCTCGACGCCTGGATGGCAGTTTTAAAAATCTGTTTTGTGTAAAGTGTCTCTTCTATTCCCAGTATAAATAAGAGCTTATGTTAGTTCAAAAAAGTCTCTCAAAATACACGTTTATCTACCTATTCTGTCAGTTCATGGTTGATTTTACTATGAACAGGGCACTCCCGTAAGTCTCCACAGCATCGAGAGCAAGAACTCCACCCAAACGTTGCAGAGGAACACCGGCATCGAATGAAAACTTTTCAGATTTTAAAATGTTTTTTTTAGAAACTCCATTGAAATAGTTTCTTAGCCAATCATGAAGATGGAATCACACCACTGTGACGGCTGTGCATTAAGGATCACTATTTATTACTACTAGTCCACTCCCCTTTGTTTGAAAAAGAAAAAAGGCGAAATGAAAGAAAGGCAGTAAGAAATAAAAAATTCAATCTCTCGAGAGTTGATGAGGCCGAGGGCACACGGCCAGTCAAAAATGTATAATAATGTTCGACAAATCACATGACACACGTTCCTATTTCCTAATAATTCACGTGATATCCATTCCTACTCGAATGTGATGGATTAATACAATGGAAATTGTGAAGTTGATGAGGCTTGTACCCCAGATACGCTCATCACACACTGCTGGCTGGCTTCGGACAGACAAACAGACAGAGACAGACACCACTCTTATTATAGTAAAGATTTGAATTTAGCATTGCCAGATGCCGAGTTGGTTGGTGATGCGCGTACTCGCCGGGCTGAGGGGATAGCCGTGACCCGACTGCGACGTGGCTCCCTCTGTCTCTTTCATCTCTCTGCCTCAGAGCTGCGGCACCACCTGCTTCTGGGGACGTGGCTGCAAGTTGCATCGTCGCTGGAAATCGTTTAGAAAATTTTTGAATTTTACTACCGATTTCAATTAATTGTTTTAGGGTCTCATGGAATTCCAATATTTGAAGAGAGGTAAAAATGGCTCGTACTACATGGCTGCTAGTTGCATAGTCGCTTAAAATTTTTTAGAAAGTTCACAAACAAAATTCAAAAGTTTTACAACCGGTTTCAATTACATGTTTGTGGTTCTCATGGAATTCCAAATATTTGAAGAGATATTAATTCTACTGAGTGTAATTCGTTGTTGCACTTGTCCCTAGGGCAAGTGTGTGTGTTCTAGGGATAAAATATATGCGTGTTGCTATGCAACGTAAAACCTATTCCCTATACGCTTTACCAGTAATCCTGAACATAGAAATACCATTAAACTTCCAAATCACCAAATATATCTTCACGTGGAGAAGGAAATGATAAGTGAACATCGAACATCGAGTAAAATTACCATTTGAATTCAGCAGACACATACTGTATAGCTATCAGCAGCAATGCACGAGGTGCTGTGAGGATCTGCATGACGCGCTGGACCGAAAATAATGCAATGCACGGCAGGTGCGCCCACAGAATGCACGTTGTGCGCGTGCCCAAGTGCCGCTATCAGTGGTGCAATGTGGTGCAATGTGGTGCAATGATCCTTTGATCAAAGACCATTGCGCGACAGGCGATACCTGGCAGAACACGATTTAAATTCACTTCTGATAGAGTCTCGACACAATGTGGGGTAAAAAATACGAGCGTGAACTTTGACTATTTTAATCTGCCCTTTACACCTACGGTCTCCGTCGAGCGCGCTACGCCCCCAAAGGCTTTTCTGCTTGCGTAGTGTTCACAAAATAGGTTTTTCGATATTTTTTTAGATTTTCATGGTCAAAGACGTCTTTGTTTTTGATGCGCTGAAGTTGAAACTTTATTTCGTGTTTTGTCCAAACAAATTATTATGCTCGTGAAATGAGCCAAGTTTGTTAATTAAGTTGTTCCGTATGATCAAACGTTCAGTTGCAATATATGTCCTCATGAAAATGTTCAGTCTAATGTTCCATCATCTTCACGATGTGTTCTAAAACCGTAGCACAGTTACAAAGCATGAAGCTAAAGTTGCATCTCGAATATAACTTTTTTTTAATGCACTTGCAATTTCTCGGAACTGCCGATCAGGAAGTCATCCTCAAGTAAAGTCTCGAGCCAAACAAGATTCACTTTTGACTGCACCGTGTGGGTGTTGATAAAGGTTACGAGATCACATTGTAATACCTGAAACTCTCAAGTCGACTGTTCTCTTCGGCCTGACTCAGCAAGTCACCAAAGTGAGATTTCGGTGCAAATTATGAATCTTTCTTTTTCCCTTCAACAAGGCTCCACCGTTGAACCTGTAATTGTTCGTTTCCTGAGCTTCTGTGGGCTGCTAATTCGAGCAAGGTTCATTAATCACGTGGAGATACATCCTGTAGATGATGCCTGGAGAGCGTAATTGATCTCTATTCAATTGTCCCGCTATGACTGATCAGAGTCTTCGCAAATGAGTGTCGTGATTGATGCATGATATTCGTGCATTGTTGTCTCCCACTTCTTCCTTCTGCACCACGTAGTAATATTTGATCAACCTGGCGCTAATTGATCCAAATTTAGAATGTTTAGACCCACTACGCTAATATAATAATATTTTATACCCACTGGTATAAAATTGACGTCTTTGGCAAATTTCAATGTCAGAGTTCGACTCACACCTAGCGAAGAGGAATCAAAGGTTTCTTTCTCTATGCAAAAATGCTCATCATGACGTCAGGAAACGTGGTGTAAAATCTGAATGTATTTTAATTGTGACGAATTTTCCTTTAGTACTACACTTTTGATTTCAAAGGATTCTTCAATGCACTGACGCCGGAGTAATCCACAATCTCAGCTTTAGAAGCCCGAACCAGAGTTTAAAGCACAGCAAAAGCCTTTATAATTTAACCCGAATTCCACTTCAAACCTCATCATGTTTTTTTTGATTGAACTCGGACCTCAGTTAGACTCTCATAAAAGGTTTTTACACTTTAACCAGAGCCTCAGTTTAAACCAGATCAAAGGTTTTTTCAATTTAATTATAACCTCGGTTTAACTCTCACCGAAGGCCTCCACAATCTGCAGAATTTAAAATTGAACACTGACAACGAGTTAATTACCTTTCCCAACAGGACTATAATTAATAATATTGAATGAGAAGGTTGTAATCCACATTTGAAAATTGTGCCTTCCTGAGAAGTTACACACTTAATTTGGGCAAAGGTACTTGAATGTTTGTTCTTATTTTTCCCCCTCTCAAACTCCCTCGTTAATTGCAAAAATAACTGTAATGAATATGTTACATAGAGTTCGTATTAATGTAAAATTAGTACAAATCGCACCTCAGTTTCTCAAAAAACTTTTCACCTAAAGATTTTCAGCAGAAATCACAACAAAAAATCCTCTTTTTCAAACCCGAAAAATTCCTCCTGACATTGTCTCGCATTTACTGACGTTCAACCCTCCTAAACCAATTATAAATGAACCATCAGAAATGGCGTACGCCATTTTCTCGAGCACATACCGAAAGTGAAGCACAACACTACAGAGTGCGTGTGAGCGCGAAACCTGCGCGGGAGGAACCTTAGCAGGGAGTTGCCCGGGGAGCCGAATAGTTTTGGTTGCATTGAGTCACCGCAGCTGTCTACACGAGGCGCGACGCGCCAGACACAGGATGCTTCACAAGTGTTCCAGGTGACATTCACGAGAGAAAAAACGTCGCTTTTCCGGCGCAAGTGCGCCGAAACAATGACTGGTGAGAAAT
>JACJUY010000005.1:135583-295114 GCA_014220935.1 Platorchestia sp. MABIK | reverse complement strand
GTCAAGAATTGCGAAGTTTCATGTCATGTATGTGTAAACTGTCAATAGTCATGAAGTTGTGTTATCTCTTATAATTATCATTACACGTATCATCAAATGTAGTTTAAGCAAGATTAGGAGTACATTGCCCTCAATCATTTTTCGATTAGTGACATGGGTATTACAATACTCGTGTGTGTGTATCATCTAAGTGTATTAACTTTAAGATATTTAAAAACCAATGATGGTACTTTTGTACCATCTCTATTGGAAATAAACTGTTTTTCTTTTTCTTTCTTTTCTTTCATGAGTGAAGGGAAGTTCCCATTTTCCATAATATTTGAATTATATTGATGACGTAATATCTAAGTCGAAATTGAAATACTTAACCCTGATGTTTCAAGGTTTCGGTGTTTCTGGTAATCGAGCTAAGCTGTATTTTAATTTTATTAGTAGAAGATTTGAGCTTACTTTCGAAAAGGTAAAAATTACAACCTTACCATTAATGAAAATATCAATTTCATTTAGAGTTTATTTCTTTGGATGTATGAAGCTAAGGACAAACTTTGTGTTCAGTTAAAAAATGTTTTGGAAAAGCAGTTGAGCGAGGAGCAAAAACTGAAACACTTCAGATGAAAAATTCTGACAAAATAAGAGTGCGCTGCAGAGCAGGGTGGAACTAATGATTGTGTGAGATTTCTGAAATGACAAGATTGAGCTTCAAAATCAAGACTGGCCTCTTGGAATATTAGTTTGATTGCTTAATTTCATTTGTCCTACCAATGCAATCGCAACATGAATTGCGTAGCAGTGTCTTGTAACGATCTGAAGGTATCGAACAGCACGTTTGTCATTCGTCTCCTAATGTTGAGTGAAGCGTGGCCTACCGGTGGTCAGTGAGAGATTTTCTCGATGCCCCTGGCCCAATGATGGTCAAAAACTCTGTTTTCATAAATGCTTAGTCAAAACCAAATGAAAGCGCTACTTATTTATTGCTGGTTATTTCGAATATCAAAGTCTAAAATCGAGTGAAATTTTAGTAGAACTAAAGTTCGATTCAACGTTGTCAGCGTATTAATTTAGTTAGAGAATCACGAGATGCAATTTTGCTCTCATTCAGGGAATAGCAAAATAGTTGAGCTTGGTTCAAGTGGGCCTGATTTAGGAAGCAAAAAGTAAATGTATCTTACCATGCAATTCATAATTAGATCGCTAATGATGGCATATGAGTAATGGGATGAAAACCGATCATGGCTTATCCCAATCATGTTCGCATATTACACATTTTCTCACCTGAAAGATAAGTCTAAAATTCTTTCTCCGGCATTTTATGTACTTGCAAAGGGTCACACACGTATGGGCCATATGCCCCTATGTTGGGCAAAAGTAAGATGATGCACTATATCCAATAATACGTATCTTTTGGAATACGACTCAGTATACATGGAACACTGCGTTGGAAAACATGAGTAATGGAAAGTTTTAGAGAAGATTTGTTTTGATAGTTGGATAGAATAACTTCAGAAAATAAAGAGAGTACGTGTATCTTTGTTGGTAATTATTGTTTTCGATTTCAGAAGCTGATTGACATTGACTTTAAATTTTCACTGCGATATGTGAGTGCATCTCTGTTCCACAGCGACTGAGTGTTAAACGTAATTACTCCTTTCATCAGTCATTTCATTCATCAAACCAGAAAGTGAGTGATGGAAGACGGAAAGAATCATATTTGTAAATGCAATTGGGATGAGTTAAGTGGAATGAGGAAGCAAGGGACAATTGCGCACGATGTCAACCGTGTACGTCATCTCTCTATAATTAAAGGCTTCAAATGCAGGAAAATAATTAATATTGTTACAAAATTGAGGAGAGATTTTGATCAGAACGTACAGCGGAAATGCTTTGAGTTTTTTAGTGTTTACCAATAGTGAAGTTAAAGTTTATTGCATTACTTCGCGCGTATCACATGCCTTAACAATGCTCTATTTAAAACCATATGGTGACCACTTTCATTCTCTCATGCAGTGCATTAATTCACGCGTATCACATGCCTTTTGATCTACAATGTTCTAGTTTAAAACCATGTGGAGACCACTTTCATTCTCACACAGATTTTTTATGACGTGCATCCAAATGTCAAATCCCAGAGCACATTAATTAGGAGACATCTACCTGCAGATGTACGAGACGTGGTCTCTGCATCACTTCCCGTCAAACAAAGACTAAGTAGTCTTCCTCCTGAGCACGATCTCTGGCATGCAACAGTTAAGCGCCTCCTGCATTGGCCAGTCACCAACGCAAATACGAGCGACATGACCAGCAGCTTGGGTGCTTGGGCTGCTTGGTCTCCACTAGGAAGTGGAAGCCTCGTGTGACAGCAATTTTTCTCAAGTTTAGTTCTCGGATAAAAAGTGAAAATCTAAGTTATTTTACAATTCATAAGCCACATTGCACGGCTTGCCTCGGATGACAAAAAATGTTTCGTAAGTTCAACTATCCAGTTAAAAGTGGAATTCTAAGTTTTTTTTTTAATTCATTATACATGTTTTGCGATTTTACTCTATGCTGGGAGAAAATGCAGAATGAGTTTCTTAACCGCGCATGGTGGTCAGTAATAATTTAAGAGACATGAAGGCAGGAATAATATAAGTTATTTGGAATTACTTCATTTTGTGGCGCTTAATTGCTCATTTTAATAAATCATCACTTAAATCTTCAAATCAGTTCATAGCAGCTCAAATCCGTCTCGACTGGAACTGCTTTTAACGCTTTTGAAAAACCTACAAGGGAGTTTTCAAGAATATAAAAATTTCAAATTGCGTACTTATACAGCGACGTTTTTATTGGACAAATGCGAGTGACTTCACAACGAAAAAGCCCATCATATTGAATCTTACAAACATACGAACAGCTCACTAAGAGAAGTGCAGCAGTTGCAGGTGTTCAAAACGCGCCATGTGGCCAACGCCCCTCAATTATGCGAGCTCCAAAATAGACAAGTGAACTTTGTCCTTCGATGTTCAATCGAAAAACAGTCGGAGGTACCAGGCAGAGGGAGGCGTTCCGTAACGTGACTCGTTGCACCATCACACCTTCCTTTTCTGCTGTATTTATCAATCTCCATTGTCTGTGGTGTTAATAAACAGATCATGAAAGCGTTTGCAATGAATCTCAACTTTCTTAACTTACTTCATAAAATTTTGGCGGTCATTTTTGTTAGATATATCGTACCTAGCGTGACCGATTTTTGACTGTTCAAAAATTACATGGTTACTACTGTGCTCTCAGATATATTGATCTAGAAGCGTGAAATTAAAAAACAAGCGACAGGGATTAGGAGTAATTTATTTTCACAGTAAGTGCATAATAAACTTCCTCCTAGTCTTTCAATAATTAAAGATAGTGCTCTCTGTACTCTGGACTCTAATGTGAGTACCAAACATATATGAGTTGAAATTCTGAGGAAGATTTTCCTTTAAAAACATATGAACTTTTGCTTCTTTTCTGAAAGAAATGTTATCTCACTTTGATGATTTTGATATTACTTAGTTTCAGATTTAAAACTCTTGAGCATTCAACACTTCTAGCTGTGAGCAAAATTCTGACTCATACATTTCTAACGTTTCAGTCTAAACACAACATTCAAACAGGACAGTTTGGTAAGAAGAACAGAACTTTCATGTTTTTTAATATGTTTCTAAACTGGGGTGCGATTTTCAAAGAAAGGTTATTTCCTTAGGTACATTATTCCCGTCTTGTTTAATTCGTTTAAAGTAACTGAACGTCATTTTACCCTAGGTTTGAAATTCGTTGAATGAATCTTTTACAAGATTTTTCCGTCGCTGCTTAATTTCTATTATATATACAGAAACAGCAAATAGAAAAGGGTTTTCTGACACCATACAATAGCTTTATTAATACAGCACTGTCGTAAAAGGCAGATGAAAACCTTTCTCAGTAAGAAAATGAATATAGAATGAATCCTATCACAAGCTTTTTGATCCTGCTTCAATGTTGAAATTAACCAAAACATCAAGCTCTGCTGGCAGAAAAAAATTCTAACAAGACGATGAGATTTCACAAAGGACGAGATGTCTTGATATGAGACACAAGTCGTTATAGGAAAGGAGTGCTGGATGCACGACTGTCTCTCAATATTTCTATTCAGTTTTTACTCATCATTCCAATTTCATATTCAGTTTTGAACCAAGCCGGGCATGGCACTCCAACTTCACGCGGTTCTACATTAAGCAACGATGAACTACAAATTTTCAAGCCGCAAACGTTGCGTCTCGCTCCCATCACACCAGCACCGCTGACTCCACTTCACTGGGCTTCAGATGGTCAAAAATCGAATTATAAATCGAATGGATTGATTTCATATTGTTTCTCCACCTGAGTTGCTCAAAATGCTTTTGAATTTCTTCTAGTTCAAAAGAAAAGGAGGTCATTTTTGAAACCACATGGTGCCAGTACTTTTTTTCCGAATTGCGTACGCATGTTGTTTGTTCATCTGAGTTGCTCAAATGTGTTTGCATTTCTTCTACTTCCATAGAAAATGAGCTTATTTTTGAAACAACTGATACCAGTACTTTTATTCTCAGGATTACGTACATTCCACAGAATCCAGATGCAAACCCTTTCACTTTCCCACTGCATTTAGTTATCATATATATTGCGTTCCTTCACGGCATCTTTAGGAATTCTTCACGAGAGTAAAACGTGTCCCGGACATCATACCAGCAGAACAAAGACTTTGTGAAAATTTGATCGTACAGAGATGAAAGCGTCCGCGAAATGAAATATAATTGTACAGTTTGATAAGTTTCACTTCGAGATTTTGACTTGAAGTGCAATTGAACGTACAAAATTTGTCAGTTATGCTTCATAATGAGGAGCAATAACCTGACTGCGGTTGACTACCAACATGTCTATTAAACTCCGTCATGAACCACTCATAAAATTCCGTTCCCAAATCCTCCATCAAGTTCAGTGAAGCGTAGCGACAGTTCAGAGGTGAGGTATTTTAAGCAAGAATCTTGAGTTTATGAAATACAGGAAGGATCAGCATAATGTGGGAGTGTCAGAATTCTCACCTGAGTATCTATTACAGTATAGTCACATTTCAAAAATTATTACACTGATTTGTTAAATAAAAACGGACCATTCGGGATTGGGAAAAATTTCTGGTAGGTAAAACGTGTTGCTTTAATTATTTTTGCATAAAGAAGTATCAGAAGCCCACTAGCAATCCGTAAACCGAAAAGTAGTGCATCGACGATTTGAATGTACCTACATACTTTACCTTTTCATGGACGGTGTCAGAAAAAATTATGAATGAACGCACATAATGCACTCTCACTGACACTACAGACGCATGTACGCATACGAAGCCTTGAGGTTTGTATGAATTTCCCCTAAGTACAATCTGGAGGAACGAAAATTACTTTGCACCTCATATAATCTATTCACTGAAAATTTAAGTCACTGAAAATTTAAGGTAAATAAATTCAATATAAATCAATTTCCGAGCCGATGAAATAGATTGCAGTAGAGCACGAAAACCAATGAAAAAAGAGCTGTTTTTTTTTGAGGAATATTTTCGTGAAATCATTTTCAAAAGAGCTGCTTGCAAAAGCGCACAATATTTTTATTTTATTTATTTTTCCTTTCTTTATTTTTGTATTAGGACATACGAGTTAATATTCTCCCCTGTCCAAAACTTTGTCGACAGCTAATAAACGGAATAATTTTCAAAAGGGAGCACAGAATGGAGAAAATATTTGTGACCACTCAACAGTCAGAGGTGTAACCTTGAGTAGTAGAATTCCATTTAAATATTCTCAATTAGTTTATGTTATTTTCAAATGATGTCATTCATGGTATTTCAATCAAGTGCTACCTCAAAAAACACATTTCTAACTTCATCATCAAAAATAATTTAAAGACACAGAGAATTCCGCTGTTTTCATTTGAAATCGTTGAGTTATATCTTCCTTGTGATAACTTCGAATACAAGCAAGTCAAGACCTCATATCTTCTTTGTGACACCTATGAGTGAAAGTAGGTATAGATTCTCATATCTTCTTTGTGATGCTTTCGAATGAAAGCAAGAGCAGAACTTCAAATATTCTTTGTGAAACACTCGAATGAAAGCAAGCAGAGACCTCAACAGCCCTGCAGTTGTACATCACAAACAACCTCATCCTTTAAACCTTGGTTCGAACCTTTTAAGCGGTTGAATCAAACTCTACGTGTCGCCTTAACCTCTGCCACAAACTTTCCTTCAACCTTGATTCAAAGAAGGCGAAGACGATCCTATACAGACGTCGAAGAAGTTTAACTTTCACTAGGCTTTTACATAGCCTGGCCTTGACGGCGATACTTTCCAGTCGATTGTGAACCATGTAAAAACATCATGTTGAAAACTCGGCTATTTTCCCTTGTGTGTAAAAACCTACTGCATGATTTGAATTACTGACGCGATTGCACTTATCGCGCTGCATTTTCTTAAACATGTAGCGACGTCTAATTTTAATCGACGAACCACTCGCCAGGAAGTGAGATTATCGCCTAAACACAGTTCAAGCGTTCTTCAGAAAAAAGTGAAGGCAGGTTGAGCGGGCAATAGCCGTATCGCCGCCCACACCGCCGCCCACGTGGCATGGGGCGACCGTCGCAGCTTCAAGGAACGCATGGAACAAACCTGCATGCACACGCAACCTTGTGCAAGCGTCACACTAAATTTACATCGAGTGCTTTGAGAAAAAATAGAAAAGAAAAAGTCTCTGCGTGTAAAGGTTAATGATCGCTTTATTTTCGATGCTCATGGATGAACTTCGTTTGATCGACAAACTAGTTTGTGCAAAAAAACAAGACTGAGTGTTTTCGTAGCTTAGTGGTCGCTCTAGGCCAATTTTTCAACAACTGAAGGAAGCAAACACTAAGTGAAAAAATCCCGTGTCAAGACGTTAGAGCCAATATCCGACATGTTGTGACTTCGCTTGTCTCTGTAGAAATACCTACTTGTATTGTGCAAAAAGTCCCAAGTTTCTTAAGTAACTTTGTAAAATTCTATCGAACGTTTTTCAGTGAAAAGTTTCTTCATCCCCGCTTGCCCCTCTAGAACTAGAATTATAAAAAATGCAATAGTTTTTCCGAAAAAAAATTCTGAATTCGTTATCAGAAATAACAAAGTTATTGGACCTTCAAGGAAATTGAGCAGTTGAAAACATCCAGTGTTAGAGTTCAATGCTCTGCATACCAAACCTGATGACCTGGAACCAATAAAAAGAACCGATAAATCGATTCCTTCTTTCATGCTTCATAAAATGCTGTGAGATTGAATTTAATCTCAAAGGTTACAACCTGAGTTGCCAGATTGGCCTATTTTCTGTTCAAAATTCTAAAGTTTGTGTTTTTTTTATTCAAAATTCGAGCATAAAGACCACCCACCATCTGACAACTCAGTGCTCTTTATGCCTAAATATCATATGAAAAGACCACAAACATGAGAACTTTGGTCAAAAAAAGTCAGTCTGCAAACTCTGGTCACCACCTCTCACCTGACGCAAGAAGTGACCACGGCTCGCCGTTCTGGTATTCCGAGGAATTCCCGGTCCTTTCCCTCCCTTCTCTCCGCAGCCACGGGGCCACGCGCTCGTGCAAATTTTGTGCAAGACGGTACGCGACCGGCGGTCATTTTCATGCGCTATCTTACTTGAACTGGACATGTATCAAAAGTTGGGTTTTACGTCTACACTTCAAGGAAATGCATCGTTCACTTCCTCGATTTTTGCGCGGGGCCTGTGCAACACAAACTCTCGTCATCATCAAAATGTTTCGCTGTGAACTCAATTCCTGAGCATGTAATAAAGATCAGAGTTCGTTTTCCTACCGCCACTTCTCTCTTTCGTGAACATCATTGCTGCATTTTAAGCCTTCATCTCAAGAAGTCTACGGCACGCTGCGCCCCGTATCACAACTCTGCAACGCGAGTTAAAGTCTCTCTCTCCCACATTGCCCGACCTTTCACTGCCTCACTGCCCACATCCACCTGTGACCGACTTACGTTCGGTAAAGTCATTCGAGCCAAAAAAATTCCATCTACAGTAAAGACACTGATCAATTAATGAGAGTAAAATTTATGCATTTAAATAACCCTAGAGTTTCTGAAATCTAGCCTATTCTGAATTCGAATTTCAGTTACGAGCGTAATTGAAATGTAGTGCCATTTTTTCTTTCGTTAACATGTTCAAACATTTTTTTAGATTATTAGTGCGTTGTCAATTCAAATAAAGTAAATCTTCATTCCATGTGTGAGAGTGGAGACACTTAAAATTTTTGAGTGAACTACAGATTCAACTACGGAGCACACACACTCAATTTTTATGAGTGATTAATTAATGTTAAATGAAGGCACGATTCAGTACATGTTCGTTATTTTCAAAATTGCTTCCTGCAATTTACTCCAAATTTCATTTGAGTATTGAGCTTCAGTGTAACGAATCGCGGTCAACGCGTTAAATTTCTTTCTCAAACTCCAGATGGAAATCCCTTACAAAAACTAATCCTTACAGCTGGCCATTTACGGTTTTTGAGCCAACTCAAATTCGATATGAAATTAAAAAATTCAAACAATTTTCAACAATTTAAAAAATTGTAAACGGTTAAACAATTTTAGAAAATTTAAACAAATTGAACGGTATAAATAATTTCAAAAAAATCAACTTTTTCAAACCATGTAAACAATTTCAAACCGTGTAAAAAATTTCAAACAATTTTAAATAATTGAAAAACATATGGCCAGCACAGATGGATAATAATAATCCATTGCACGCGATTATTCCATCAACCGTAATCCAAATTAGACTGCAACACAAAGCAACAAAGTCTGCAGCGTTGTATAAGAATTGCACAATCGCGTCCGAGGGAGAACCTCGGCATGATCTCCGGAGGTGGGCAGACTGTTGACCAGAGGACGCAACTGACGTGTCGGGCAGGCAAGCGAGTCCAGCTCGCGCGCTTTCCTTATACGTCGCTGACTTTCACTGGATGCTCGAGCTGGTTTCACTGTCCTGTCCGGTGCCTCTTGTAATTCGCTCCTACTGCATCGATAATCCGCTTTTATTCCGGCAGCTACAGGCTTCCAATATGGCACTAACGCTTTCTTACTGTGTCCACTGAGGCAGAGCTCAGGCAGAGGTGACGCTTAACTGAAGCGGAGAAAAAGAAAAAGAAAGAAAAAAAAAAGTTTATTTCCAATAAAGTTCAAACATGAAATGTTGAAAGATTTTTTTTTAAAAAACCTTTCCATTAACATTTGATAATAACACATTAACAGTCTGCCCATGTAATACCCATGTAAAATGTTGAAGCAGAGATAAGGGAATGTTAAATGCTTTGGTATGAATACAAAAACGTTGATAACCTATTGAAAATTAACGCAAGTGAATGGAACCCTACGTGCCTAATTCAATAATTTTTCATCACATCTCACTCTCAACGATCAACGATTGATTATAATTCCATTCGTGCTTATGAACGGTGATTTCGGCTCAACCGAATACTCTCTCAGAAGATTGTTGGATTTTAAATGAAAGTTTCGTATCCTGTTTATCAGAGATCATTTCATTCGTTCGAAGCATTAAACAATTACAATCAAGCTAAGTACTTCACTAACTCGAGACTGGCCAACTACTCTAGAAAGTTTAGCCGAACGGTGATTGCGGCCCAACGGATCACTCTAGCAGAAGGTCGTTGGTTTTCAAATGAAAGTATTCTATCCTATTTATTAGAGATAACTTCATTAGTGGCATTGAACAATTTCAAACAGGCTAAGTATTCCACTAAATCGAGACTGACCAACTAGTATAGAAAGTTTAGCGTCATGGTGTTAGTTATAAGGCATTTGAAAAACCAATGTACGAAATGATGTGTATCAGGCTTGATTGGAATAAAACATTCTTTATCAACCGGGAGTAACCGTCATTGCGCCCTGGTGTTAGTTGTAAGGCATTTGAAAAACCAATGTAAAAGATGGTACGTATCAGACTTGATTAGAATGAAACATCCTTTTTTTCAAGAGAGTTTAGCGTCCTCTGCCAGCTGCAGCAGGAACTGCAGCGGACAAAGATGCGCTGAGCCGTTGTGGCCTGGGGACATCTCGAGTGAAGCGAAAATTATTCGAAGAAGCAAGTCATGGTGTGACTTACGCTGCATGGAACACCAAAATTAGGGGTAGTTTTACATAAGATCTTGAGTTTTTTCACTGCCGACATTAATTGGTCATGTTTATGTCATGCATGTCATCATATAATGTCTCCTGAATCGACAAACTAGTCTGTACAAAGAACAAGACTGAGTGTTTTTTGTACCTTAGTGGTCGCTCTAGGCCAAGTTTTCAACAACTGAAGTAGACAATAAGAGAAAGAATCATGTTTCAAGAAGTTAGAGCTAATAGCCGACAAGTTGTAAACAAGGTCCATCCAATTACTAAAGTAGTTCGGTAGTCAGTGATAGTCTCTACAGCATTTCTTGTTGCACATTCAACAATTGAATCTCGCAGTTATTATTTTCAGCGGCAGTGAAGTGATGTCTATAATTTATGATGTGTTGAACGACTCGATCGGCCAAATTTGGCAAGGAATGTTATCTCATGATACAGGTTAATTTCGAATGAGGGATCCTCTGATTTAAGTTGCTGCTTGAAATGTTGTGTCCCTTTAGAACAAGCGCTTCTATCAAACGCAAGTTGCATGCATCTAATCGCTCCTGTATAGTTAAATTGTATCTTGTAGAATAAACGCAATGATCAAACACAAGTTGCGTGCTTCATGTCGCTCATGTATTGTAAAATTGAAAAAATTCGTCTGATGTGCGCCGACATTGCACCAGTTGTTATCCATTTCATACTTGACCTCGTGATTAATTACGCGTGTGTGAAGCGTTCAGTCCTTAGTCCCGGTGAATAAGTGTCGGTGAGGCCTGCAAGTTTTAAGCGAGTTAGTCTTTGACTATAATTTTATTTCAGAACAATATCCTTCGTAACATGACAGGAGAGCCTAAGAATTGAGGAACTAAGATGCAAAGAGGATTTTGGTTCAATAATTTTCTCACGAAGTATTGCTACCCAGCAAATCAAAGGGAAAATGTCAATTTTTCATAGTTTTTGATCCAATTCTATTCATTCTGATTTTTACTTTTTTTTAAATTTCTTAAATTGAAGTCCAAAGTTGTTAGGTGTAGAAACAAATCGGAAAAATCATTCATCTCTTTTGCATGTAATCGATCAGTCTCGCTGTAGGTACGAGCTCTATATGTGTTGAGAAAACTAACGTCCACATTTTCAACGATGCCAAAAAATGAAGCTCAAAATTTACTTAGCAACATAGCAACATTCTGAATTTAGCAAAGCCAACGATGTGACAACACTACAGCAGCGCATGGCGGTACCATTGTAAAGCCCTGGAGGGGCTTGAGACATCGGTGCAGTTAGATCACACGTGACCAGAAATTTACTAGACATTTATAGAATTCACTAGAAATGGAAATACCTATTGTGACTTTCTTGTAAAAAGCTACGTTTTCCGAGCGTCCAGTTCACTAATTTTAAGAATGATTCAATAAAGAACAAGCGCTAAATTTTTCACTTAAAATCTTGCAAAGTAGCAATGATATTAATTGTCAAACAAGGGCTCAAACAACTTCCCTAAGATTGGGATTCGAATGAAAAATATCAAGATGGCAGTGAACTTGTAGGGACTAACAATTTTTTGTATCATGTATCATACGTCCCGTAGAAGTTTTTGCTTCCCTACTAGGATCGCTGTAATATACATTACTCGTACCTTAGACGTAAATATATTGAATTTTCAAAAAAATGAAAATTAAAATCTATTAATTGCTTTTATGATTTGCAACGGATGGTACTTAGGCAAACGATCATTAACGGCTTTTGAATTTGTTATTCCATAAATGCATTTCGCTGTTGAGCCATTTTGCAGAATGGAAAAATGGTTACAACGGACAAGTATTTAGTATTCTGCAAATGATTCACAATAAACATGGTGTTTGTTTACTGTTTAACATCATTTCATAACATGAGCGATTGACTGCTTCAACAAGTGAGTAAATGACGTAAACATTTTTCCCAATACAATTCAAACATGAACAGGTTTTACACCCTAAGTAAACACAACCCCAGAATGTAAATAAAACAGAATAAGGAAAACCAACACCTGACCTGAACAGGCCGTAAAGAAGCGGCGTGCGCTGCAGAATGTTGAGCGCAGCGCAAGTAAACGTTCGCAGCAAATGATAACTGTAAAGCGTAAGCAAATGATCCCAGGACTACATGATCGCAACATAGTGTAAGCAAATGATCCCAGGACTACATGATCGCAGCATAGTGTAAGCAAATGATCCCAGGACTGCATCTGGCGCGGCTCCCTTACCTTGTACGGCTGAGCCCTGCAGACGAGAACAATACGAGAGCAATTCGGCGTCTGCAGCAGCGACCTGAGAGACGCCCCTTGCGGCAATTGCGCTGCGCCAGCAAGTCATGATCAGCTATGAAGGTGCCGGGACACAATGGCCATAATCGGCAGGCAAAATACGCCCGTGAGGTCAACGTATTGAGATCCCATAAGAGGAGATGTGGGAACATGGAATTACCATCAGGCGATGATGAGCCCACTCATTGCCTCTTTTTTATTTCATTCGTTAATTCAAAGTTCCCAGGCTCTTTTAATAATTATATGATCAATCCCACAGTAAGCTTAACAAAGGAATTAGATAAAAGAAATTGTGTTCAACCTGAATATAAGAAAGAATCGTTGGACTGAATCTAACTACTTTTAAGATAAGTGTGCCTCTAGAAATCTTCAATCCAAAGGTGGCTCGACTCAAGTCTTTCCTCGTGACGATCACGATGTCTGTAGAGTGAGAACTTGGCCCTCACGTGCCCCATGGCTTGTCTGAACTGCCGACCACCGTCCACTAAAACTGGCCAGGTATGGCACCTTGGATTTTCCAGGGCTTCCCTCTTCGTTCTTTTCTACCCTTTTTCTGCAGCGTGAGCCAGATATGATGCAAACTAAATTTTAAACAACAAACAAAATACTTAATTACTACTCGTCATTTTTGTATAATGCAACCATAATTTTTTGACATTCATTTCACTTTATTAATGTAAATACTTTACTTTATACTTCAAACTGTATAATTGTGCACTTTTCAGAGGAAAAGCTCTTCATTCCTAATTTCGAATGGTGCAGGAAAGGGCTAAGCTGCTGTGTGCGGATCTATACAGTGTGTTGCACGTAGTGTTGGCGGCCATTGGGGTGGCGTTTCCTGATTATTCTTCATTTATTTTGGTTGATTCCCTTTTTTTCGGACGAGAGGAAGGTACCCCAACTGGGTGACGCGACTTGATTTCCACTGCCTGACTCATTTCATTTGAGAAAATCGCACTTCGTACGTCACTTCCTAATCATCTCTTTCGGACTTGAATTCGATCCAGTCTCCTGATCATTCTTCATTTTTTCAGTCGATTACCTTCTTTTTCAGAAGAGTAGTAGGTATCCTAACTGGGTGACGTGACTTGATTTCCACTGCCTGACTCATTACATTTAAGAAAATCACACTTTGCACAGTACACAGTCGATGCTTAAGTACATGGTGAACATGCTGGAGAGATTGCAAGAGTTACTATCCACGACAGCAATTCAACACTTTTAGAGATGAACCAAAATTAGGAAGAAGTGGTTATTAAGAACTCCCCGCCACAAAATCGCTCGCTGAGAATATTAAGATACGACGAAATTACATGCTACCGGAGTAG
This sequence comes from Platorchestia sp. MABIK, assembly GCA_014220935.1. NCBI lineage: Eukaryota > Metazoa > Arthropoda > Malacostraca > Amphipoda > Talitridae > Platorchestia > Platorchestia sp. MABIK. The sequence goes on along the minus strand of JACJUY010000005.1, from coordinate 281,292 downwards.
TTGAATATTTGAGTATGACTCCTCTAATTTAGAAAACGCAGAAATGACAGCGGGCAAAAACCGCCGAATGCCGCCTCAGCGTAAGGGTTCGTGAAGGCCGTGTGATTAGACCGCCAGAACCGATGGTGACTGCAGTCAATTTAAAAAAAAGAAAACCCACAGAAATAAGGCTTCTTCCCACGTGCCGAATTTACTTCGCTCTTTGTCAAGCAATCTGCTGGAGAAAAAAGAGATGAACGTTATCCTCAGAAATAAAACTAAAGGATCAAACTTTATTTATTCTTCGGAAAAAGAAATCATTTTAATCTTTTGATATCACGAACTAAAGAGAATGAGCTCATGAAAAAGCTTTATCTTATGCTGAGAGACTGTTCATTAAAACTGTAAAACCTAAAATGAAACTTCACATGTACGCGGACTTTCTATCGCTTCTATTGTACTCTACGCTGCTTCTAACCTGCGAGAAAAACCTAAGATCTTATAGAAAATGAGGAAAAATATAATAGTAATTTAAAGTAAAAAGTGAGATTTGGGAAAAAAACGAGAAGAAACTTCTAGTAATGTCAACGTGTCCCTATCATCGTCAAAGGCCTCATCAAACTGATATTTTTTTCTGCCTCGCTAATGGCTGATGAATGCCACTTCTTTCATCCAGTTTTGACGCCATATCTATTTACGGACCATCTTACAAGACGTGCCTGCGGCATCTCAGCGTCTCCATGAATTTGGTGGTGTCAAAGAAAAAATTTTTTTATAGATAATTGCTACTAAAATGTGTACATCCTTACTCAAATTACCGACATTTGAAATCTACATCGTATAAACATTCACGCATGATACCAAATTATGTAATAGTCGCTGTAAATTGAACTTGAAGCCGCTGATGCATTCAAGGTTTGTGCATGATTGTATTTTATGTTCTTTTTTCTCACTTGAAAAGTTGTTCAGCGAACACTATAACAATGGTTTTATTCAGTACGGCATCTCGCAGGAACCTCTTTAGATGTTCGGCTTCAAGGGCTCGGACTGACTATCCGATGAAATTCTAAAGGAAATGGCAGATTCCAGAAAAAAATGCAGGTCTATATAGTCTTTGTTCGTTAAAAGGCAAGAGCCTAATTGTTATTGTAATTTTATTACCAATAGCTTATATTATTTTCCATAGTATGAATAGTATTCATTCATTCTATTTCAATGGTATTCCTTACTTGTGTCTGGGAGATGAGTGATCGTGAAGCTTATTCTTAAGGTTCTTCTTGCCAAAAATACTTTGTGAGCTCGATGAAGTTGCAACTTCAAAATTATATATTTTCTTGTATATTCAGCAATCCATCTCTTTTGAGTCATCGGAGCTTCGTGATTTCGCCAAGCTTCAAAATTAATCATCTTTCGTATGCGCTTTCTTTACATTGTCAGAGCTTTGCAGCTCTTTCTATGTAGTTTTACTTCACATGCAAAGAATTGCCCTTCATGGAGACTATTTTAGCCGTAACTGCATACTCCGCTGTGTGACCACGTACACTTGCTTCCAGAACGCGAGTATTTTTTCAAACCTCAAGACCATCGGTAGTCATTCTGAAAGTTTTTTAGAGACAGTTTTCAGTTCTGTAAATGAGCTTGAATTTAATTCCAACAACTTCTCACCTCTTTAGATGCTTGTCATTGAAAGTTCACTACAATATGACTAAATTCCAAGCTCTAGCAGAGCTCGCTCCCTATATTGAACGCAGCTTTCATTTCTTCGTTTATGAGCTGTTCCAACGTTATGACTGATAAGCAAGAGACCAACCTGATTATATTATGCCTGTTTTCAGCAAAATTCAACACCCACGTGGATGGGCTGTAAGAAATTTCAACTAAATTTCACCAGTCGAGGTAAAATGATCTCCGTCGCACCCTGCGAGATGTGGGCATGGCAAGACGCCTGTGAGGGTGTGGCCGCTCTCTTCTCATCGTCTTACTTCCTATTTTGTGGCGATTTTTAGGGATAAAAATACAGGCGATACATGATGCTACTTGTCACCAGAATATAACACTCGTATCTATACACGACTTCCGTTTGAAAATACATTAACGTTTTGAAATAATCTTAGACGCTCTGATTTGAGATCATATGTACGCTTTACACTCATATTTCACGTAGAAACATATTTAATTTTGATTTCGCAAAGATCTTCTCATAAGACCAAAAGTTTTGATAGATATAAATATTTCTCGCTCATCTTCCACAATGAATAATCAATATTTCCAATAGGGCGATTTCACGTTTGCAGTAAATGTAACGCACGTTTTCACACTGGCTCTTCTTTTTATTCTAATTAATAATTATATATAATCAAGAAACAGTTTTGTGTTCTCAATGACGTCCATTACTCAACGCTGTAAAAGATCTTCTTGTAATAAGTCCACGATCATCTTTCTATAATTGTACATAGAATAGTGGTGAAGAAAACTGAATTTTCAATCTCCCAAAGTGTTATGGTATTTGAATTCTTCTACAACTTAGAAAAATTACAATTGCGTGGTGAAAAGTAATCATGTATTCATTCGAACATCAAATAATGCAGATACTGTTTTTTTCGTTTGCTGTACGACAGCACTACAAAGATTAGGATTGAAGGGACTAACACCTGAGGAACATTAGTATTATAAGCAAAGTTCATCCTGTAATTGCACTCCCAAAAACTGCAGTGCAGAGAAAATAATGCATATAATGTTTTCCTAATTCTTTCTTAATGACGAATACAGTACAGGGGAACTGCGTAGTGAATTCAGTAAAGTGCTTACCTGTGGAAACTCTTCGTAATTTTCAAAATTGCTTCAATGATCAACGTTTTAGTCATTCGCTCTATTACCCACCCCAGAAACATGGCTTCAAATAAGTATTACAAAAGCAACCCGAATTCATATTACTTTAAATTATGGTCTATGAAAACTTCTTGGAAGCCCTAATCTACACGACGAATTATCCAGAACGAGATGTTAAAGTTTGGTGGCCTTTGGGTAATCTTGAGAGCAGAGCGAGTCAAGGCTCGGCACAGACCAGTCTTCCCACTCGAACTTGAAACCTTTAGGCGCTCCGACACCTTCCTAGTCTCTTCTCCGACGCTTCACCTGAGGCTGCTGAAGTACGTAGTGATGGCTGACTTGAAGCAGTTCAAATCAGTGAGTTGAAATATTATTTAAATGGCCATTAAAGTCGAAAATGTTGGATAACCTCACCTTTCATGAATTTAAAAGACTGTACGTGGATCTTATCGATTTGCCATGCGTTAAGTTATACTTCCTTTTCTATCACGTACATGAATTTGTTCACTTCAAATTTCTTTTCATTTGCAGATAATTTTAAAGCATTTTGACTGATAATTACAGCTACCATTATACTTCTACATTTTAGAAAATTTTTATTAACAATTTTCATTCCGAGATCCACTAGGCGCAGCAGTCTAAAGACGTTGTTTTTGTCTTTGTGACGTTCACGGTACTTGAATGAGATAGGCCCAGGTGTAAAACTCTGTTGTCGAGAGAACAGAAAAAATTCTTCTAGGTCAACCAACGAAAGTTTCCAGAATTAGGAAATAATTTACACACTTTTATATGACATATACTGATGATTCTAAACGGTGTTTAAAAGATTAAATTACATAAAAAACCAACGTGTACGCAAAACTACATCTCAAAACAGGATGCACTTACTAGATCATCAACCCCTCGCACAAAAACTTGCAAATAAATCCCGCCTTGTGAAGTCCTGGTAGATAGGGGCACCATCGGGCTACGGGTAAGGTAGCGGTGCATCAAGAAATATAAATAACAACACTCAACTATTGGAAATACTACATTTAAACGTGAGCTACTGGGAACATGTATGAGTATTCTTCATTCAAAAATACTGTATAGTCAATGCAACACCCATATAAAAAAATTACAAACTACCATAGAAGCGAAAGCAGCATCATTGCTACAACTGCCCTACGTATTTACTCGGTACCTAAGAAAATAGTGTGAGAAATTTCGCTTGACCACATGCAGGTATATTTGAATGAATAAATGCAAATATTCCAACAAAATAATACAAAATGTTAATGAAATTAATATTTTTATGCACAGATAGATGCTTTCCGGGATATACGTATAGGTGCATTCAACTACGCCATCCGAAGACAATCTTGTCCATTCTCATATCTTCCAACGCTGTAGCTGAAGCACTTGTTGGTGCAAAGCGAAAAGTGAAGGTATGCTACGTTCCGTCAGTGCTGGCGTCTGAAAAATAGCAGTCCTTCCATAATGGTTTTGCTGAAATGGAAGAGGAGAGAGAGAAACTCCTAAACTTCTTTCCCGAGAATAATTTCCGATAATATTCTCCTTTATCAGTCTGTGAAAAATCTCACAATGCACATAAAAAAGGGTTTCAAAATTTGGAGTCTCTTGCGTGTAGACATCAACATTCTTGGAAGAATGAAGTAGTCAGTTTCAGTTCCTTATAAGAAAGCCCATCTGTGATTAAAACTTCCAGGAGAGCTGGAACACTCACCCACGAACATGGAGTCGCAAGTTGCAGGCGCTGCGTTTCAAGGTTCAGGAAGCTCAATGGATGTCAAAAGCGACTCCGACTACGAGCGTCGATGACACGACTCTCTAATAATTCTTTCTGGCCTGATGTCATTTCCAAGCTGGAGGTCCAGGTCCTGCGTCTGAGTAAGTTTTGTGCAACAAGCGATCGTGGATGATGAGGCCTTGAAGGCAAGCAAACGTCACACGGAGTTTGGCCCGACTTATCTACATTGCCCATTTTTTGGTGCTGATAAAGGTAACTTTAGCTGACTAAACATTGCTTTTTCATTAGCTTGTGACATTGCTTTTTCATTAGCTTGTAACATTGCCTTTTCATTAGCCATCACGTTATGGTCATATAATCACGCTCTTATACTTGTTAAACCTTAAGCTTAAATTTCATCAAGACATTCTTCCTCACCAGCATGTATTTCCGATGTAACTCAATAATTTGTTTTTCAAATTTATAGCCAATATTGATTCCTTACGTTGAGCCTGTTGAATTTTTTTTAAATAATAATATATTAAAAGCACGACTGCTTGATTTTTTTAATTTGAAAACCAATTGCTTATTGATGTCAAAGATATATAATATCAACACTCAGACAAATTATTGAAAAAAATTGTTTCAATTGCTTTTATTTCATTTTATACAAGCAAAGAGCCATGGGTATGTCTGTTTCAAAATAGAAGAAATATTTTATTTCAAGGGGGAATGTCGGTCTACATGATGATTAGAATGTCGGTCTACAGGTTGATTAGAATGTCAGTCTACGTGTTGATTAGAATGTCGGTCTACATGTTGAGTAGAATGTCAGTGTATATGTTGATTAGAATGTCGGTCTACATGTTGATTAGAATGTCAGTCTACATGTTGATTAGAATGTCGGTCTACATGTTGATTAGAATGTCGGTCTACATGTTGAGTAGAATGTCAGTCTACATGTTGATTAGAATGTCGGTCTACATGTTGAGTAGAATGTCAGTGTATATGTTGATTAGAATGTCGGTCTACATGTTGATCCTCGTTTTGTTTAAAGAAGAATATTTCAAACTCCTCTAGTTTTTAAAGCTAGTGTGCTCAATGCGTCACGTTTATATCGATCAGGAAAAATTGTTGAATGAACTCTATTCAATCAATTGTTTGAAACAATTGATAATTAACCAATTATTAAATAATTAATCACCGATTTCTTCCTTACCCTGATCAACGAATAATGTCTACAGATGACATTAAGGAAAACTACTTCATTGCATTATTTGGCTGACATTACTATAATGCAGCACTACTTTTGACATTACTTCCAATATCTCCAATGCGTAGGAGCTGAGTTTTGCTCTAGCTCAATACTGTGTATTTGCGGTCATTTGAGTATTAACCCAATACCGTGTATTTGCGGTCATTTGAGTATTTTACAAGATGTATCGTGACCTACGAAAAAATATTTACTTGAGCAAAATCTAACTTATAAAATTATCCTGCGTGTTCTTGAATACAAAGTCTGTCTCTTGCATTAACACTTACGTGCAAAATTAATCGTGCGTAATATCTAGGTAGTTCATTGCCTTATCCTTCTTACAAGAAAACCCATAGGACTGTGTCCGACCAGTCATTGCCTGCACAGTTTTTAGCTCATCAGCAATAAATTACAGAAATCGAAATATATATCACCCATACAGTGATTTTAGTTTCATTACATCGCTCATTATGTCTAATTACCCACTTATTATATCACCCATATTCATACGTATCACCCATAGAGTGATATTAGAATCATTACACCTCCCATTAAGTCTAATCACCCATATATATAAATAACACCCATACAGTGATATCATAATAAATTTAACCCCCATTATATCGAATCACCCATTCATTATATCACCCATATTCATAAGTATTGCCCATACAGTAAAATCATTCATTAGATACCATATTAATTCTATTTAATTGATTTGTCCCGGTGGTCAGCACTCAAGATTACATTGCGCAACACTGCGGACTCCAGTGTCGATATCAGCAAATGTCAGGCCACACCCGATTGCCACTTGAACCAATAATTCATCACAAAATGAGAGCACTCAAATGCTGTATTTAGGCTACGGTGATTAAGGGGCTATGGTATAGAATTAGAGGCAAACTACAGCTAAATGGCTTTTGTATTTTTAGTAAAATACGGTTGTTTGGATGTTCCTAACCGCCCTAACTACCACTAATCTAAATATTTTGCTCTAATGGTAAAATTACCTCAAAAAGTTATTTTACGCTCTAAAGTTTCACCCCTGATCTACTCGACGTTAGAGATGCCATCATTGGACAAAAAATAAAAATAAAAATAAATGACTTTAAATACTCTGATACCAAAGCTGTACATAAAATAAGTTTTGTATCAATTATGTGTTACAAAATCATCAATAATGTCAGATTTACCTCTCAGTTTTATATTAATAATTTATCATCAGCATTTTTGTACTCATATTAGCGTAATCACAACCACCGTCATAGGGCTGGCGCTGGCATTAGATTGTCACCGATGTCAGAATGAAAATAGTGTCTTTTGAAGTTCTTTGCTCCTACACAGAGACTTTTAAAGTACTGCAAAGAATAAATTTAACAGGATATGTAATATTTTAAGGCTACTTCAGTGAGAGGACTGTTTTCTTTTTCGGGGACGTTATAGTGTATAATTAAGAAATGCTGTTGACAGATCTCGTTTTGTGAGACTTGGGTGGTAGTCCACGTAGCCCAATTCATCAACAAATCCTTACAACCGGACACTTTGAGAAATTATTAATTTAGAAAGAACTCCCAGCTTAGTGCATTGACAATCATAATGAAGTACGTGTGAATAGGCCAACTCAGCTTTCTTCTGTATTAGTGAAACAATGTGAATGTTATAGTGAATATTAGTGAAATATAGGAAATATTAGTGAAATATAGTGAATATTAGTGAAATATTGTGAACATTAGAGAAATATAATGAATGTTAGTGAAATATAGTGAATACTAGAAATACAGTATAATATAATATAGTGAATATTAGTAAAACATCGTCCACAGAAAATGTTCAACTCACTGCAGCTTGTTGGGAAATCATCTCCACTGCCCGTACAACCGGTCGTTGGGAGTCATGCACATGACTCGACCATCGCTTCCGCCGGCTGGAGGCGATATGAAATTTCCACTTTTCAATCAGTGTGACTTGTGCAACACTGAGAATGATAAGTCAGTGATAATAGTGACCAGGTTACTGAAACGATGGAAATGCTCAAAATTTGTGGCTCCAGCTGTAATGACACAAAAAATAAATAAAAAATTATTTTCAGTTTTCTGCGCTGAAGAATACATGACTCAACGACTCAGCATGAAATTACGCGATTCAACTTCTATAGTCGCTTAAAATGGATTTTATCTCGTACGATATGGTTTTTCTTTCATACTGTGACAATTCGTACTGAAAGAATGAATCAAATGATCAAATCAAATATTCGGACGATTGTTACATTTTGTATTTTGCACCTACTCCATGCTCATTCGAGTTAAGTTGCTATTGAAACTTTCATTCTTCTCTCCGTAGATTTTGCAAGCGTTTCATTTGTGCCTCAGCAATTCAGACATCTTGTCATATGATAGAATAAAATTCCTAATAAAAATTGTTTCCTTTTCAAATGACTAAAATTTAGGTCAATCATTACTCGAAGTTAAATTTTCAGTGAAAGAAGTGATTTCACGCCCTGCTCAGTTTATGCTTGAATACAAATAGAAATGGGAAGTTGAATTTTTCTTCCCACTGTTAGCTAAATAAGTCTCGTGACTTTTAGTTGGTTTATTCGCAAGTGCAGGATCGGCTGCTGCGGCTATCAAGGAACATCACGACAAAGATAAATACAAGCAGACTACGCAGGCAGCGACCAAAGTATTGGCTTCGTAGAAATTTCGGTCTAGGGATACGTTTAAACCACATAAAATGAATCATAGCATTTATTGAGTGACGCAACAGAGAACTGAATATTACCATCATAGGAAAACCCAACTTCACCTGAACTGCCCGAATTATTTTTAAGAAACAATATAAGCAATCAACACAAATAAGAACTTAACTTTACAACATCATAGGGGAAAACAACATTACAACAGCATAGGGGAATACAACATTACAACATCACAAGGGGAATACAACATTACAACAGCATAGGGGAATACAACATTACAACATCATAGGGGAAAACAACATTACAACAGCATAGGGGAATACAACATTACAACATCACAAGGGGAATACAACATTACAACAGCATAGGGGAATACAACATTACAACATCATAGGGGAATACAACATTACAACAGCATAGGGGAATACAACATTACAACTTCATAGGGGAATACAACATTACAACATCACAAGGGGAATACAACATTACAACAGCATAGGGGAATACAACATTACAACAGCATAGGGGAATACAACATTACAACATCATAGGGGAATACAACATTACAACATCATAGGGGAATACAACATTACAACAGCATAGGGGAATACAACATTACAACAGCATAGGGGAATACAACATTACAACAGCATAGGGGAATACAACATTACAACAGCATAGGGGAATACAACATTACAACAGCATAGGGGAATACAACATTACAACATCATAGGGGAATACAACATTACAACATCACAGGGGAATACAACATTACAACATCACAGGGGGATACAACATTACAACATCACAGGGGAATACAACATTACAACATCACAGGGGAATACAACATTACAACATCACAGGGGAATACAACATTACATCATATGGCAACACAGCATCACCTGAGCCGCACGAACACCTCCCAAGAGCCCGTACTGGCAGCGAGAGCAGCCACGGCGCCGCCTGGAGGGCGTCATCTCAATAAGGGCGTGGGAGGCTGCAAGGCCGCCCTGCTGCTGGGCCTGCACGCAAGCAGGTGGCACGCAGGCAGACGGCAACCTGCAAGAAAGCACGAACATTGAAGGCACGCACAGACGGGATGCAAGAAGAAGGCACACCCACACGTAAAGAAGGCAGGTAACGCTCAGAAGACACTCTGGTATAATGCAAGCATGCAAGCTGGATCACTCAGGAAGCCCAGAAGCAGGCACAGAAAGCAAAACAAAAGGCACGAAGGCTAGAAGCAAGCATAATGAAGGAAAACTGATACAAGCACGCAAGCAGAAGGCAAGCAGTCAAGACTCATGCAGACCAGAAGCACGAGAGTAGGAGGCAGGCAGTTTTAAGCAGTTTTTAAACCCAGCCTTGTCAGTATAACATATTTTAGAACTTGTCAGTATAAAATATTTTGGGACGGTATTACTAAATGTACCTATGCTGAATTCCCTAGCATGTTCAAATATATTAGATACGTGTTCATGATGAGGATATGAAGAACGCATCCCCAAACGCGTTCTATGTCATTGAAGCTACGTCGATGATCTGATGAAAATCATTTTGTTCGCTCGTAATTCACAGTCTTTTTGGTTACTCAAAGGAAAAAACTTTCTTTTTGACGACAAGAAGCTTCTTGGTTCAATTCCCTCACTGTGCGATACATTTTCAGGAGCAAGAAGTTTTTCCGACTCTGCATGAAATGAAAATGACGGTTAAGAGCGTTTGAAGTGAGACCCTCGCACTCAGTGAGCTGGCATTTCCCTCTCTTCCTTAAGTTTACAGTTGGAAAAATTTCTTAATTAGCAACAAATACAAATGTTCCTTGCATTTTCCTCTCTTCCTTAAGTTTTGAAGTGGAAAACTATCTTAATCAGTAACATATTCAAATGTTCTTAAGTCTCTTGAGGTAACTATGCCATGCGACCGTTCAGGTCAAATTGTGACCCACGCCAGAAGGGGCAAATGCTGCGCAGCCCACGCTGCATGTCGTAAATGCCAGTTGATCACTTTAAGTCGTGCCAACAAGAACTAAAAACTTAGTCATTTTTACATTCAAAAATTACTCAAAATGCCACTAGCCCATGTTTCAAAAATGGTATATGATGAAACTCGATTTTTTCAATTTTATTAATTTTAATGACAACTCAAAAACTTCACCATTTTTGCGTATAAAATTACTCAAAGTGCCAGCCCATGTCTTGAACGTGTGATCGGATGTAATTCTATCTTTTTCAATCCGATCAATTTTACTGAATACTCAAGAGCAATATAGTGAAGCAAGTAAGGTTCAATGAAACTTCTCCTTGCTTTAATGTTACTGGTGAGATTAACTTAGTTATTGCATTTGTTTGTTCGGTCAGTTCGAATGTTCACTATGAAGTTCGTTATTTTGAACTGCTTAGGCCCATTGCAACTCATATTCATGTGACTTTTCTGAGTTTAATTGAAACGACATGAATGTGTGATAGTTACATGTCACGAACACATTCATGAGACTACATTTTTTTCACTTCTATTTAAATCGATTGAAGTTTAATTTAATATGAGTGAAGTTTTGGTTAAAATTATTAAAGTTTAGGTTTAAAAAATTGAAGTTATGTTTAGAATAATTAAAGACATATATTCAAAATGAATAGAGATATGTTTAAAATAATTGAAGTTATATTTGGAGGGCACAAAAGCAAAGTGTTCTAAACCACAAAACCAAGAATTTTAGGACACTCAAGTTAGAGGTGTGGTGTTCATCGCAGGGTTGCCAAACTGGCTTTTCCTAGCCAAGTTGCTAACTAGGAACTGAACTAGGAACTAGGCCACTCTGCCTGGAAGACATTTATGCCGCTATGAGGTGAAATCGTTACTTAATCCACTCTGCCAATTTTGACCTCTGATTTGTGGGTTAGGCCACTCTGCATACATATTTACCATCCGCTTAAAACCATAGAAGTTATATTTAAAATACCTGAAGTTATACTTAAAACAATCGAAGTCATATTTAAAATATTTGTATCTAAAATATTTGAAGTTTAGTTTAGAACAAAACATATATTCCACTAACATGGTGTTATTTTAACTGCATATTATCTGTGTTGGTTTTACACAGTACAACATTATTATCTACATTGTTCAACATTATTAGATGGTATGTAGGTACTCAAATGCTTTCAAAAGGGGATTTCCGTCTCAAACACTAATATGCATGTCGTATGCTTGTAAATTTGAGAGTGTGTAAGTGAATCCTGCAGTGGCTGATTTAATTGCATTATAGGTGCTGTTCGTCATCAAAAATACAAATGAATAAGGAAGGAAATATTTGTTACTAATTTTCAGATTAATTTTATGTTGATTCGCAAAGTGACTATTTTCTGGATGTAGGATGATATTGTTTCTAACAACATTAATCTAACAATGATGTTGGATGATGTCAAAGATGAATGATGTTGTTTCTAACAACATCATTCTGAATAATGTTGTTGACTATTTTCTGAGATTTGGTAGCATATCCAAAATGAAACGCAGAAAATTCCGTCAACATGTTTGTAGTTAGCTGAATCCGAAAGAAATTTAAGTGTTCCAAAATTCAAGAGCCACAATGTAGCAAATATATCCTGGAAAGAGGTAGCCTACGAGGAGATACGAAGAGCTGCTTCCTGGTCCTGTAATACCAAGGATTTTGTTCTGTTTTTGCGGTACGCTTGGGCGTATCCTGCTATATTCCGCAGATCCTACTCACAAAAGACGGGAAATTGCTCGTGAAGACAAAGAATCATATACTCAAGGCAACTCACCTATCCTGAGGCTTGAACTATGCTTGAAATAAATTTTTTGATAAAGAATGATATAAAATACACTAGGCCTGCCCTTTTTTATCGATTCGTTTCTCGAAAAGAAAATCTTGAATTTTGAAACTAATTTCAAGCATACTTTAGTGATCAAATATGAAGTATATAGTAATAACCCAAAGCCATCAGGCCACTTTCGGCCAATAAAAGTAGGAATCTGACCACACAAACGAAGAATTTTCTACAAAACGCGTATGAAGACAAGTTCCCATAAGTTCATTAATACTCGCACTCCATACAGAAATATTCTCGGTGTTGCGTACACTTAAACACTTGAAGTAGCAGCACTTGCCGTTGATTACAAACCCTGTGCTTCATCACTGGAGCGGACAGTGAGCAGGCTGCAATGCGTGCTGGCAGCCGTGTGAGCGCTAAGGACTGGGTGATGGAGTGCATGGCATTGCTCTACCTGGCACTTATTTGAAATTAGACTATTGGGCGCTTTAGAATTTGAAACTGGACTATTTGGAACTGAACTATTTGACGTTTTAGAAATTTGAGCTGTTCTATTTGGTAGTAGACGACTTTAGACTGTTTTTTTTTTACTGTGGACAGTTTGGAACGATTCTGGACTATTGGGCGCTGTAGGATTTGAAATAGACTATTCGGCATTGGACGATTTGAAACAAGACTTATTGTCTTTGTACAGTTTGGAAAAAAGCTATTTGGCCTCGGATGATTTGAAACTATACTATTTGAAGTTGGACTATTTGGAACTGAACTTTTAGGCATTAAATGATTTTGAACAAGTCTATCTGAACTATTTGGCACTGAATTATTTGAAACTTAACTATTTGGCACTGTACACGGTGCTATTAGGATCTGACTATTTATCTCTGGATGATTCGGAACTGAACTATTATGGCACTAGACCTTCTGGAACTGGCGTATTTGCCTCCGTATTTTTCAAAACTGGACCATTGGGCTCTTACTTTTCGGAACTGAACTATTTGACTGCGTACTATTTGGCCGCGCGATTTAAAACTGGACTATTTGGCTCTGAGTGATTTGAACTGAATGCTGGACTCTGAACGATTTGGCATAGAATTATTCGGCACCAGAAAATTTTCCCGATGCCAAATGACACTAAAGTACAAGGTACTGAACTACAGGCCAATGAATAACTAAACTTTGAAATACTTTGTACCTGATAGCGTCTGGGTTTGACGGCGAAAAACTATGATTCGTAGACTAAAAACTGCCATCTGAATGATTTATTTCAGGAAAATGTTACCAGTGCCTGACAAAGAAATGATTCAAATGGTCTTTGCAATGAATCATCTACGCCTATCACTTTTTTCATTTCTCTGCATAGGATTTGATGCAACACTGCATAGAATTTCATAAAAATTCTCAAATACAACATTAAAAATCATTCGTCACTCCTGTTGCCCAAATTTCGAAAAAGATTTCGTAAAATCATTCTCGAAAATAATTGACACTTCCAACATAAGTTTACCTTATGACTAACTTTAACGATGAAATAAACACTGATAGTTCAGACTCTTGCTGTATTTTCACCTGAGACAAAAAAGGAGAATCAGGAGAATCATAAGCACGCAAAGATATTGGAAGGTGCGCTCGACAGGGCGCGCACTCACCTGAGCCTGGCGGTGCTGCAGGGAGGAGCTCTGCGACCAGGGTGAGACAGCGGGCTTCGCAGCCCTTTGGTCACGCTTCCTTCCAGCGTAACTGTCTTGTTTGTTTCTGTCTGCACGCACCATCCAATTTCTGCATCCAATTTCTAATTACTGCATACACTGTCCAATTTCAGCATACACTGTCCAATTTCTACACGCGCCGTCCAATTTCTGCATGTGCCGATTTCTATTTAGTTCTGTTTGCAGGCACCGTCCAATTTCTGCAGCACCAATTTCTATTTCTTTCTGTCTGCAGGCACAGTCAAATGCGCCTCTCGTGAACCGTAAATATCTGCGGCTACTCCAGACAAAGTACGCTCTTTTTAGCGTGCGCATTATTCCGATCATCGAAGCAATTTCTTTATACGTTTGAACGATTTCGTCATATGTCACCAAGCAGTCCATAAGCATTGACGCTTTAGCCGAAGCTGCACAGCGCAAAACCCACTTTTAGTTTCTGCTCGGAGGCACGCTCAAAATTTTCCCAATGATTTATGCTAAACAAAACCAGCGTCACCGCGACAACGATTATGACAGAGTCCTGAGGGTCAACGAAACAAATCGAAGCAAGCGCGTCAAATCTTTAAGTGAGGTGCTGGTATTGTGGGGCGGTTTTCCCATGATCTACGTTCCGGAGGTCATTGATGCCCCCACTCACACCTCTGCCTTGAAGAGCTTTGAGTAAGTTGCGGGAGCGTCAAACCCAGGTTTAAGCTTCAAAATTCAAACCCTGGGATTGACGTGGTTGGGTAAACCAATTATTGCGATCTGCAATTACTTTTCGGAGCCCGTAAAAAATATCCTATGAAGTTCGACCAGTGCATTTACGGCAGTTGCCTTTGGCATTCATTTTCATTACCCACCGACGGAGTTCTGAATGACATTTAGAGTTCAAAATCGTCTTGTGCGGAGCAGCAAAACTCATGAGATGGATCTGTGATAGACAGCTGAATGCATTTCCTTGAGACCGAGGTATGAGATTTCAAAAGGATGTGGTATTATACTTACATTCGGGTCACGTTTCACTAACAATTACATAGGCACTTTATTCACTTATCCTGCTACAAGTTCATGTCCTCTCCCATGCAAAGGAAATACCCTCCGTAAATAATTAATATTATATAAGGGCATTCACATCAAGGTTCACCGGCAATTACATTAGCGCTTTATTCATTTATCCTCCCACAAGTTCATGCACTTTCCTATACAAAGGACGCATCCTCCTCAAATAATTGAGTAATTATGCTGCATTGTATACTTCTTTTCATTTCATCTTGTACAAATCTTCATTAGGTTTTGCCACCAGATTTGAATTCAATGAGGTAATTCGCGCAAATATTTTTTTCACTTTTTGAAAACGATCTTGAGGTCCAAACTATGTAAATTATCCGTAAAAATAAATTCATCTTCAAGATCGTTATAACTCCCGCGCTTGGATCGCCCATTCGTATAGCTCCATCGATGCCTTATTGTTTTATTGAAAAAACAGTGAGGTCCTTAAAATAATTTTTGAATTAAACCTTTTCCCATCCACGAGTATTGCTGACTAATGCACTTTTATAACGCTCTGGATTCAGCTAAGTTGAATAATTTAAAAAATTTAAAATAGTAAAAAGGCAGTCAATTCTGCAGACACTTCTGGATGGATAACAAATCTTTTTAAAAAGATACGAAAACAATTTTTCATTCCTTGAGAGGAGTGCACTCATTTACACAAAACATTAGGATGATTGCCCACATTATAAGTTAAGTGAAACTCTTGTTACACTCAGTCCCTATCCTCTCAGGCTAATCTCGTTATCCTAAAAACTCTCGATGACGCGACTTGATATTCGGTCGGAATCGAGAAAATACTGGACGCCAGTTTAATATTCAGAGTGCAGCAGTCAATCCTGCATTTTTGAGAAGGCTGTAGAAGCCTAAAAATGCAGGATTGACTGCCACACTCTGTACTTCAGATGAGGTTCCCAGAATCACACGAAACCGAGCGCCATTTATAACGAAATCGAGTTATGTACAGCACTGTCATTCCCAACCCTTCCCTTATCTGGCGTGTGAGTCGCAGGTGCAGGAAGATAGTCACAAAATGGTCGAATAGCTCTATTGGCATCTCAGATACACGGGTTTCAAAATTGCAAAACTTTGAAACCGTTTTTTGACGTTTTCAAAATACGACGCTTGGTGCTGTATGATTCTATCGTTTCGTTGATTTGCATTCTATATTACGTCCCACAAAAATCCGAACCGACTATTTATTTTCCCGTATCAGTAATGCCATCATTAGAATACCATATGCATTTAATTTCAGGCAAAATTATGCAGTATTACTGATTACTTCTGATACGGGAAATAATTACGGGTATTACTGATACGGGAAAATAAATACTCATTTCGGGTTTTGTGGGACATACTGTATATGATTCACATGCATGTTGCAAATCAACGGAGGGACGGGCAGCGCCAGGACTGCAGCTGCAGCAGCTTGCATCAGAGCTCGACTCTTCAAGATGCAGGAGCAACGGCCGAGCTCTGTTGACTTCGCTCAAAAAGTCAACATCTCTTCAACTCTCCTTTGTTGACTTAATCTCAACAATGGGGAAATTTTCACTGTTTTTTTCGTCTGCGAGCGATAAGTAGTAAGAACTTATTTTTTACGAGTTGCTCGCGTTTTTTTGTTCGCTTTGTTTTGTGGAAGATCGAGTAAGTCAATTATAGCACGACAACTATTAATTTATGTTGAAATCCTTGTTGCGTAACGTAAGTTGTGAGGTAATCAGGCAATGCTAGTAACTTTGTACAAAACGCATTTTTAATAACCATCCTCTCCTTTGGGAAAACTTTATTTCTAATTTTCATTGCAAAAAATTCTCGTAAAAAATTCTCATGGCCGGCGTCCATTTTATTCAGCAGTTCTTGTCTGTAAATATATAAGAAAGGAAGACAAAGCATTTACTTTCTCTCTTATGTGAAAAAAAATTCGAATTATGCTCATACTTTGAAATTTATCGCTTTCTGCTACCACTGTATATCGAAGAGTGAAATAACGCTCAGATGTGCGTTATTTCCAGGGAAAGAGGAGGCTACTCTATTTCCTCCCAGTTTTGGGAAGAACAGGTACGCTATTCCCAATTCTACGCAATCAAACTGCACTTGGTCTGCAGTATCTTCTACCATACTATGGCTTGCCTAAAAATATTTTCCTGAGACATGTAAGAAATATTCCGTTTCTTTGTAAACATGTTCCTATATAAATCAGTTACTCGAAACCTACACGATGTTACAACCTAAAGTTTGTATGGTGAAATTTATGTAACTTAATTAAATAGATTGAATGAGATTGTCACTTTTTAATTGATGCCGTATACAGCTGAGTGATTTATTCGGTAACAAAGACACATGCATCGACCAGACCGTTTCAGGTACTTTTTACAGCGCACACGTTCAGACTTGATGAAGCTGAACCAAGCAGACAACGTACTGTAGACCAGGGGTTCTCAAACTTTTTTCAACCAAGTACCACTTTTATTGCACAAAAATGAGCTGAGGACCTCCTCACATGTGTTCCCTCAGGAATATATGTATATGTACATTGTACGCACTGTTTCATAAAATCAACAGTCATGGAAAGCTCTAAATAAATACCTTAACTGCATCCACTGTCAAATTCGTTAAATTATGCAGACCCCACTTTGAGAACCTCAGCTGTAGACAACCTGGAGGTTTTCAAACCTATAGGAGACGTTGAAGTTCGAAAATCACCAGCAAGTAGAACCGAGTTTTATATCACCGAAATGAGCATTAAACATTTTCAAAATATATAGCTTCGGACATCATATCTTCCAAATGAATGAAAATGAGATGCAAATTTTTACAGTCGACATGACTTTGGCTTACAGAAAGTGAAACGCACAAAATCATCGGCTGGAAAACTACACTTCTCTAATCTAAGAACTTAATGTTAACACTTTCCCTGTTATAAAACCACGTTCAGAAACACTTTAGGTTTTTCTGTCCGGAAAATTCGAGCGCAGCAGTCGACCAGTGGCGACTGGCTGTCATCACTTGCGTCGGCTAACTTTTCGGTGCCCTCAACAATTCTTGATCGTTTTAAATGCATTATGAGACAGCAAAAATTCTGTCAAGTCATTGCCTGCTTTATTTGCGCGTAGTCCAAAACTGATGCCGAGCAAATTACATTTTTTGCACCAACTTTTCAAATTTGTAAAACATTCAAGATAATAAGCTTACCGACAACCACACGCTGTGAAAACTGTTGAGAAATACAAGCTGTGTGCATTTTAAGCAAAAAGTGGGGAATAATTTTTTTCGCAACAGCGTTTCAGTCGCTGAAAATAACTTACTTAAGTAAACAAATATTGCAGTGTTTATTTTCAAGTGTCTTAGTTCGAGTCTTTCACGGCTGACGAAGTGTCATGTTCGGAACAAATACTTTAAATCCATTAGGATGCTTCAGTTGAGGGTGCTGCTTAAAGCGCAGATGTGAAGAGTTCTAACGTTCGTGAATGCGAGGTTCGGTTTGCATATTAAATATTACTTATTTCAAAAGAATATGGCTTAGCCCGCAGTAAATACTGTGGATTGTATTCATCCAGATTTGGTACACATGCAGTATTTAGTACTAGTCCACAGTAAATACTAATTGTTTCAAGTTCTTGCAAAGCCCTTCGAGTGAGACGCGCTTTGGCAAGCAACGCTCCCTCTCAGTTCACAAAATGGTAAGTTGCTTGGAGATTGAAGAGCTTCGTCATGCTTTTTGCGGTTAGGACTTACAAAAGAAGAATGAAAGTTTCCTGAAAAAAATCTCCATCATCAATCCTCCCTATCGCATTTGGCAAATACTGTGGGTTAGTGGAGAAAACAATGACCATCCGATAACGCTTTTAGCAACAAGTCTACTATCTACGTGCATAGGGCTTACATTGCAATCTAGGTGTAAGCGCAGATGAAGTAGCCCTTTGTAATTCTTCAGAGCAAACACCTGCATGGATACTCGTATCTGGAGTACTTCAAAACCTTTGTTCGGTGAGTTTTATCCTTATGACCGCCGTGGTGGCGAGTGTCGCAGTCGACTCGATGTTTATCTCAAGAATGGGCCGGGAATCCTTTAATGGTAGCCAAGTTTGTGCAGAGTACATGCCAGTACCCAAGTTTGGTAGGAGGATGCACGGTTGGCACAGCCACGGTCGTCGTATGCAGTGATGCTAATGCGCTCCGTACCTCTAATGTCTCACAGCTACACCCACGTAACCAACGGAGTTCTTTTATGGTCGTGTGTCTAAAGGGTGGTATCTCTATGGGCTTTACATTTTTTTTACTGTTTTTCAAACCGTACAAAAAATTATACTTCCTTTTTCAGGTTTCAAGTTCGCGGATTTGGGCGTTAATTTTTTTTACTCCTTTACAACCTGTTAGACCGTGAAAAAAATTGGATTTTCTTTTTTTTTAAGTTTCAAGTTCGCCGAAAGGGTTGATCCAATTTATGACTTCCAGTATAAAGCATTCAAAAACCATAGAGTATGTAAGCTTCTATTTTCGGCATCTTTCTGTACGAAGTACGAGTATGGTACTCAGATTCAAGCTGGTGCTCGGTCAACAATCTGAAATTAGGTGAGCAGAATACATAATAACTTGCTAAATAATTTCCGGTACTTATCAATTCCTCGATGTTTTACAGCTTGTTTGAGTGCAAGAAACTTAGAAGCGTGGTAATTCTAAATGACATAACAACAATTTTCAGTGTTAAGTCGTAGTTCGAATCGGTAAATGCATTAAGTACTTCTGAAGTGTTTTTATCGTTTTGTAAACGTGATTTATAATTTCTCAGTTACAATTTTCAATTGGCTTGATGCAGAAATTCTCAATTCACATTTTTTGACTTGTGTGTGGGAGATTCTGTACCGTAAATGCGGCTTGCTCTGATTTTCTCCACTGTTTTTGAAGATAACAAGTTCAAAAGGCTTTCGCTCAAAAATTTGCCCTCTGCTGTATAGAAATCCGAAGCTTCTTTTAAAAATTGATGCGCATTCGTACTGTCATATTTTTGTTCAATGAAGGAGATATGCAAACTTGAGTTCGAGTGATCAATAATTGCAAAATAGTTTCTTTTTTTCCATTTAGCGCATAACTTTCAGACGCATTGCTCGCCTCTTTAGCTCATGAATTTAGTTGTGCAGTATGTGCATCGGAGTTCGTTGAAATATCATTTCGTAGTTTAGCCTCCGAGCATCGGGGCAGGAGCTAACGCACCATCAGCTTATTAGCGATGCAGTTCTTTGGGAGGAACCATGCTGATAAATGCGATATACCCACAGGTAAAAATAGCTGACAAAACCCTGGCCGAGAACCAGTAAACTAAAATTTTACGATTTACCCATCTAAGAACATTTGTGAATTTTTAAAACCGACCAACTTTAAACAACCTTCTTAGTTCTCACATGCAAACCGTAATTAGCGGTTCACTATTTTTTCCCCCTTTCTTCAATTTCAAAACTAGTTTTCGCTGGTTTAAAAGCCCATTTTTTCATTTTTAACTCCACCGTCACGTCTGAATTACATGCTGTATAGTCCATTTTATAAACGCCATCGTCAGATTTGAATGGCTCTTACCGATGAAGCATTTTTCCAGTGGAAATACTCTTCGGACCATAACCGTGTGCCTGCTGAGACCTGCATGCCCATCCTGTACGCGTTAGCGCTCCCCTCCTCAGCCAGGCTCGTAATGTGCAGTTTGCTTATTTCCGAGACCTTGAGCTGCAGACAGACGGGAGGTGCAGGTCGTGCGGTCAGCGATAGCTGTGAGGGCCACAATGTTGCCTGCCGATAAGGACAACCGATCATTCACGCAGGAAATTATCCACAGGCATTACTTCGGCTGCCCATGCGATCATCAGGCGCCTTTGTCAGCTCAAAAATATGTTGCTGTTTATGATTTTGGTAGGCACTTCAGCTGCTTGTTTTCGCGACACAACTGGTTGAAAATTGAAAGATGCTGGAGGTAGGCTTAAAATGACTTGAAAATTGAATATGCATTCTTCAGTCTGTGTTCTGACTTAAGCAAATAAAAATGAAGATGCAGGCTAGCAACAAGCAAACGCTGAGCTCAGAGAGTCAGATAAGTGCGGTTTCCAAGAGAACAGGATACCCAAGTACGAAACGTGATGTTAACTTTTGATAGGATGTGGTTTTGCGTTTGTCTATCCAGGACAGAGCGTATGCACTTCATCCTTGTTTTTCATGGTGATCCTGCCACGACTGAAACTAGACGCCAAGCTTGAATAATGAACTTAAAACTTGTCAAAACATGAAGACATCAACATAAATTCAAAAAGTTAAGTAAATTGTGCGAAGCTGTGTTTCACTCTTTGTTATTTTCGATAAATGAAAAATTTCCTGCGGAGAATGCATTTTTTCTCCCATGATGGAAGCATTGTTTTGCTCACTCCCTAATGACTTGAAGTGATATCGTACTTTAGCTCTGCTTATGAGGCACATTTCCAATTTTTTCCAAATAAAGATAATCATTAGGGCAAAATTTCTCTCAGTTCATTGCCTAAGTGAGAGAAGACAAGTGAACTGTACAAAGAAAGCGCACCTACATTGAGTGGTAAAATTTTTTGAGTGGAAGCAATGCCCCACACATAACTGTAATATCTTGACTTCAGGTAGAAATTGGTGACGCTTGTGAGTGAAATTTTGAATGCAACAGCTCAAACATTTACCAAACAGCAGTCCTTTTTGATGTCTATCTTGAATTCAGTTTGAAGGTTTGTTAAGCATTTCAATTATAGAGTAAAACATTTTAAACCGTCTACATTGTGGTCTACACAAAAACATTCCCACAAAGTTTAAATATTTTTGATGTATTTTTCATTTCTCTCTGCATCGCCACAAAAGCCACAAAATCAAATCTTTCATCAAAAAATTACCTGTGTTCAGAACTGATGTTGGCTAATTTTTCTCATTGCTTGGATTACAGCCCTCTCCAGATCATCCTAAACAAATATTTAGTTTGGCCTAACTCTAAGAAACGTGCCACCAGGTAATCATTGTATGACTGTATTTCAAATCACAATTTTCACAAAGTACTGCTAAATTCTCTTAGAAGCTAAGAATGGAACGTTCCCAAGCATCAATGTCATGATGAGCTTCAATATTCATAACATGTCTACTAATTTTTTTCAGGTATTGAATATAAATGATTGTTTACCGCATTACTTGTTCTTACATCCTAGAAGGGTGCCCAAGATCAGGGCCAGAAATTCCTGCCCAGAACCTGACGTCACCAACTCATGGTTACGACACTGCCTGTGAGAACCTTCGCTGCTCTGTCCTTCACACCAATGATGAAGCATTGTTCAATTTTCTTTAAAATTTGCGCTTTGCGGTTATTTTTTAACAGAGGTCGGGAATCCTGCGTTAAGCATTAGTTTAAATAACGGAGAACTCTTCTTGGCTTCTGTATCCCATTGCTTGCTCTATCTCGTATAAAATCTGTTTTATTCGTAGTAGGTGCAATTGTTTATTTTAGTGCCACACATTTTTCCCATTTCTATTCCAATTTTGCTAGTCGTCGATCTGACGTGTCCTACATTTTTACTTGCACCGGCAAAATCAAATTTTATATTCTTGTGATCTGTGAAAGTTATTTCATGATTTCCCAAGCTCGTCAGCCATCATTTTGCTAATCACCATCAAGTTTTCTCTCCGACAGATAAAGTACTCACACCTGGAACAACAGCAAATGATAAATTTATGCAGCTTGCATAAAAAAAACATAAAAAATTTTTAAACCAATGATAAATTGAAAACTATGAAATCGGTGGTCGCTTGTTTTGATACAATGCGAAACTGAAAACAAAATCCATTTTTACCTTTAATTATGTTCACTTTTTACGCAAAATTTGAGTCCTCATTCTCAACGTGACACAAAATGTTCAAAGAGATAATTATAACGATGGCTGTGTATCTATTGCCACTCATACTTACATTTCATGCCTGTGGGAGGATATGTAATGTAGGTGCATGCAATTTTTTCTGTAGTGGAGTCTTAAGTTTAATTAGTTACATCTATATGGAATGAGCAGTTACGATCCTTGCATGAACTCTTGCAAGCAAGAATTTCCCCTTCAATGTCTCTTGAAATGGCTTATTTTAATGTTAGTTATTTCCCATTGGGCAATAATTCCAATTGAACTTATTCCATCAAACTTAAGTTTTTCAATTAGAACTGTATGTCATCCTATATTATTTATTGTGCGGCCTAAAAGCTGCTACAATTACTTCAGCTCATACTTTAACTGTTAGAAGTCAATGGCCTGATCCAAGCAAAAAAAATATATTGTGCCTCTTCCAGGGCTTATAAACATTATATTCATTTCTGAAGCACAAAGTTTATTGCACAATGTAAGAGGAGAAGAAAGCATGCGTTGAAATTAATATGTGCTATACATTATCGTCCAGCTTCAGAAATTGGAGTAATTGTGAATCAAAACTCTGAAAACATTCTTGGTTCAGTTGAGCACGTAATCGATTCTAAAAACATAGGCGATAATTTATTCTTATGAGAAAAAACTCTAGACAAAATTGCGGTAACCTTCAAACTTGCCGCTAGTTCTAATCCTTAATATTGCGTCCCTTGCGAACAACAGGCAAGAGACGCTCAAGCTAATGAAGCTGAAACGTAAAATTTGAAGTGTTGCGTTCACACGACATCTGAGGATAAATTTAACACTTTGATTGCAACATGCGCCACCGGTGGCCAAGGAGGGGATTTTCATAGTGCTGCTGACCGGCCAGTAGTCACAAACTCAAATTTCATAATTACTTAATTACAACTATTTGACTGCATGATCCAGCTAATGTTTAATATTATCAATATTGCTTACTTCAATTGAGTTTAAATTCCAGTTGAATTGATGATACGTTCACTGCGTGTCCGCGGTCGCTACGATCGATTTGGTTAGGATAGAAAAAGCAAAATTAAGAGCCATATTCACGGCTTGATGACAAATCTATCCTTTCTAACAAGCAGAAAAAATGATTCTACGTAAACATTTCAACTTCTACGCCATAGTCTAATTTCAATAAAGGTAATGAAATCAGGGAAATTGTAGAAATCATATTCATTGTTACTGGTGCGTAAATGAACAATTTACCTAGTGGTACACATAGGTACTAAGACGCTTTGAACGTGTTAGATAACTGTCGGAGGAAGAGTTTTTCGTCAGCCAGCTCCGGTCGGAGAGCAGTGCATGCGCCAGCAAAGCTCCTCGTTAATGAGGCCGCAACTAGAGCTTGAGACGCACGTCTCGGCTGCTGGTAATTCTGGCCGAGCTGCCGAGATTGTCTGGCTACTGAATCAGTGGCACCGAGGGAATTTGCGACGAAAAAAATGTGAACAAATCAAGTACATACTGGAATGTAGTTCACAAAAATAGTGCTGGTTCTTTCAACGAATAATGACGCACTTCACTTCTTCCGTGTGCTGCAGCTTTTAGTCTAATTTTTAATAAGTTTGTAAAATTATCAAGGAGCTATAATCCTACGACAGCTTCTCGACATAACTTTTCCACATATTTACCTACCATTTCTACAATATACTGTAGACCGAAATCGGTGCTGGAGAGTGCAGAAGCTCAACAAAAATTTTTGACTGATGCTTCCGATTGCAAAGGCTTTCCGGTTCTAAAATAAAAACAATGGTTCTAAAATCAGCTGAATTTGTTTTGTGAAAATATACAACGTATAATTTTTTCAGGCAAGTCGATGAATTAAGATTGCAGTTTTTTACTAACTTTGATGCCAGAAGTGGCGTGATGAACATACATCAACCAAACCAAACAAAGATATCTTTTTACAAAATTGAGTTAACAAAGTTTGCACCTTATGGTCATTCTCATGCACTAGCATTCCGTTGAATAATCGTCATTTTGGAAAAAAACTTCAAAATTTATCTAGAATGATGAAAAATCGTTTGAGATCACGCTTCATCCGTACTGGCTAGATGGTTTGGTTTCTCAGAACATGTATAATTATTGCGCGGATCAATCAGTATGTTTTTATCGCCCTGCAAAGATGTTGCCGCTTGATCGCTCATCTAAAATAAATTTGCGGTGAAGCTGTTCATCGGTCGGCCTGACGATCGCTCTATGGAGATGACGCCGTCTTACCGTTGGCTTTGGTCGTGCATGAGAAACCACCTGCTATGCCTGCTCAGAGGAGGGATAAAAATCTCTGCTCCAAATACATAAGTACGTTCATAGATAACTACGTTCTGTAGAGCAAACACTGACGATTACACACTATGATTTTATTGTGTTGTGCGTTATAGGCTTGGCATCGATTTTTGTACAACTCGATTGCTAATTTAAGTGCTTACGAAGCAGTCTCGTGACCATCTTTCTGTTACGCTGTTAGCCGTGAGTATCTCACAACAGTAACGAGAGGCGATTCTTTACGGAAGGCTCCATTGCCGTGGATGGATGGATGGTGAGTGAACATGTAGACCATGAATGCTCGTTAAACTCCGCGCTGTACAGCTAGGAACTTCCTTAGCTAAGTCTTCGATCTCGAGAGTTAATAGAAATTACGGTTTCTGCATCACGGATGGCAAATTTCCTGGAAATGCGACGGCGACGCGCGTCTCTGCTGGTCAGTTCACAACACCGTTTCGTTCCTAAAAGACTTGAGCTGAGAAAAATTGCAAATTTGGTCAATTTTTTAGTTTTTTGGGGTTAGCAAATTTATTTGAGGAGACTAGAACGCGCTGCGTAAATTTAACATAACGTTGCATGAAATACATAGTTTGGAATGTTTGGGAAAAATATTGGACGTGTGAGAAATTTATGAACTTTAGGTTACCAGTTCAAGCAAGCTTATAAGGAATGTTTTTTTTTATAGTTGTATGCTACATTTCTATGCATGTTTAGAAAATGAAAACTTAAATGCTAACTAAAACTATAGTTTATAAATGTTCAAGTGTTAGTAATGAATAGGTCAATATGGCGGGCTTTGTCAACAAAATATCTGGTGTGTGAGTATGTCACAGGCACTTAACTTAATGAACTACAAAGGATACGGTCAACTATGACGTGGCCTGCCCGAAGTATACTGTTGGCCCACAATCCTTAAAGTGTCGTTGTATAATGAATGTAAGGATACAAATTTAATGCTTGAATAAATTATTCTCTAGTATTATGAACTGGAGATGAAGTACGAAATAAATAATGGGAAATGTGAAAGCATCTTTGAATTATTAGTATTTTAGGAAAAACAGGTGTGAAAACTGCACTCGCACTTTCTAGAGTTCGATAATAAGCTTGGTGCTCTTAAGCAAAGAAGAATAAAGTTTCAAATGTTTTTTGCAGGCTTTGTTCTCCCCAAGGTGAAATTTTCTATCAGAGGCGTAGGGGCGAAGATGTCGCTGGCGCAATACTGTGATTCTGCAGAAAATCTTCCATTTTAGCTCCGCAACTGTCAGGGTCAGAGCGTGCAGCCAGGAATTAGGCAAGACTACGTTTTTTTTTAGCGTTCAGAGGCTGTATTAACTTTCATAGGTGTATAATTTCTCGTAATCTGATACATTGAACAATTTTTTTGCGGCAAATCTGAACTCATCGCATTCCACTCATTTCTCAATTTTTTTGGATTCTATAATTTCTCGTAATCTGATACAATGCACTATTTTCTTCAGCTAATTTGAACCTTTCTAAATTTTTCAATTTCTTTGGATTTACTACGTGCTGCTCACAGCAGTCTAGAAGCTCCTCGAGGCAACTATCCCTATTTATGGGTAATATTTTCAGTTCCTATCTAAACTTTAGAGCTTTGTTAGAATTGAAAAAAATTTTGGGTGCAAACTTAAAATTATCCTGTCATATGTTAATATGTTATTGGATGAGTTTGTTACCGTTAACGATAATTCGGTAACTGTTTTCAAGCCATCAAAGATACTAATCTTTAAATTTACCGCTCAGAGTAAAGACTGACCAGCTAACTGACTAACGTATTTGTATTCTCAAACAGCGTGACTAAATTTAGTTTGTGTTCACTAAAACTTTCATTTATCGAGGTTTTAAATTTGTAGTCTGTGATCACTTAACTTCAATAGGGTCCTTAATTTGAGTTTTTCATAATAATGATGATTTTGCGTAGTAAGTTGGTCATCACAGCTCACTTTGCTGCTCGCATCATTAGGTTACCTGTAATATTTTAGGTATTAAACACTATCGAGTGAAAATTTGACTCTCGTAAAGTTGTAATTAACACAAATAGATTTTGAATTAGGCGTAAAAATTAAAAATTAGCCCCAAGTATACATCATCGCATGAAGTTGAAATAGTCATTAAACAATATCGGGTGATAATTTGGCAGTCGAAAAGTCATATTTAACACAAATAAATTTTGAATTAAATACGCAGAAAAATTGCTGATTAGCCGCACGTATACATCATTGCATAAAATTGTAATAGTCGCAAGCCTCCGATGACCTGATTTAAAATATCGATGCTAAGGACCTACGTGCAACTTAGGCTTCGCTCTGACGGCGCTCAAATTAAAAGCTGTCATTCCACTCTACGTGCTCCACTAACTCGCGCCGCAGTCCTAAAGCTACGGTCGTATGTGAACTGAATTGTATTAATACAAAACATTTAATTTTCTTCATTTCTTGCATGCATTTTTTTTTGCTTTTATTCTCCCATGATTGGTGTATTTGATTTAAACTTGACATTTGGCTAGTTTTTTCTGGTCGTTTTCATGTTGAAAATAACCCTGGCGCTCGAAACGTTTCAAATATTTTAATTCATTGACTTTCCTAAGTAAAATAATGATCTCATTAAAGACTTGTATCGTGGCACGTTTATTTATAATTTGAATATGCAAAAAGCAAGCCACTTCTACATATCCTAAAGCTTGTACTGGGAGTCGTTGAACTTGAAAATGACAGCCGGATGAGACCTTGTCGTGACACTTCATCTTGTAGGTGATCTTCCCCACAGGATCTTGTCATAGCAAGAGGGTTGTGTTTAAGGTTTGACTCTGAATATAATTAATGATGGCATTTAATCTCTGCACAATAACGATTTGGTCAAAAGTTGCATTCATTCTTGACAGTACCGACTTACAGTTTTGTTTGTCTCATAATTGTTACTTTCAAAAATGATAAATGATCGGTGGTCTCAGTGTGATTATATGAACGGTCAAAAGTTGCATTCATTCATGAGGGTACCAATTTACTATTTTGTTTGTGTCATAATTGTTACTTTCAAAAATTACGAATGAGCGGTGGTCTCATTTTGATTACATGAACGGTGGACTTAGGCTACATTATTTTCCCATCGTGCCATTTTTCCTCATTCATCTTCTATGTGACTCATGTGACTCATTCGCTCAAGTTTCAAGTCGCTGCAACCCTTGATTACTCGGGATGGCTGAACAATTTATTAATGGTAGCAATGAAGTTGAAGCTACGATATTTTGTCTCTAACCAAACGAAAACACGGGAATTCTAGAGCAATACGACAGTCTTTCTTTTGTGAGAAATATACGCTTTTCATCTTAATATTCTGGGATGAAAATGAAGGAAACATGCTTTAAAAATTTCTACTCCCATCTATGCTCTTATTATATCCTCCAAATTTACCGCACGACACTTGAATTTGTTACAAAATTTTGCTCGCGCTGTTTGCTGAACTGCGACTCTCTCGGAGGACGTCAAGAGAGCAAGCAAGATTGGTGGGCTTTCAATATTTTCTCAATATAGATCCTCCAGATGTGGATGACCAACAAATATGTCTAACCTAATGTTTTTACCCGCATACCCGCGATTAAAATATTCTTGTACTTGTGCACTGGTGAAATTCGTGTCACAGATACGGTCATTAGGCATCCTTCAAATCAAATCAAAAAAGCTCTTTCTTAAAAGAAGCGGACACCAAACAAATATATAAATAAACACACCAAAGGTATTATTAGGTTAGAGCGAGTTTACAAATAGAGCTCCATTTTAGCCCTCCTTGCCACTTCATCCAAAGTCAAGATTGAACAGTTTTTTTATTCAAATAAAACCTGTTTAAATTAATCAAGAAACTTCAAAATTGTTCAACGGAAAAAAAGCCAACATAATTTGAAGCTTTGCGCACCAAAATACAAACGACAGTAATTGTGGGCTGCATCGAGCGTTTGTTCCTCTACGTTCATGCGCTGCTCAGTGAGAATATTTGAGGCGCGATGTTGATGGTAGACGCACGTTTGAAATCTACAAAACACGGGGCAGATTAAAACACTTCTTTATTAAATACTGAATGAACAAAACACCGATGTATGTAGCAAGTATGGGAGACATCAGTGTTCTGTAATTTAAATTTACACAAAACACGGGGTAGATTAAAACACTTCTTTATTAAATACAGAACGAACAAACCACGATGTATGTAGGGAATGAAGCTTTAATGGAGAACTTGCTAATGCTTGCCTTAAGTAGTACCTTGACCTCAAGTACTTGTTGAATAATGATTTATTGTAATTTAATTGTTCATTAAGTGGTTGCATGAAGGTTCGCATATTCTCCAGTACGAGTCACCGAACCATCCAGGACAACTGTTCCATTTCCCTGCAGGCAGAACCGTGACTTCGGCAAAAAAAAATTTTCGATGATACACTTTAGAAAATAACTCACGCTTTTTCTCCTTCAAGTACAGTTTGAATAAATGAACAACAGATTTCAAAAATCATTTCATGAGCTATATATGCACATAACGCAAAAGCTAAAAAAAATGAAAGCGAAATTTAAATTTTGGTCCAAAAATTTGTTCGTAACTCAAAATCCTAATTTAAAATCTAAAACATGGGATAGAACTAGCATAACCAAGGATATAGAAATGCATCTCATCCCACTCCTTGTCACAATATATCCTTTAACCTCATCATTCAGAATTAGTTCTCCACAAGTACCCTTAGAAACATGTGACTCTCAAACGTACTATTTCATCCTTTTCATATAAGAAAGACGGATATTTCGAAGTGAAACGTTGCCAGCTGAAGTTAACTAGTGTAATGCATTGAGACAGGTAGAGTTGGCGGTGGTTCTGCCGTTCAGGTCGGATGGCATCCGCTCGAGAGGAGTACCGTTGTGCTGAGCAGTCGAGTGTAAGCTTCCCAGCACACGCTCTCTCAAAGGTCAACCTCGAGGCTTGGCTGCCAGTACAATCCTCTCGACACCTGGCGCTCCTCCTCGAGTGCTTTCTTCGAGGGCATCACTTGAAATAACAGCAAACAACAGAAAACTTGCATCAGTTTACTCGTGTATCTTCTATCTTGATGAAGAATCTCTGTTTCAGCTATTTTTAATCGTATTTGAGAGGTTATATCCAAAAACTGAAGGTTAATTACACTGTAAGGGCAAGTACGCTCCTCCTTTTCAATTTCTCTCCAGCCAATCCTCTCCAGAGAGGAACGGTGACGTCATGTCATGACGTGTTGTTGCAGGATTTCGAATTTTGAGTTTCAGATTGCGGATGCGAATTATTGTGACCAGTAGCAACCTGAACTTTTAGGCCTCGAGTGTATGTTACATAATGCAACAATCTCGTGAACACTCCGTAAAGAATGTGGTGCAAGATCGATCGAACTGTTGCAGACGAACGAAAGATTGTGGGAGTGGCGGCGCACGGAGGAGGTACGAGCGCAACCCGCAAGTCAGTGACAGACTGGAAGCCTCGGTGTAAACACAGGACTGTTGTGTGTGTGAGGGAGTTTGGGGTGTTTTGTTTCGGGGCTGTAGCCGTCTCTTCAAATGGCTACGGGTAAGTTATTTCTAAGGCCAATAAAAAAAGTGTTCTAAAAGCGTTACCAATCTGCTTGTGTTGTAAACTACGAATGCCGTGTTTTCTTTAAATAACCTTAAAATTATGAACTTTTCTGTGGAATCGTGTTCCTTCCAAGTGTATTACCCTCATTAATCGCCTGCTTTGAAAAAGCATAATTGCATGGAAAAGAGGATAAGTGAACGTGAGTGTTTCAAGATACTTCTGGATTACTTGCATCTGCAACGCGTCCTGAAAATCGCAAGTACTAATATGAAGCAGTAGCAGTTACTTCTTAGCAGCTTGAACAGCTCCGGACGAAACTGAAAGTTTCTTCTCTACTTTGCAAGATGAAAGCGTACACGGTTGGGGCATCGGATGTCCTGTACCGTCAGCCGTCTGTTGCTTTTTAGCTCATTAGATTCTTATGTAGATTTGACGTAATATTCTCTACTCAAACTAAAGTCTTCGTAGCGTTGGAACATCAATCCTTTTTAATATGACACGCATAATTTGCCGTCTGCGTGGTTTTAAATATTATTTTATGTTTTCAAACACTGATATAAAACTACTACTTCCCATACTGCATGCTACATAGAGCGATTCTGTCCTGGGTATGGATCACTCTCTGATGTGCGTTCAAGTCTCTCAGAGTTAAGGTGAAGGTTTTCGCAGTCAGGGCTACACAAGAAATAGTTATAGCGCACCATGGATTAATTTCAACATTTTGTGTCCTTCAAAGCTAATAATAAAGAGATTTCAAGACCATGATGAAAAAAATTATTCTCATTGGCTAATTTACTTCGTTAAGTGTTAACATTCAATGATGAGCAATCTAAAATTTAACCTACGCATCCCTGCATGGCTTAGATGTAATTTCTTATTTTAATTTTATTTTGATTGATAAACGTTTCTTGTTTTGTTCTATAAGTGAATATTTCGACAGCAACGAACTTGTTTAGTAATTCAACGCTCGAACATGTTCATTAGCAGCAGTACGATTACTACCAAAATTTTACATCGAACTGTTACATTGAAAAAGAGAGAACCAGGAAAATGGTATAAAACATTTTTCATTAAAATGTATTCTCGAGGCTGTAAAAGACTCGTAAAAAATGGACGTTTCGAGCCTTCGCTAATCATCAGCAATACAAATTCGAACAAAAAGTCATCTGTAAAATACAAAAAGAAAACAACTTAAAAAAAATATATATGTATGACATTACTTATTGACTAGGGATAAAGGAAATGAGCTAAGATGATTATTTAAACAGGTTTCGTTTTAAAAATGAACAGAGACTCTAAAATCCGCAATTCCGAGCACAACTTTGCCCTGGCTATGACTTTGAAACTATTTAAATAACTGCTTTGAATTGAAATAACTGCTTCGAACTGTTACATTTAGCATATTCATTTTTTAAACTTTCAAGCTGAAATCCGCGTACATCAAAGATATTTACAAAACTAATTTTAGTTGAATTCAGAAAACATTTTTCTGAAAAGGAAAACACACGTAAACACTGTATTACTCTTTTAATAGGTTCACCACACTGTGTGTTCAGCAAACACTTTGCTTTCCCAAAATAGAATAATTTAATAATGCACATAAGATGTATAGTTCTCTTTTATGAGGAGCTATGGCTGATGCTACAAGTAA
This sequence comes from Platorchestia sp. MABIK, assembly GCA_014220935.1. NCBI lineage: Eukaryota > Metazoa > Arthropoda > Malacostraca > Amphipoda > Talitridae > Platorchestia > Platorchestia sp. MABIK. The sequence goes on along the minus strand of JACJUY010000005.1, from coordinate 248,849 downwards.
AGTAAAACAAGCAATCATCGTATATATGTTCAAGTGTAAAGTATCAACAGAAGAGTAAGATTCCCTACAAGTACCATAACTTTGCGACTCTTTCAGTAAAATGACCAAGGAGTATATTCTAGGCAGTTATAAAATCGTGACCATATTTCGTTTTAACAAAGAGGTCTTAACGAGTAGATTTGTTTCCCGTGAAATTAACAATTCATGGAGTTAGCTGAGAGCGATGAGCGAGGTCCTGAGCTAGTACAACCCTTCGTTACAAAGACCGTCCCCTCTGAACACAAAGAAGTAAGCTATTATCATTTCGCGATAAGACTAATTAGAACGAACCAGCTCTCGCCTTTGTTTCTATTTCGTTGACATGCACTTCATCACCTCCGATCATCTCGGTTCCTGCTCTCGGCATCTTTTCTGATTCACTTGAAAGTGAAGGCGTGCTTTGCGATGTACTGTGTGTATTATTTTTCCAGCTGTTACTTGTGACTCTGGTCCAATTTTTGAAAATAAGTTGCTTGTCAAAAAGTTATGGACATGAATCATGTTGTCACATTTTGTCACAAAGCAGCAATATATATACTGATGGGTGTGCTCTGTAGCGTATCCTGGTTACAATCATGAATATGGAGGACGAACGCTCTTAACGTAATAATGGACTCTAGAAATTATGATTTCCGTTCGGAAATTTTACGAGATAAGGCAACAAATGCAGTTGTAGCTTAGTTTATTTCTTCAAATTGGCAGATGCGTTGGTATTCAGTGAAAGATCGAAACAAAATTATGTCGGGGCTTAGCAGTGGTGACATACGAATGAAGATCGTATTTGAGACCGAGCTGTGCATTGTCTTAACTCTTGTGAAGTAAAAAAGCTGATTTTCTCTTTCATCTCCTCATTCGTTTACCTCTTATATTATTAATTAAGATTACACAGTTCATATCTCTAAAAGCAGCTGTAAATTTGTATGATCAGAGCTTTTTCTGACTCTCAAGATGCAGCATTACTTGCTTTTAAATCTGAGTTAAATACACGAATTGCATGGCTGAATATTTATTTTAGAATGCACGACAAACGTTGTACTATAGCTATAGTTTTGTGCAGGGCACAGATCTCTCGTTATGGTATGTCCTGATAACTTCATTCTGTTATATCTCATTCTTTATTTTAATGTCCAAATTCTTTCCTTATTCACTTCATGGCAACACGTCAGAAAACAAATAATCGCCTCTAGTATTCTCATCTTAACTTGAAGCTTTCATATTATAGAGTACAACATCGTCGTAAAAAGTTTCAATTTCACTGTGGAGGAAAAAATTTAATGTGCCCAAATATTTTTTTTCTACACAGAGAGGATGTCCCTCGCGATCTCAGGAATTAAAAAATTTCAGAATACTGCGTGTATTTCCTGCATGTACTCAACGTGGCTTGTTTCTTGGGTCAAATAAATATATTCTATCAACATCATTTCAAGATTCAAGATGAAACGCTACAATTATATTGTTAAAGCGAAAATGATATAAACTTTTTGCGCGTTCCGTCAAACTCCCATTGAAAATGAGGCCTGATTAAATTTATCATTTATTTAGAGAATCGAGATATGCTCGAATTGGATTACTAGCAGGTGACGCTGGCCGAATTCTGCACATAGTTCTAATAGATTGAAGTTAACGATCCTGAATTGCGTAGGCGACCGGGCGAAGGGCGCCCAAATAGCAAGGGCACCTGGTCGGGCCCTCGCAGGAAGGCCTTGTTGGGACACCCACACTCACGCGGCCCACACGGCACACCCACTGCATCCACGCGCACCTAATCTTAAACATATATATAATATTATAAAACTTGATTAAATATTTTATTCTATAAGTGGTTAAACAAATACATATTGCTATAATACCTAAACAAATATGTTATACTAAAATATCTAAATAAATATTTAATTCTATACGTGGCTAAACAAATACATATTATTAAAATACTTAAACAAATATATAATACTAAAATACCTAAATAAATAAATGTAATCGAACAATTCGTAAACAGAAATATAATGCAATACGTCATTGCTTTATGGGGTTAAACAAATATATAATACTGAAATCTAATGCATTACGGGATTAAGCCAATAAATAGTATTATGATACTTAAACCAACATGTAACACAATACGCCAATGCTTTACGGGGTATTTGTGGAGCATGGTGGATTAGTGAACTTGTAAATACACTGAGAAAAATTTTGCCACAAAACCGACACACTTTTGTGAGTCAAGTTGTCACAAAACCGCACACAAAAGTGTGTCAACAATACACATTATCAGTCTGTGTATTTTGACGAACTTTAGTGTGTCATGGGCCTATACGACACACTTATGTGTGCCAACCCTGACACACTCAACGTCAGTCAATTATAATTTCAAATAAATATTTCACTGTTTTGGACTGGCCACTAATTACACTAATGTACAGACAACATTTTAGAATTAGAAAAATAATTACGAAGGCTTAAAATTTTTTTGTGAGAATTGTACGCCATTCACAAAATCTAAACACAGTTTGGCTTTTCGCAAAAAAACTTGGAGCCATTAGAAGCGTGAATATGGGATTTAACTCTCTCAACCGCTTTAATAAGAGGTCAGAGGAAATTCTTCAATATGTGTCAAAATATTTCTGAAAACCGTTTGACACTCCCAGGTATGTCAAAATATCTCTCAATGTAACAAGCTTGCAATCATTCAAGATCTTGTACAATACCACGCGACAATTTGAATTTTAAATTAAATTCTTATAATGAAATTAAAAATGTTAGACCAACTTCTATTCAACCCCATTATTAAAGCGTTGAACTCCAATCCTGTCTAATTAATACCTCAACCATATTATATGTTGCACCATTGTTTTATTAACAACTGAGGAGCGAAGAGCGCTATTTCGGGCAGCTCTGCATTTTGTAAGCGCCCCTGATCTCAGAGGGGGAAAATGTCATGTCCCTCTATATGGTGCGTGGCATTACCCGTGCCTGCTTACTGGTCACCGGCTGCGTCGGTTAACCTTCACTGAAGTTCGGTCTTTGATCTGAAAAAGTGGTCTTCAAGAGCATCCAGAGGCCTACTTCTGCGAGGCTGAAAATCATTATCGGTTGAGTTTTAATGTGTTTTTAAATTATTTCTGTGAAATTCCATTCGCAAATGAAGCATTTTTCTGATGCTATTCGAAGTGTGAAGTAGCTTGTATTCCAGTCAATTTAACGAACGATTGTGCAAAATATGTTTTCTCTTAGTATATCTATTGGACATACATGAAAAGGAGTCTATTATTCACTGAATGCCGCCTTGTTAAGAATTTTCCTTTAAATTTCGATTTAATTTTTTGAGTTCTCGCTACGGGTGGACGTAAGCTTGAACCACCTATTGTGTGACCAATTTTAAACAATGCTTTAACTCAAGTTCCTAAACAGTACTTATGGTTTTTATCGCAGTTTTATTTTTGTCGGAAGGAAGTGCAGTACAATCAAATTAACTAATTTCATGCAATCAGTAGGCTCATTCTTGGTAATGAACTTGAATTCCCTTTTGATTCCTGCTAATTCACATCACTTAAGCGGCACGGAAACTTCCCAGGGCTGCAATAAGTTCCCAGGTGTTGTGAGTCGACAGTGACAGCGAAAGTCTCGCCGCCGCTGCCGCAAGAAACTCGGATGACGTAAAGCGACCAGTAATTGAGCTTCAACGGCACCAACGCGCTGCTCCAGCTGTGTTCTGGCGAGCCAATACGTGCATACTGGACACTAAAAAGCTACGTTGGCTGTTGCTTTGAAATTCGTAGCGAGACAATACTTGCATACTGAATACTGAAATGATTGTTGCTTTGGAATTCGTAGCTGGTTCACTGATTGCAGAAATTATCGTTTGTAGCTGGTTCACTGTCTGCAGAAATTATTTCGTTGAGTTCAACGCACAAAGACGTAAACTTTAACTTATAGCTTCATTATCCTTCATATTGTTCATTGTTTTTCTGGTTGTTCAAGTTGAAACCAGCAACGCAGTTCACCTGGCTTTCTGGATCATTTCTACATTCTTGGACCTTCAGAATACTTTGCATGCTGTGAGCACGCTCTAAAAAAGCACTTAAGTGTTCAAAATGAATTGCCAGTTATTTATTACACGTTCGAAAACACTTCAAAGCCTTCGGTCATACTTACACAGAACTTGCAACACCTAATGGGAATGAATGTATGAGCCTTTGGCTCGAATTGTGAGTGACGTCAAGCGTTTCCTGTACGGTGACGTCACGGAGGTGCTAACCTTGTCCCCTCCCACACCCCGCTGCACTTTCACACTCCACGCACCGTGCCCGCTGCACTGCGCACATGTCTTCTTACTCGGGGGTCCCACAACCTTAACGGGGTACACCTCGGGGTTCTAAAACCTTAACACGATCTACCTAGGCGCACATGTCTTCTTACTCGGGGGTCCCACAACCTTAATGGGGTACACCTCGGGGTTCTAAAACCTTAACACTATCTACCTAGGCTCACATGTCTTCTCACTCAGGGGTCCCAGAACCTTAATGGGGTATGCTTCGGGGTTCTAAAACCTTAACATGATCTACCTAGGCCGTCTTGATGCTGTTGAACAGTTTACATAAAGGTCCAGAGAGCCTTAAATCGGTCAGTCTTGAAGGCCCGTGAGCCATTGAACAATCTACTTTGAAGGTCTTGGAAGCCTTTGAAAGGTCTACCTCTAGGGCTCTGAAGATAACGATTTCCCTCGAGTACCCTACAACCATAAAACGGTCTACCTTGAGGGTCCTAAGGCCTTAGAATGGTCTGCTTTGAAAGTACTTAAGCTCTTGAAAGGTCTATCTTGAGAGTCCTAAAGCCTTAAGAGAGTCTGCTAAAAGGGTCAGTTGATACCGGTGGTCCTAAAACCACAGTGTCCAATCGATCAGCGCGTCTACCTCCGAGTTGTCAGACTCGTGCGAGATTTACTAATGAAGTTTCTGGCCAACATCAAAATCTAAATAAGAAACCCTCGAATTTGCACGAAGTGCACTTTGTTCTGGTGCCAGCTATCTCAAGCTCTAACTCATAACTTCTCAGTACGAAACTCTATTTCGGTCCCCTCAGTCCTCTTACTCTCTCTTGCGTTACGTGGTCTACCTCAGTATTAATAAGAAACCCTCAATAAAAACTCTAGAGCAATACCTGCAGCAAAACTTGCAGTGCGTAGGAAGAAAAATCGCAATCACATTTAACAAGTATATTCGGGGATAACTTAAGCAATTTTAAGTCTGATTTGAATAAATATTCACGTGCGTTGAGAGCCAGCCTTATCCCTCAAAACAAAAATAAATGCTTCTTTACCTTGGAAAAAGGAAGTCAAATTCTTAATCTCGATTATCATGATTGCAGGAAGTATAAAAAAACTCGTAAATTTATTCTTAGAAAAAACTTCAATATCGACTTTTAATCGACGCAGTATAAAAGCCTTTTTCCCTCTAACACGGTTGAGGTAAATACCTATAATTTTACGAGTTAAACTCAAAGAACATCGGCCAAAACGTGAGAAACTTGATATAAATCAGTGGAAAGCTCACAATTCTAGAGAGTCAATTTCGCCTTGTGCAATTGTGTACGCAACTCGATTCACCAAACCATTTTGGCCGCAAACGCTTTATCTTTCGCAACTCACCAAGAGTCATAGACCAGTAAATTAGTTCTAACTCATTTCTACAGATATATACGTTGAAGTAGATCAAATGCTATTCATGTTGTCTGGTCTGCCTCAACCGTCTTCCACTGAACTAATCGACTCACTATCATGGATGGAATTGAGCTTTTCTTGAGTTTTCCTTTGAAAGTATTCATTCCCCTATGTTGCACTAAGTTTATCGACTGTACGCACTGATGTGGTCGGCTGTACGAAATTCTATTGTCAACACACATCCATTGTTCACGAGCGGCTCAATACTAGATTGGAGTTTGCTTCGTAACTCCCATTGAAAAATTAACCGAAATGGCTGTTTTTTGTCTGAAAATTATGGTGCCATTCCAATAAAATTGAGGATGTTGTCCTTGGTAACCATTGAGTGATGTTTTGTGGACTCATTCGATACATAGAAATACACATATGAATCAGCTGCTACCGTTTAGCGTAAAATTCTCGTTGGCGTTTCCCACGTAAATTTTCCAACGTTCTTGCTTTCAATGTAGCTCACATTCACTTTTATCGAGGAATCTACTGATTACTGCGCAACAAATATCAAGGTGGTACTAGAAAGTATCTTTACTTCTCTACTTAAACATATTTGATTTTGAATAGTAAATCCTCTTTGTTACTGTTACTTTAGAATTGTACATCCTCTTTGTTCATAACACTTTGTTCGCATCATTTTACCTGGAGAAAACGAAGTATGGTAAAGCTGTAAAACTGGAAGCATGAAAAGGAATTCTCAAGAACTCGGAGCAAGCCACGATTGCTGAACAGGAAGTCCTTGAATTTATTTTTGATAGACTTGAAGCACATAAGAAAATAACGAGAACGTGTTGTTCGCACTGGTAACTCAGGTGTGCAGTATTCGGTTGATATTCCGTTTCCGTTCACATAATTTCACGCTTGCATTCTAAAACGGAAATATTTTCTAAGATTGGCTAATATTTCTCGTCCGCTGCATACCCTTCATGCAAACAGAATACCTCAAAAGTACATGGGACTCATAACCATAACCACATTGTACCAATTTTGACGTAACATGAAATTATTCCACTGTCTCTTTTTCCTATTAATGTGCATCTCAGACACCACTACTAGTTGTGTTTCAACGCCTTATGTGTCACTTATAAAAGCGTGAGCGGAGCTGAACATTACAATTTCTCAATCACGCTTTTCTAAGTAACACATAGTCGGTTGAAACACTAAGACTAGTCGTGTTTCAACGGACTTTGTGTTACCTATAAAACGTAAGCGCAGTTGAACATGCGGTGGTACTGCTGTATCGCGATCACGCTCACCTTGGGGGCCTGTTTGTGAGGGAGCGATGGTGTTCATGACGAACGTTAGCTGCGTCTTGTACGTACTTATCGCCTCAGGTGTTCATAAAACAGTCTATAAAAATAAGTACTATTCATAAGTAAATATTTTCCATAGAATATTTTTCATGGAATATCATTCACAGAATATTATTCATAGAATATCATTCATAGAAAATCATTTATAGAATAAGTGAAAATTATTCATAGATGCATGAAGCTATGCAAAAGTTTTGCACCATACATGCCTTCCCCAAATCAACATGAATGATTCTTGCTTAGGTACCCAATATTCATTGCTAGACAAGATGTTATCTTACACCGTAATTACGTCAGTTGCAATGACTGGTGCAGAATTCAAATGAACTCTACTTTAATTGGTTTTGTGATGAAATCTAAAATTACAGCTCTTATAACATGAGCCTGGCCAGTATAAAACGGAGGAACAAATTTAAAAGCTTATAGGCGTTATACGCTGCATTTTGGAACACCTGCTTACGTGTATGTACGGAGTTTTTATATTGAATCAACAATAAAATGAATTTTAAGGGAAAAGTAATATACAACAGTTGGAAAATGATAAAAGCTTTGGAGTCCAAAATTGTACAAACATTTTCAGCGCAGCCAGAGTTTTAGCGAAAAAAAAATTTCCGCTGCTTCATTTGGATTCAAGTGTTTAGTAATTAACCATGTTATTACTTCGTTCCACTTTTACATGCATTTTCCTGTATTTTACCAGTTTGAGCTTCGATGAATTTATACTCCTAATTGAGCTTTGGTTGAAGGGAGGAGCTTCAGATGAATTTGTTGAATATACAGAATACGACATTTCTTTTAAATTCATTTAAAAAGAAGTAAATAATTATTTGCATAATTAACTTTCGATGAATTAATTTTAAAAACGTTTAAACACATTAGTGCCCTAACATTTAAGGCGTCATGATGAAAAATTGCACCATATTCCCTCACACTAACCTTCACTTTGCAACTCCACTTGGGTGTGTGGTGAGACTGCTCTGAGAACCTCACGGCTAAATTAACGAGTCTCATAAATTCTAGCAAAATTACACGGCGATCAGCAGGTGCCTTAACATCTAAATGCACGAGAAAAATTGGTTTACGACGCTACAAGGTTAACCTTGTATGAATTATTGTGTTCTGTGAGTGAGATTGTGGGGCAAGTTTTGTTCTTCTAAAACTTCCAGTTCTCCGTGCGGGCATCAATTGACAGTTGTAACGCTGACGTCTGTCATTTAGAGCTGCAGCTGATGTTTAGCGGGCGGTACATCTGCTCGCTCTCATTTGGCTTCAGTCAGACGATGCGCCTGGTAGTCGTTATAAAGTTCTATGCCCTGATTAACGCATCTCCGTGTTGTCAGTTTTGTGACTAAATTCAAAGAAAGCGTGTCATTTGATCCTCATAAAGACATAGGTGTTTTAATCCTTTATCACTCGTTTATTGTTGTGTGCAGTCTAATTGCAACCTGTACAAGGTTTACTCATAAAAAAGATAGATGAAACATCAGGATTTTAGTAATTTCAGTAAGTTCGATAACAGGATATTTTTTTCTATTTCAACATATCAACAATTTACCGTCCGCTATCAAAAAACCTGATGTTTCTATAACTAAACTCTTGTACTGAGTGCTTATGAAAAATACTGACAATCGCTGCCAGATAACAAGGAAACTATCAAATTGATGTTGCCAGTATCAGAAGGCGTCGCTTCAGTTTTTTACTCAATTTGTACTGGTGAAAATCATGAAGGAAAATGTGATGTCTTTGACTACAACGGCAAGAAAATGTTTTTTTCCCGTCTAAGTGAAGTTACTCAATGCTGCGTAATCACAATTATTATATCTCTAGGGGATTAGTCCAATCTTGAATATTTTCATTTGCCGACTATTTCTCAACAGCAGTAATCAACGTCGAAAACAAAACTCACGAACGTATTTGTCATCACTCGCTATTTATTTCAAATCTTTAGCGCAATTTCACGCTTTGCTCCACGTTGTTTTCTTCAATTACTTATTACGCACAGCTATAATGCTGACTGCAACGCTAGTAGCCCTTGCATAGACCATGACTCTGATGAAGCAACAGGTCTGGAGACTTCTTTATGGGATGACTTAGCATTCCATTCATGAGAGTAAAACCTCCTTCTCAGTAACAACTAGTTTGTTTCAATAAATCTCTTCAAAGATGCCCAGCTATTTAATTTCTCTATTTACTGAACAATGGCTCATTTCAAACCATGATTATGGAGTTCCTTAGAGTGTGGCTGGGTTGGCACTTTGCCGTCCGTCCTCTGTCGGTCTTGTGACTGGTGGATCTAGCGAACCTTGACACGGTCGTGAGTGTTGTTCAGGCCGCATACTGCACACCTCTGTGAAATATGGCCCTCGGGCAGTCAGCTTATGTTTCCAGAAATCTGCAACTCCATCTTTATTTCGCAAGTGCGTGTGGTGTCCAAGCTATTTCTTTTGAGAGTCGAATGTTTACAGATTGAGAGTCTAATATATATTTATGGATTATTTCTCGGTCCCTAGAGACGCATTTTATAAAATTGATTAGAAGAAATAAAATGAACTTTCCTTACGTGCAAAACTGAATTGACTTTCCTCAAAATCTCGCATTTGTTGACCATTATTGGGTAAAATTTCTTGTCAGAGAATTTTTTAATATGAAATTATAGCATAATTTCATTGGCTTAGGTTCTCGGGCTTATGTCTCATTTCTAAGAAAGTTATATTCTATGATTCTGCGAAGACAACGAATATATCGCCGTAACTGTCCCCAACTCTGTATTTAAAAACGACGATCAGTTTGCAATATGGGAAAAAACATTCATCTTCAAAATAATTTCTCACTGTTAGAAGTTCTTTAATTTTAATTACTAGTGAAATAATTTATTCCTCCATGTTAAAATGTTAATTTTATAACTACTCTCAACTGCTTATTCTGCACAAATTCCAAACTGCTAATATGTTTTTTGCGCAAAGAATTAAATACTGTTCTTGTGCATCAAATAAAATTTGACTGAAACAAAATATGAAAAACTACTTCAATTATAAGTTGTATAGGTCGGTGCACTTGAATTGGGCTCAGAGAATACTGTTAAATTGACAAAAAAGTTGCAGCGTACAGCTAACGAGAAATGAGTGTCCCGGTAGATTTATGAGAAATTTCTTCCTCGATATTGCATTGTTTCAAGACGTGTTCGGAAGTGAAACTCGTGACAGTACGCGTATTCGTCGGTAGCAAATGACGGTCACGAGCGAAAGTTCATAATCAGAAACTTGGCGCGTTTGGTGCGATGTTTGGCTGACATGACGTGAAATTGCAGCTCCTCCGTTTGCTTGCCGCAAGTCCAACCATCAGAACCCTACTTTCACATTATAAATTCAACCCAAATTTAGTATCGGTTTTAACCGATAAGCCACAGGAATTTATTAATTTTAAGCGACTCAGCGGAAGATATTCGTTTGCGTTTTCATTTGGATGCTTCGTTTTATGGTTGAAGAAACTTAAATTCGTAGCATCATCGTTCTCTGTTCGATTGTTTTGCTAGTTAAGTTTTATAAGAACACTCTCTTGCTTACTTGGAAAACAGTTTAACTCTATAGAAATTGTGCCTCTGAAAAACAGAGGAGCACTGTTTTCATGGTGTACTTACCTAATGAAAATAAACCACTTATCTCGAACTATGGTCCACTCGGGTTCACATCCAGCTAATGGCACTGTAGCTCCCACTCGCACCGCCACCACTCACCCGCCCTTGAATTCTTGATTGACTGCTCGGCTTTTGCTCCACCACACAACCCCTCCCTCTCCGGACGTCACGAGATTCCTAAGAGCAATCGTGACTGGAAGTGAGGCTCATTTGAGCTAAGTCGGACCTCATCTGAGGACTTGAAGAAAGTTCCGTGACCGGAAATACTGTCCGTCGCCGCTGCCTCACGTGCAGCCATGATTTCAAATCACCATTTTCAAGGGTGCTGGCGGCGTACCATCTCGACTTGAATTTTATTTTTGGAATGGTTAGAGCTCTTAAATTATAAAGGGAATCAACTTCACTTTCCAATAATCTGAAAATTGTATAAAAAATTCTGGTTTGAGCTCCCGTGTGTTTTCCGATGAGCTTCAGTTGGGCTGAAATGATATTTCCATAAACTTTTCTCGCAAACTTCTACCTTAGCGCCAAAATATTTCCAAACTTTTTCGTCTGAATTTCTGTCCACGATTGTTATGCATGGGCGCCTATCATTAAGGCTCCTGTGTATGCAATGACTTCCTGGGTAGGAGGAGTTGGTGCGCATCGTGCCTGGTACGTCCATGACGAGTCACGTTACTTACCTCGTTTCATGAGCATCGTCAGCATCAATAATCATAAGCATTTCTCAGACACAGGATTCTCATCGTTAGTGTATTAGCCATCAGTCACAATTGATACTGTGGGGGAGTTGAACCTCAGTTCAGTTGCAGTGAGCTCGGCAATATCATATCATTTTACCTCACAAATGTTGAAGACATTGTTTGTTGTGAGCTCGGTAATGTCATTTCATTTTACCTTACATACGCTGAAGACTTTGCTACTCTTCAATACAGAAGTAGATTTTTGTGCGAGTGCATGCGAGAACTGGTGGCACTTACTAGAAATGACCAGATGAGTCAAAGAACTCATGATGCGGGTGGCTGAGACTTGCTTGACCGCCCACGCGGAACGCAAGCCAAGTTTCCGTTTTGCGGCGCGCGTGTTAAGAGTTCCTCGTTTTCGCTTATTTTTGTACCTAAGAACTTCTGGAATTTGCTAATTTTCAAGATGATGCTCCGGTGTTACTCTGACGTCCTTGCGGTCGTCACTTCTTAAGGGGACGTAGCTGATCCGTGAAGCTTGGTCGTAACTTTGCATATCTGGTTTGTTATTCATCTTTATGCTTGTACGTTTGGTTTTTCTTTGTTTTGATGCGGTTGGGGCTCAGTTTGATTTTATATTATACATTTGGATTTACTTTGTTTTGATACGGTTGTGGCTCAGTTTGATTTTAGAGTACATTTATATTGTTTTTAAGTGCATGTTCCTATACCATAACACAACTGCCGTATAAATGTTGTGGTCTTATTAGCTCAAAATTTTATAGCCGTGAGTAGACATTTTGATAAATTTTAACTGTGATTAGTTTTCTTTTCTTTAAATATTTTCTAAAACGCTCATTAAATCTTTGTTAACATGTCCTACGACTTTGAGTTTCTTTAACGCACCTTTCCCACCATACCTAAATTTTAATTACTTCAGATTTTTATTTACCCCTTAAATTCTGCTCACCATTCTACATACACGTCAACTAGCAGCACTAATTATATTGATAGCTTCCTCCTGTTGTTTAATTTCATTCAAAATTAAGGGGTGTCGGGTTCATAACAACAATGTTTAATTTTTTCTACATGAGTTCACTGCCTGAATTTTGGATGCTTCATATTTTGGCTTGCCACCTAAATCAAGGCTTCTTATTTCTCACTGCTCACATTTCGTTACCTCTCGTTATTGTCCCCTACTCCCTGTTTGTAACCTCGTGTAACAACTATTCACTCATTAAATTTCCCTATTCCTGGTTTATAACGTGTAACTATTCACTAACTAGATGTCGTTACCTCAGATGATAAGATGAGTTTCACTATTCAAGTTTGATAACCTCTTGCCATTATAGGGGCGCAAATTTAAGGCAGCTCGTGTCAGATGAGTTTCACTATTCTCGTTCGATTATCTTTCGTAAGTATAGCAAATTTTCGGCAGCTCGTGTCTCTAATTAGGAGGTGTGCTCGCTCACTGCTTGGGAGACGTTTTTTAGCGGCGGCGCCTGGGAGTCGAGCGGTGCAGTCGCTGCGCTGTGAGAGGTTCCTTGACCTCCTCCGCAGCCGCAACCCGATGCTCGCTTGTCATGGGTGCGCGCGCTGCTCTGGACGTTTGTCGGCAAACATCCCCGCTTGTGATGTTGTGATGTTATCTCCGCACACATCCCTGCTTGTGATGGTATCTCCTTCCACACGCTCTTACACAAAGTTATCCCCGCACACACTCATTTACACGCAATGTCAGGTGAAATTTTGAATGTGGACTTTTCGGGTTTGCGCTTTGGTTTAAGGGTTAAGCGTTCTGTTTAGAGCTTTTAGAGTGATATTCGGTTCTAATGGTAAATAGTGATAGTAATACATTAGTTCATTTGTTCTGACTTTCTACATGATACTTCTATGAATTCTTTCATGATACACTTTTCTCATATTATGAGGAATAGTGAGAAATTTCTAGTGTTCTTGTGCTGTTAAGAGAAATTCTTCAGAATAATCCCTAGTATGGGGATATAACTTTTTTAAAAATGTTTTGCCTGATGGCTCAGTTCTCGAGGTATATAGATATTGAAAAACATATTACAAATATATTCCGTTTTATTCATGTTACCAGCGTAAAATTTACTACCAAAGCTGTTTTCTGACGATTCGGAAAAGATTTATTTAAAATATCCGATGAAAATAGTTCATACGTCCACTCTGTAATTAAAACAAAATTCTTCTTTTGTAAGAACATGAAACTGAGTTCCTCAAATCTCAGTGCACATGGTTCAAATCATTTTTTGTACGCAGCGATGTGAATCCGGAGTTCAGACGCCTGATTTAGCTGAGATCACCTACGTGTTGCGATGGGGCGGAAGTGGCTCTAGCGGTCGCAGAAGAAAGCTTTCAGCTCGGACGCGTTTTCTCAGGAGCGTGGAAGCGTTTGGCTGCTGTGCTCAGCGAAGGAAACCGACCTGACGAGAGTAAACAGAACTCACGAGCAAATACTGCTATTTTCTTCCAAGTTCTCCCGGTTTAATGACCTCCCCGAGCGGTGCTCTGTTTCAATGCAGAAATTCCTTCGATATTATTATTATCCTGAGAGCTTGCCCGACCATGCTCTGTTTCAATGCTTGAATTTATTCAACCCTATTACTCCTGCGAATTATCAGTCTGATGAGAGGTTACTCACGAGTCTCGTATATTTTTCTCAACCTAAAAGAAAAACCTTAGTTTATAGTTACCCATTGCCATGTTGCAATTTGTAATTCATTCTATCCTTTTGTTTTCAATTGGCTTTTCTAATTTTGCTCTTCTAAGTATCTCATAGGATTATTACGCGTCAAAGATCTTATTCCTTTCCTACGAATTTAGAACTGCTTTGACGTATTCATTTTGCTGCTTTCATCTATGGCTCCAAGCAGTCGATGCTCATGACACTCACGGTCTTTTGGCACGGGAAACAGACCAATGTTCCCCCCGTGGTTGATGAAAAACTTCTGTTTTTTTGACATTTACCTCTCAACAGGGAATTAGCTACCATGCCATGAAAGGCATGTAATTTTGCGACAATTTTTTCCTTGCTCGCTGCTCGTTTTCTTGGAAGAAAGAGCAACAAAAATGTCGTCGAGTTTCCGCCTCCGTGACGCGTCGAAACGAAGTCAACGCGGTGCTGAAGCCTAGTTTTGTCCTCAGCGCGAACCCTCTGCCTTGGCTGAAGGAAAAACCTCCTGGTTGTCGGTCGGTTTTCAGTCTGCTGCGTCATGATTACTGCAGCTCCTACGGAAGAAGACTGACTAACTTTTCGTTCAAAGTTTGCTCAGGGCCGACACGCCGCGTTGGTCTTCAATTCTTCGGTGCCATCAATTTTCTTGCGTCGGACCTCAGCTCTTCTCAAACGACAGCTTCTGCCACGGCTCATTGGGCCCATACGTCCCTCCATAATCCAGGCCTGCTGAAACTTCTCACGGTTTTCATCTGCCGGTTCAAAATATCCTAAATTACATGTTTTTTACTTTTCAATTCTCCGTGATTAGATCGATCGAAGTCAGTTAACATGATCGATGTACTGACCGTTTCAAAACGAAACGAGTAAACTCTACACAATGACCGTCACACCTCGGGAGCTCATCTGGCTCTTGAATTTGGAACTTAAATTCAATTGAACTCGTGGTAAAAGTGAAAGACTGAAGAGAAACCGTATCTTGTTTGAAATACCCATTTCGGTTGCTTAATTAATAGAAAGGTATTTTCAGAATTTAGCCATTTTCATTCGCTATTTATAACTCGAAGACGATAATTTTTATCGGATTTCCATATCTATGGTCCCTGCTCGGGTTGTCTTCCGTTTCGTGGTGGCGAGCGCTTTTTTTGCATCTGTCTGTTATTTATTCTGCAGAAAACCTTCGGTACTTCCTGATACAAATAAATATCGCATCTACGGCACGTACGTTTGTCTTGCTAGTAAATTGCATGTATTGCACGTACGCCAAGTTTAGAGATTTCAGGTTTCCTTCACCCCCCAGTCAATGCAATTCGACTTTTCGTTCAGTCCTATGGTTTGTCACTGGCACTTCCGCAAGATCGTCGCTCACTTGAGCCAACTTCCGACTCAACCTTGCGGAAGTGGGAGGAGCGGCGAACCATAGGACTGTGTGAGAAGTGAAAGAAGTGAAGGATGAAAGCAAGCGAAAACTTATACGCTAGAGCAAATGTGCTGCGTAAATTTCCTGCACAACATGCCCATGAAGCTGTATTTGCTGAGTGTAATATTCATACATTTGTTTAAGCAGTGAGTGCTTGGACCAAAAATTTTTGAATTTATGCATTTTGCTGAACATTACCGTAAAAATTCGGAGAGGCAAGAAAAATAGTTTCAATAGTGGAATCCAAATGAATTAAAAATTCTCCCTGAATAGAAATGTGAATGATTTTTTACAACGCTTTCATTCGCCTTCGTTCAATAAGTTGAATGTCGATGTTTAATTCATTTTTTCAGCACTTAATTCGATACTTTTCTCCTCATGCTTTTCCAATGACAGTCTTTCAGTTTTGTTACCTAATGAGGCGCACAAAGCCACGTAAATGATGATCATTGTTTTCACTTTTGGTGTATTTGTTTTGTACTGCGTTATTGTGATGTGTTTTTTATTGTGTTCTTGTGTTTTTTGTATACTAACCGATTTATTTTTTTTTCACAGCCAAGATGAAGCCGCCTCTGCCACTTGGCTTCCTCTTCTGGCTCTTTTCAGTCTCAATGGTGAGTACCAAACTTTGATTAAGGAGAAACTTGAGTCGTAATAAGCCAACACCATTTATGAGACTTAACTTGAATGAAGATATTTAACTTAATTGAAGTACTCAAGGCTTTGTAAGATATTTTAATCAGAGCTAACAAGCCGAGAGTTGAAGAATCCCTGCGGGAATATTGCTCTGAGTGCATTTGTAGTTTTGAGTTTTGGACGGCGTCATTCAATTAAAAAGACGTTCGCTGAGGGTCTTTTGATGTTAGAAATTCCATTCTACACAAAATGGGATGAATGGAACACAAATCTGTCGTTTGCTAATTATCTTCAGAGTTGAAAGAAGCTGAAATTTATTAGCTGATGTTTTCCAAGTTAACTCTATTCGTTCTGAGCCTTGCGATGTCTTCATTCTCAATTCAATTAAAATTACTCCGCAGTTTGTACACTAGTTACTACTTATTCGAGTTATACTTTCAATGATTGCGTTTGTGAAATCATTGGTCTAAAATGGACGTTCTTATGAATCGAGAAAATAATCCTGATTACGGACTCGGCCAAGATTAGAGTGGACCTGAATTGTAATTTTAGTGAGTATTTTCCCATTTAATTAAATATTTCATCCGAGAATATTAATTGCTTTTTGAGTAATACTTTGAGTCGCTGTGGTATTTTAAGAATGCATATTACGAACAAAAATTGTTCTTTTTTCAGAAAGAAAGAAAAAGAAGGAAAATTGTTCATTTTGGAAAAAGTCGAGTAATGCAATGCATTATAACACATAGGATTTTAAATATTTTTTAATATAAAAGTCTTAAATTCATTGACAAATCATATCATCAAATTGAATCAATGCTTTTCATCTGACAATCTACAGGAACGCTGTTCTCAAGATATCAGTGTAAGCGAGAGATGGTAGCTGAGCAAGCGGAACCTCGGCTTACCGGTTCCCTGCTGCAGTCGTGGGAAAGCTCGTTCGCGAAATTCGTTAATCGCCGAGAGACAAAACGGGAAATGATGCATGCAGACGAGCGCAGCTCCTCGCTCTCGAACCCATTCGCTGGCTCTGCTGTGAAATAGTGGGAAAAATAGCATCCCGAGCAGCTTTTGCCTTCAGAAATTTAATTGAAATTACTCAGTGATGTTTATGAAATTATTTTGGAACTTTTTCTGCACATCAATCTTATAATATAAAATCACAAAACTATTTATACCCAAATTTAAGTCCAGCAATCGCCTTAACTCTTGCTCATAATAATTCTCTCAATCCAGATATCGTACAAAATGTAAGCTGTAATGTCAGTTACAACAAACTTCAGTTCAACTCTCCTCGTTGAGTTACTTTTTTTCTTAATTCAGATTCTTTCATGACTGTTTTGGTTGGGCATGTGTGAGCTGCTGGAGATGCTGTACGATGCCTTCTGACCGTCGCCTTGGGCAACACTTTCTCTCCTCCGAGGGCGCGGCCATTGGCTGAGCGCTTATGCGGGTTCCTTACTGCAGATCTCCCGATTAGATTCATCCGTTCCTCTTTGACGCTTCCTATATTTTCTGAATGGCTCTTCTTATTTTTTGTTCAATCGATTTTTTCCATTACCTTCCACGTTTTTTAATTGAAAGATAAATATTCTGAATGACGCTTTTTTTTGTTTAATCGATATTTTCTATTGTTTTTCACGTTTTCTTTCCGAAGGAGATAAAATCGGATGATGAAACATTCGCATCAAAATTCAGCAACGCAGCGTCGATCAACATTTGCGTTTGAGCTTCTGAGCGACACATTATAGGCATTGTCATATAGCGTGTGTACGATGCATACGGACTCTCGCTCCGTGTATTTTGCGACAAATGTTGCCTTTCACACACGCCACACAAAAGCCGCGGTGTTTACAGCGTTGTCGACATCTCCGACCCTCTAGTTTGCGTACCGACAGCCGGGTACTGGAGAATGTTCCCACAGCCTCTAGCTTCGTTAATGAGCTCCTGAACAAACTTCACTCCTTCTTCGTCGGTATTAAGATCGTTTTGTTTTTTGTTCATTTCTATAAATTATGTCATCTGTGTCCAAACAAATTATCTACCCAAAGAAAAATCTTTTTATTATAATGAGATACAAAATGTCATTCTGTAAGAAAATAATGCGCGTTCAGTTAGCTCTCTAAAGCGTGTTTTTTTTGGCCGAATTGAGCTTTTGCTAGCTGCATGACCTCGTGTTACGGCTCCCATTTTCAAACCAGGCCTCAAGATCGAAGCCTCTAAGACTCTGTTGCCGTCAGTTTGAAAGATTGGGTATCGTTTCCCCTTCACGATTGGTAGCTTCGTGCTTGTTTAGGCATCAGGTTGCGCAAAAGAGTACTTTTTTGGAATTTGGAAGTTACTTATCGATAAAGTAAGCGAGGAAAACATCGGCGAACATCTCTCACACAGCGATTTCATTTCCTCCGTGGAAGTAAACTGCTCCAGCGCGCTTTGTGTAGGTGACGAAATAAGCAGCTTGTCGTCTACTGCACTGAGTAAACTGTCTAAACAGATGCACATTTCGCTTAAATCGCAGATTCAAACTGTGCATAAGCGAACACTCTTCACTGTTTGCGGAGTTAGATATAAAATTAGAAAAGATGCGTAAAGTTTCCATAGCGTCATGAAAGTTGAAGTATTTTGGCCTCTGTTTTTATTTTGTTTTTACAAAAGACACCTATTGTCAAGCATTTTACATCCGGAGATTCTCAGCATCAAGCTACGAAAATTTTCTCTTTAGCGGCAGCGATATTTAGTCACATTTATTGTTTGAAGATATACTGTATTTCAACACAAAAACACTGCAAAGTAAGGGCTACAAATATTTTGCATGACTGTCCAATCTGCAACTAAAAGTAACACATGACTCGCGTCATAACATTTTTTGCGTTAGTTCGTAAGTACTTCCCTCGAATTTTCACCAGCAACAAGCAGCAGGGGAGTCAAGCCCCGACTCAAGTCGTGTCTTTTCCACCCAAACCAGTTTGTTGCAACCGCCAGCCGCTCGCCTGCGGCCCCTGGAGCTCTGTTCGCTGACGCTGCCTCAACGCCCGCCCGCCGTGCTGTGGTGCTGTTCCGCACTGTCGCGGTGCTGTTGCGGTGTTGTGGTGCACTGTGATGCTGTTGCTCACTGTTGCGGTGTTGTGATACACTGCAGTGTTGTTGCGCACTGTTGCGGTGCTGTTGCGGTGTTGTGGTGCACTGTGATGCTGTTGCTCACTGTTGCGGAGTTGTGATACACTGCAGTGTTGTTGCGCACTACGGTGCTGTTGCGCTGTGGCACTGCCTCCCATCTCGCAGTCGTACATTGTACGTTTTAGCCGGAGCTGGCAACAACAAGCACCATTTCCGCAACTGCTGGGTGTGAAAAGGCGTGCAAGTGGACAAAATATTTCAATGCTTCTGTCATATGTCTAATGTTGATAATCCAATTTTGATTAAACTTGCAGTGAAGATTTTACGTTTTACTTTCGTTTCAAACGAAGCCTTAAATTTTTTCTATTATGATTATTGTTGCATGAAAATAATTCAACTGCTAATAACATTGTGAAGTCAGTTCGCACGTAAAATTTGTCACCGCAGCTCTCAAGGTGACACCTGAGTGAATGGCGCTGATGTAACTCCGATTCTGATTAGCCAGAAATAAATTTCATAATCACCACGAATTTCTGTGCTGGGGAAATTAGTTTGTTTAAAATTTATCTGGTATCTAATTGTAGTCACGTTGCTTATGTTCAAATAAAAGCCGTTGCTTAATAATTCTTCTTTATACGCAGATTTCGAATGTAGGGTTCAAATTTAGATCCTAAATTTATGCTTAAAAGAATTTCACTTGAATGGAGATAGCGTTCACGCAAATGCTCGTTCTGTATAACTCATAATTTTGCAGGAAATCCATATTGATTTTGCTGCTAATTCACTTTGTATCCCCCTAAAATCAGACTAAATTTTAAAACAAGTTCCTGTACACCACAGAGATACGCTCAGACTTGAAGATACTGACGTGGAGAACTGAGTAGTTCTTGCAGCAGCCGGATCAGCAAGCCCAGCTCAAGCCTGAAGCCGCTCTCACAAAGCTAAAGCATCCCCCTAAAATCAAACCAAATTTGTAAACCAAATCCTCAACATCACAGAGACACCCTCGGACTTGCAGATACCGACAGTAGACCTGAGTAGCTCTAGCAGCGGCCGGATCAGCATGATGCCCAGTGCAAGTCTGAAGCCGCTCTCACCAAGCCGAAGTATGCGGCCTGCTCTGCGTCTGCTGTATTCTCACTTTCTTGAGCCCACTTTCTCTCTCGGTTTCTACGGAGGCCGCCCTGCCATCCTGCCCCACCGTCTCTACGGTATTCCTACCGAGTACTTCCTATGTGAAATGCTTCCCCGGCCTCTCGGCTTGTACGAGTATTCCTACGAAGATTCCAAGCACTCGCTGCTTAGCTTTCGCTTCTTCAATGAATGATTTTCTGCTTCGGGTCATTTAGCCCAGCTGTTCAGTTTCATAACATATTCGTAAACATGCTTTTTAAGTGTTCGTTTTCACCATGAAATTACATACTAATTATTAGAAAGCTTCCTGTATTTATGTTCGTTGAAAATTTCGGCGAATGAACGTAAAGTTATTTTTTGCACTATCGGTTGAGAAACAGCTTTCTATTTCAATCTGGAGTTCAGACTCAGGAGTGCCTTCAACTTAGAATTCTAACAAATTTCATTGACGAACAGAATAGTTCTTAGCTATCATTACTCTGTAAAGAAGGGTATTTTTTCAGTCAGTTTCACAGTATATTTCTAGTTTGTATTGTCAAATATTTTTAATCCTAACACACTGTCAATTATTTTTTATCTAAAATAGATTGCTTAGTCATTTATACCAATTCCGCCTTTGTTGTGAGCTAGTTTTATTTATTTACTCACGTGATAAATATACGTTCATAAATCATAGTTACCATCTCTTCGCAGTACACTTTCTTACCATTGCACGAACAGTGTTCCACCACGAGAGATAAAATATCACTCGCTTAGAAGTATTTCCTATTAACGCACAACTATCAAGAATTTACTTGATAGTTACCCATTGGTTCTAGGGCCTTTACTAATGTTGGTTCTCTGTTCCATCTTCACCTCTGCAAGTCTCTCAATTCATGACTCTCACTGCTAGATGCCAAGCCCTACGCAATCTACTAACGAACGGCACTGCTGTACTTGCATCTTTTGGTTCGCTTTCACTTGTCCGAATTGAATTAAATGTAGCTTATCCTGTATTTATGACCGTTTCATCCTGTGATGGAAGTCTCACTCAGGCTTGTCAAACGTGTAACGCAGACTTGGAATTCAGGGTTCGCGCTCTGCTGGAATGGCAGTGATAGTGCTCGTCTCAAGGCCAGTGAGAGTCACTCTCTCACACTCCAAGTCACTTCGGGCGTCTTGCATACCACACACAGAATACTTGTAATTACGTCTCGAACCGGACACTAGCAACCTCATTGTACGGAGATTTGTTCGAGAGTTCAAAAGATACTGAGCTTCATCAACATACTAGGTCACATTTCCAACACGAAAGAAAGCGTATTCAGTAGTAAACTAGGGTTTGGCCAGTAGTTCGTAATTTGACTGTTGTGTCGAGCACAGTTTTTGCTAACAGGTGGAAAATGAGTAGCCATTCATCGGAATAAAATCCATTTAGTGCCATTTCATTGACCTTTTTCCTGAAGCGTTTTAAAAAATTTCCTTGGCTTTACGTATGTATTTTGCTATGCTCAATTTTTTTCAAGAAGTCAACTTCTTGTGGTCATTTCCCCGACGGGAACTCCAGTTTCGAGGCCATGGCTGCGGAGTGACGAGTGCTACTGGACCTTAGAAGTCTTTAAGCATCAGACGCACTGTTTTCTCCACATTTTTCTTCCATAATCACTATATATACGTTTTTAGGGGCTAAACAAATATCAACAGTTGAATAGCTCATTCTATAATAGAATTCAGAGCTGTATGATAGCAGATATTGAAAATTGTGTGTAAAATTTGTATTGTAGATGCAACTTTTAATTTCTCAATTAAGGAACATCTGTTGTTGCTCTACTGAAAGCACCTGTCATGTTCACTTCCGTTTTATGAATATAATGTAATTCACGGCTGAATACTTAATAATGACTATTCTCTTTCTGTTTGAGACTTCCAATGCCTGAAATTTGTCGAAACACGTCAGGTTGGAAATTGCTTCCACTCAGAACTTTCCCCGAAGTTACTCATTCAGCGAGTGTAGTTGATTGATATAGTTGATATTAGGCTGATGTTATACTTGGTGATGCAAGAGGAACTAGCAGCAATTTAAAAAGCTTCTTAAATGTCATGTGAAGAGTATCCGAAAGAATGGAACTCGAATTAAGCTGCAACCAGCCTTGCTGGGAGGGATGCCATTCCTCAACGACGCTTTGTGTAAGTGTAAAAAATTTAAACAGTCCGGAGGGAAGAGCTTCGTAGCCTTGATACTTTCATGATGTTGACTTTTAGCCCTTGTGGTCAAATAATTCGTTGCTTACCAATCCGCCGGCTCCGCTACTCTGACCATGGCATATCAATCTAAAGGTGATCTAAAGATTATGATTGCGCCCTCATCGTTTGACCAAACCAGTGACCCTTAGTCGAGGCTTCCGAGGGTGTGGTTCGTGTCAACGGACCATTAGTCTTCCGTTTCAGAGCAAAGGTTCAGCGTTTGACCTATCCTTGTTTTCATACTTTGAAAGGGTTCTAAAGTTCAACGCGAGGTCATTAAAGTATCATAATATTCGCTCGCGCTGGCTGATATTTTTCGTTTGTTTCACGTTTTTGTCTGGTACATTCTGTGTGCTTCATTCGTTTGTATTTTGTTATGTACGTCTGAGGTTTACTCGTGCATGCTATGATATTTCCCTTATGTTTCACGATTTTGTGCGATGCATGCTGTATGTTTCATTTGTTCGTCCTCTATTATTTATTAGAGTCTTATTTTCTCACAATTTTAATGCGTGTTTAAAAGCGTAAAAGAGTTAATTAAAGCTCGAAATGATTTTCCGAAATGGTAAGCGTCGCTCCTCGTTTCAAAATTAATTTTTACTCAGTAAATGAGGTGTATGTAAAAGGCCATTTACTGTAAAATTTACTGCAAAGGGACAGTAAATGAGGTGTGAGCAAAAGGCCACAAAAGGAGTATTTCCCGTCTTCCATTTCATGGGCACGATTTTGTGAGCGACTGCTGAACTATAACAGACACTTTCCAACTGTCACCTTGGAACCAACAGACAAACCAGGTTGCCCTCTTGACACCCTTTACTTTACGTAACGTGTTTCTTAACAGCCACTACTCAAACTTCGATTGTGTAGATGAAGGTCTAACTTTCTCACGTACTTAAGACCAATGTCATAGCTTCTACATTCTAGGGTTACAAATTTGGTATCTGGTTAACTAGACATACTTTCTACCAGCAGTAATCTTTTGGTTAGTGAAAACAATACTCATTGAGGTTTTTGGTAAGCAATCCACATGAAAGTAGCGATAACGAGTTAAAATACCTACCACTTTTCCTATTACTTTTGCTATGGATATCTGATCATACTTATAATCCACAGAAGCGTGAAGTGAAATGTTAAGTTTGAATTTTGATTTCAATTTTGGGCTGTAATTTTTAGGATTACTTTGGACTGTAATGTTAGGTTTGAATTTGGAGGCGTTCAGGTGTGCGTGTTGCGGCCAGTCTTGTGCTGCAGTCACGCCAGGTCAGGAGAGGGCACTGAACATCAGTGACCGACCAGCTGCCCGTTTGTTTCACGAACCCTGCGGAGGTTGAGCAATGTTTCCACGCAATCCAGCACATCTGTGCAATATCAAAGCCAACTACTGACGCCTTCCAAGGGTCTTCACACAAATTATAAAGGAGAGCAAATTGGCAAGGGTGAGCTGGGGTCACTTTGTTGCGCTGGATAGACGATATTGCGTACTGACGCAACTATTGATTTCAACAACTCTGCACTTTTTGGGGTTTCAGAAACTGAAGGAGAGGAAAAGGCGAGGATGGCTGCATTTCAAATCGGCTCAAAGTGTATATTGAACCGATGAAAATTTTCATGATAATATCGAGTTTTATGATAATTTCTTCTGCTACGTACTTGAATGCTGAGTGTGTCACTTATTCATTCGTGAGCGTACCCTTGTAGAAATTTAAAAATTTAAAAGCTCGGTCAGTGCCATTTGTGTTTTATTAAATTCTTCAGTTTTTCAGTTTTAACAAAATACCGTATCCCATTGAAAAATTTACTCATTCGCCGTTATGAGTTCTTGATTATGTTTATTCTATTTGAAAACCTGATTGCTGATTATGTAATACATAACACATACTTTAGCTCAGTCCGTTTAATATTTTGAGCAGACAAACGGGAGAAATTTATTCTAAAACTGTATCTTTTATATTCGAGATCAAGAATAATAAGATGCACAAAGATTCTTCATTAGTACTGTAAATAATACGAATCAATTTACGGAGAGCTCTTCCTATTCTATTTAAGTTGTTGGAAATACCTTCTCAGTGTGTGTGTTAACAGACAAACAATGACGGTCTCTCTTTGTTTGAGCTGCGGAAAAAGACACATAAGTCGGAATAATTATTACGTTACAAACAAATTTGGCACTTCCTCCTCCCCCTCTCCGGAAGCGATGTATGACCCACGAGGCCGTCTTGACTGTTTGGACAAAACCAGGCAAAAATTTAACAAAATGACCGTGGATCCTCAGGAAATGTTCTGCCAATTGACACGTTGCATCAGACAATGAGTAGCTAGAACTTCACATGAATTTTTATTTCTATTTTTTTCTCACATTTCTATTCTCTTTCTATTTTTCTTTTTTGTTCTATTAACCTACGATTTTTCTACTTTTCTATTTACCTCCGAGTACAATGAGAAGCTAGAACTCCATATGAGTTTTTATTTCTGGTTTCTTGTGAATTTTCTTCAGTTTCCTCCCAGTATTTTTTGCAAGCTGTAACAAATTAATATTTCACTTCACTGCAATCATCGCAATTTTCGAAAAAAGTTGTGACTCTCTCTTGCTGGAAAAGCTATTTTAATCTCGGTATATGTGTTTTTAATGATGATAATATGTTCTACACAAAAAGTATCTAAAGCATGCTAATTATCAAGACACCTTACTTCCTCGTGAGTCCCGTAAAGTTTTTGTGAAAGTATAAACTTGATTGGAAGTATTTTTAACGTTATTGAAGCAAGCACCGCATTTACACAACTTGAAAATCCAGTATTAATATGCCAATTTCCCAGCAGAGCCTATGATTAATTCATCAGTTCAACTTCGGGCTGGATTCACAAGCACGCATGCCTCTTAAGTAATCCAGTTGTCTCACAGCCGCCTTCATCAGGTCTTAATTGCCTCGATTGTGGAAGTTGACCCAGTCGGTGGTCCTCAGTCACGGTGACCGGACTTCGTAATGGCTTCCTTGAAACTGCAATTGTTCCGAATTTTTTATTTTTGGCTATTCTCTGCTCCTTAAAGGTGAGCCTTGGAATCTTTCTCTTGTGTATCAGCCTGTGAAGAAAAATCAGGAATTGTAACTGACAAGTGTGAACTCCATCCTGCTGCTCGTGGTGCATGCGTGGTGTTGACGAGCCGCTACCGGATCTTGACTTGCTGTAAAGTTCAGTCACTCAATGCGGACGAAGCGTTTAAAACTAAATGTCTATGGCCGTTCAAGAAGCAATGAACAAATTAGGCTTGAGTTTAATTGCGGCCTTGAATTCAACAATGGACACACCTGGAAAGTCTCGCTGATGTCGCGTTAAAGAGATCATTGTGAAACTTCTACAAATGCTATTGAAATCAATTCTTGATATCATTGCAACTACCAAATCGACAATACCGAAAACTGACATGATCAAGCCAAACAACGAGCACATTGGAATTATATAAATAATTTAAAAACCAGCTTTGAAAAAAGGGATAGATTTTCTGTAATGTCGTTTTCATAGATACGTATACCGTTAATTTCAACTTCCTATAGGTATGGGAACTTTTAAAGCATTCATGCAGTTCAAGGCTGGTCTTCCAAGCCATGTTTTGCGCACTAATAACGCTAGAGATCAACCTTGACATTTGTCTTTGCTACGAAGTAAATTTGTAATTGGCGGTTGCGAACCAGATTGAGGCGTTAGACTCGAGCAGCAGCCACACATGGCATGGCATTCAAAGACTACCGAGTCAAAGTCTACCTACTCGAAGTAGAAGTTTCATCAGAGACTCAGAAAGTTCGAACCCTCATAAAGAGGTCCAAGGATCTCTCTCGGTGCTGCTATAGCGGGAGGCCTACCACTATAGCATGAGATCTAAATTTAGCTAGTACTAAAGCATGATGTTAGGTTTAGTTAATAATGGATAATACTTATTTCCATACATTTTATTTAGGAAAAACACTTAAATTGTGCATCTCAAACTGCACCTGGGTAGGCGATAAATGGTGATAGACCTCACGCTACAGTAGCACCACTTTCTCTACGTCAGCTTTGGATGCCTTCGTACCTAATAGGAGATGTTAACTCTTGAGAATATTTGCTTCCTCTCAGCCTACATAGAAAGCTCTCGCTTTTCTCCAGCGGTGGATAGCAACTTCAGGGAAAGCTTCAAAAGTTTGAAAATGCGACTCAACGGCAATGAGAATTTCTCGAACGAAGACGATACGACGTGACATTACAGTGACGAGGATTGTGAACCGCATCATCCACATCGTCATTCCCGAGCAGGTGATGACTTATGCGAAAGTAGCTCACTAAGAACAGATGGGATCCAGTACTGCGCAGCTAAAGATGGCAACAGTTTCCCAACAGTTTCTTGGAATCAGGAGCAATGGCCCAGTAGTTCAGGCATCATAAAAACCCCCCTCAGGGACACACACTCGCACTTTCATGCGCCGCATTCAACAAATAGGTTCAATTTTTCAAAAGCATATGTTCCCTGCATATGTAACGTATGGAAAGTTCGTTTCGAAAATACTATGACTGATTGCATTCCTCTAGTTGTGTTTGCTTTCGTTTTTTTATTATGTGGTTCTACTTCAATTTCATAAGCTGTTTTAATTTCTGTTCATCGTTAAAATTAAAGTAGAGGAAACTCGTCTCCTTTGGTATTACTCAATTCTCGACCCTAAATGTTCTTTTGCTTAAGTCCTGTCTGAAAATACTTTTCCGAGGGCAAGTCAAGCGGCTGTTATTGTTTTTATGTATTTTTTCCAATTAACCCTTGCAATCTGCTCTCGTTCTACGAGCATATTCTTGGCGCAGACGAATTCAAACATCTGTGGACGAAGTGAATGTTGAGTACCCAGCTTAAGCTGTTGACCTCGAAAGCATCGGTGGCGTTAAAAAGTGGCTCGCTGAACACGCGACATGTGTAACGGAACTCTCACTGTGCACCATGCCAATGACGTCGACATTCATTGACCTTCCCAGCGTTGTTTAGTGCCCATTGTATTCTCTGAGAACTGGGGAAACTAAAGCAAGCTCCTGCTACGATAGACTCGTGACTCGTGAGTCCACTAGCAATTCCTGTACCATGTGGAGCACCTGGTATATCTCTCTCTTGCTCTTGAAGACCCATGCAGTACCCTAGAAGAAACTAATGCCTCGCTTTCGTTGGATGATTGATCTAATCGTTTATTCGTTCGCATTCATAGGCAATGAAAGCCGCTATTATGAGATATTAAGCCTGAAATAAATATGGAATTTTTTGTTTTGTACGTCATACTTTACGAGGAAGAAGCGATTTCTCTTTCGATGACTCAAGTATTCGTTGGCAATGAAAAAGAGTGTTTTATCGATTTTTAGTTTTTGATGACCCTTTACCAGCCGTATGAATGGGTGTTTTTTAAGAAGAACAGTTCTCATTAATTTAGTGATAAAATTTTTCCAACTTTTCATCAACTATTTTCTTTGTTCAAAACAAATATCTATTTACATAATTAAAATTCAGCACCATGTGCGGTGTGCAGACACATTCTCAAATTTAGGATAGTCACCATTCGATATTTGCATTATCTCAATCATAACTCTACGCTAGATAGTTGTTGATTCCGGGTACAGTTATACTAGTAGGTAAGTTCGACTTGCTATTTTTATCGATATTTAAATTGCCTTAAATTAAAGTAAAATAATTGATGAGTTTTCATATTTTATTAGAGTACGTACTTCTATGCTTAATGTTTCGAAGTCATGAAAAGGAGCACAGTGACGGCTGAGCTCAGAACCAAGTTTTTGTATCGAACGAAAAAAGTTGTCCCAATGTGATATCTTCCCCCAGCCGTTGAATATCATATTTCACTTCCTCGAATGGCATCGTGTCTAAAGTACCGATAAAAGCACAACCAACGAAGAAAGTTCTAAAATCAAACCGTAGCTTTACAGCAGGATTTTGATTTTCTTGGAAAAGATTCAGTGGTCTTTGCTGTTTTTCGTTCGTTTGGTGTCGCACTTTTCTTTCTTGGTATTCTCAGTCATGTACCATTTCGTTCTACTGTCTGTACCTTCTTCCTTTATCTCGAGTGCCCATTGTGAATCGAGGCTGAGAAAGTGAAGCGGGTTTTCTCTGCATACTGTAGCCAGGTAGCCCGTCGCGATCAGAACATCGCAGCAGGCATCGAGTGAAAGTTCGTCTAATGAATTAGTATGAGCTACGGAGCCGAGCCTTGTAGCATTCCAGACTCACTTTGCAATGTTGTCCGGTCTTTCTTCTTTTGGGGACGTCCGCCTCATCTAAATGGTCTGTCGAAAGTCAGGTCGCCTTCGGGCTGTTTGGTGGCTTCATGTGTGTCTGCTGCAGCGCGTCTTAAAATTGACTCACCTTTATGATAAGCAGCACTCGTGCGTTGGAACCACAAAATCGCTCTTGCACATTAAGCGACAGAAACTTAAGCGTATGCAAGTATTGAACAATTAATTGCTCAATCCGAGTAAATTATGAGACCCGCACACATGACTCGAAACCTGTTCACAGAGTTGCGGCTAAATGACTCCATTGTTTCTCGGGCGCTTTATCAGCTCTTGAATCACACTCTGAGAAACCATCGCAGCTGCACATCCGCTTCTTGTCACTCTCAGACCGAGTTGCTGCTACGGGAAACGCGTGAGCGATCTGAGAGTCTGTGAAATACTTCCAGATTGCTTATCATGCAGAGTTCAGGCTCAGCCTGACGTAATAAGTTTCCGTTAGTTTATCTGTAAGAATTCAGTGATAAATTTGGATTCGGATTTCGCTTCAGAGCAGCGCATAAATAATGAAGTACGAATTTAAGTATTACTCGAGCATTTTATTCTTTTCGTGAACTTCATCCCTGTAAAGAATCAATTGCCTTGGTATGGAATTTCAGCTCAGAATGACACAACTATTGTATTTATGGGAACTAGGCCTTCTAGGGTGAAAATGTGAGATCCTGAGCGAAGAATTTGGTAAGGCTTCTTTTTGTCGAAATAAAAGGGAAGTTTGTTTTGTAAGGGACCGTTTTTTATTGGCTCACTGATGTCCTATTCCATCTTTTATCGGTTAACTGCCGTCCAACACTTACAGAATCATTTTTTTCTTCAACTTTTATCTGGTTTCATTTATTTCCTTCGCAACTTACTGTTTCTATGCGCATGGGATCTAAAGTGGGAGCACACCGAGTGCATAGACTCTACGTTCCCTCAACTCTGTACTAAATAGTTCCTTCCTCTCTTTAAAACACCTTTGATATGGTTAGGTCGGCTAAAATTAATTTATAATCAAATCTGGTTTAAAATCTTCTGAAAATATCAGTTCACGTAATTACTTTCAATCACTTCAATCCTTCGACCTAATTATTGCCAACACTTTACCAAATTATCCCCTCTTGATCACGTATTTGGCATTAGACCACCTGCAATTTCACAATCGAAATGCTAGCGTCTTCAAAGGGTCGTTTCCCAAAAATACCAAACGCTTTATGCCCGCATCGCGTTTTGTGATCGCGGCCTTTGGGAGACGGGGGCCTTTGGTGAACTTGCGCAACCCGCGGCTGTGGAGGCATTCTTCAGAAGGCTGGGATCTGCTCAAATATCCGGATGATCTAGAGAACGTGACCACTGCGCTGTCACTTTGCGTTATGCAAGGGCAGCGAGAATGTTGCGTTACGCGCGGATGCTAAACCTACCAGCCGCTCAGCGTTACCAACGAGTGATGTGACTCTCCATTATTCGGTAGCAGTCGTCACTAAAGAAGATCAGTTACGTCTTACATTTAAGGAACGAGGGATAAGGAGGTTGCCACTGCAATGTCACTTTGCGTTATGCAAGGGTAGCGAGAATGTTGCCTGTTACACAGGGATGCTAAACCTACCAGCCGCTGAGTGATGAGAGACTCATCATTATTCGATGGCAGTCATCACTAATGAAGGTCAGTTACATTTAAGGAACGAGGGAGAAGGAGGTTTTTACTTATGGAGCTCAACTATTCTGTGACTGACCTGAAATGCTCCGTATATGCAAATGCTCGAGTTAACTTTGTCATATTATTGGCTACCCAGATTATGGCTTAAATACTCTGGGCGCTCTAATTTTTGTATCGAACGGGCGCTTTAGTTGTTATATTGAAGTAGCAGTGATCTTAATTTGTTATGCACAGAATACAAATCAGCAGGAATATTTCTTATAGCTAAAAACTCAGTTACAGTTAAAAATTTTCTGGTAGCAATTCTTCATTTTTATAAAAGGGAAAATTCATTAGATTTTAGAGAAAATATTCAGTTACGTTATTCATTTCAACTTGCAAGGTCCTCACTTATTGCCTGGGTTTAGTAATGTGTTTTATTTTTACCGATTTATTTGACACACTCATGTCATTGTATTTGTTGTGTTCCTCCTCACTGTCATTGCCAATTCATCTTTTTACACAAATTAAAATTCAGGACTACAAGCTTTCGTGCTTACCTCGTTCTGCGTGTCAAAAATGGAAATCACTTTTTCACAAAGTCTTATGACGACATGTTGATTTAATTAATATTATCTTTCGAAGTTCATAAGACAAGCTATGGGGCTCCTCATGGAATAAACATATATAGTGCGGTGACAGGTGTTGGAATAAACAAATGTATTTCGGTGACAGGTGTTGGAATAAACGTATATAGTCCGGTGACAGGTGTTGGAATAAACGTATATAGTCCGGTGACAGGTGTTGGAATAAACGTATATAGTCCGGTGACAGGTGTTGGAATAAACGTATATAGTCCGGTGACAGGTGTTGGAATAAACAAATATAGTCCGGTGACAGGTGTTGGAATAAACGTATATAGTCTGGTGACAGGTGTCTAACCCTGCTTCTGCAACCGCTGCATTCGAAGAAGCAAATCCAGAGATCGTAATTCTGAGCCCGGAGAAAGGGAAAGTCAAGTTATTGCGTAGGTAGCATAGCCTGACCCTGCGTTAGTGAACGCATGCTGAACTTAGCCAACTGCCATGTAAGGAAGGGCTTGCCCGCTTGTGTGATACCGACTTCTGCAAATTGCGTGTGGTGTGCTTCTTCGCTTCTCGACTTCTGATTAGTGCAACCGTATAACTACTAATACGCATGTGTAACAGAATAAATGGTTATATACATGATTCCAACTCTTTACTGTTTTTCAGTTGATACGAATGATCCTTTTGATCGTTATGTACTACTTTGTTTCGTTTAAGGTAAGCGACTCAACAATCATTCATACATAATCCAACACTTGATATAAGGCTGCTGTCCTCATGTTCTTCTGGATATGAGGTGGCTGTCCTCATTTTCTCATGTCCCGGATGACGTTGTTTTTTGCAAACAAAGAAAAGATACTCCGCCCTATAGCCGGGCGGGGCGTGATTATTGTCTTTAGCTCAACCTTGCAAGATGACCTTATCGAGAGAACATCTCGCGCAATCGTGCCAACTTCTTCGTCGTGTCTCCACCTTTCACTGGTATTAGTCTGTGGTGGACGCAGCACTCTTATGAAACCTTAGGTTTGCTCGCTGCTTTACGCTTCTTGCTTCGTGTGTTCACAAAGCTGAGGCGTCACGGCTGTTATAGAAAGGAATCATTACATTCTAAACAACAGAGACCTGCCATGACCATTGAAAACCGCCAATCGGCGTGAAAAACCATGCTCAATTTTCCAAATTTGATGTGTCCTTCTTGCCAAAATTATCGAGTTTTTGTTTATGACATTTTTGCATGCCCTCAAAATTCACAAAGTATGTACCAAAAATATTCGGAATATTATGGTACGTTTTTATTCCCTTTTCTTGCATTACTGACAGCGGGAATGAAAGATCAGTAGGTACGGCAGCAAAATTTTAGATTGCTGCAATCCGGAGAGATTGTAACACCTCTTTGCGCATTCTTGCTGTGAACTCACAACGAAAGACTGCTGCACTCATGGTCGAGTTAACCTTCAGAACAGGAAAGTTTGTTGTAGATCCATTGCTCGAGGCTCTGAAACATAGACTGTATGAGAGTTAGCTGTCTTTGTGAGTGAACGCAGCTTTTTCGTGTGAGTCTCTAATAGCCATGTTCCAGCTACGGTCAACAAATTGTACACATGTTGCTTAAAATTTAACCAGAACCGCTGCAGTATTCTTTTTCGCGAGATAATCATGAGTATTACCTAAACAGCAACAGGTTGTCTTTAACTTTAATTTGGGAACTGGACGTCCAATGTGTGGAGGCAAAGTAAAACAGGGAATCCTTTTTAACGCTTCATTCGTCCTGCCTTCGAACACGTAGGACGCGTCTACCACTTTAGCATCACGAATTAGAGCTCCTTCGCCTTTTAAAGACCAAATCTAGCTGAGAATGTGCAGTAAACTGGTATAAGGCTTTCTTCACTGACTCTAATGCAATATAAAGATACTTTTGAGCGATAATTTTGGTCTTAATTCAGGCGTCTGGACATCCCTCACGTATTGAAGCGCTCCGTTAAAGACGAACGAATCGCTCTTGCTCGTTTGAAATTCTCACGGAGCTGGTGCTGTTGGCCATGCTCGTGGTAGCATCCAATAAATTACATCAGCGTTATTCATTATAAAGTCATTCAGCAAGCGAATTTTTTTTCTTCACTCCATACCCAATAATTTCACAGTCGAGGGTAACAGATAAGGTACTGTAGCTTCCATGATAACTATTGATTCGCTCATTAATATTCTCCTGTCTCTATCAGCCACCCTATCACAATATGTGGCCATTCAACTCACACGACACTTATGGACGTTCACTTATTCTACCAGCAGTTAAAGGGAGGTTGATAGCCTGTAAGTAAATGACCCGAATGATATACCGGAGTGGTACTGTTAGAATATTGTATTAAAGTATTCCTATCGTTGAGAATAATGACTGAATAATTGAGAACGTTATGTCGACGTGCTGAATGAGTTGTTTTGTGCTGCTTCCGCTCGTCTCTTTCTCTGCATCCCGCCGCAGGTGTGGGATGTTTGCTAGGGAACTGCTCGCATCCGGGTGCATGGTTCAATGCTGTCATGGTCTGCGTTGATAGTAACTGCTTCAAAAAGTTGAACTTGAGTACTACTGAAACTCGTACGATGGGATGCGCAGTGTGGTAGTCGAGTTTTTCTTAGCTACCGTATGGTTCTTGGTTTTTCCAACTTAAGTTTTATTTTATGCCCCGTAACTACAATTAACATCTCTAGATTACGTTTACTACGAATACTCGCTCTAGAAGCCCCCCAAAAAGCGTCTAGTATAAAATGCCAAAATTTGAGGATGTTGCGCAAGATTTCATGGTACTCTTAAAATTTATCTAAGTACCACTTCAAGCTCAATATTACATTCATGCTGCGCATACGCACCGAACGCACCAGAGATACTGGCCGGCCTTGCAACGTTCCTCCTGAGCACGAACAACACATCGTGGGAACCGCAGCGGACAGCGAGACTCACCCACCTCACTTCCCTGCAATGCTACAGAGGCGGTCTCCGCAAAACGCACACTCTTAAATTCCCATTCTAAGCCTCGAGTGGGCCCAAGTTTCGGTTTCTTTGACTAAGTGGTCAGCAAAGGCTTGGTGGTTAAAAGAATATGCAGTGCATGTAACGTACAGTCTCAAATTCCCATTCCAAGCCTCGAGTGGGTCACAGTTTCAGGTTCCATGACTAAGTGGTCAGTAAAGGCTTGGTGGTCAACAGAATGTACAGTATGTGCTAATAATAATTTAGATTATAACGGAGTGGTATAACGAATACCTTCTCTTCGCACTCCATCACACTTTCATTATAGAGGTGTAACCCGGATGTCATTTTTGTTTTTGTTGATTCTCAAAATACTGAGGGGATTTTTTAGAGTTATTATTACTATTGTTTTCACAAGTAGAATTATTATTTTCAATAGATGAAAACCGGTTTTCTTTCGAAGAATTGAGAGACTGAATCAAAAGAAGCAATTTCTTCAGCTTGAAAAACCGTCTCCAAGGCGATCCAGTTGTCTTTCACCTTCGCGCCACCAACTCCCACACGTCTAGCCTGGAAAGCCTCGTCGGAAATTCAGCCCTGTGATGCACTGGCTTTTCTGAAGGCCTACGAGTCACATTACATATTTTTTTGTTAATTTTTTATGTTCATTTCGTTTTTTAAATTACCTACGTTCATTTTTTTTGAGAACGAACCGTGTGGCAGTGTGTAGGAATGATAAGATTCGAAATTTGCTGCGCTTTTCAAGAACATACTGATATGCCTCAAGTTGGTTGTATTTAAAATTTCATTCTCAGAGATTGATAAACTATTCTCTGACCTTGACAATGACCCTGCTGATCTCAACTCGTTCGTGACGTATTTCGAGCGAATTCTAAAAAGTGTCCAAAAAACGTTGTTTTTGTGAACCATTTTCGTCAACTGCGAGCAAAACCTGGAAGTTCAAGCCAAGCCGAGCACATCGAAATGCAGCCAACAATTTGGCTCATCCTCAAGTTCACGACTCTCTTGCAAAAAGAAGAGACGTAATGAATTATAAAACTCACTCCCAGTGTGCGTCATATGTACGTGAAGTAGCAAATTAAATTCATTAAATATTGAAAAAGGGAATTATCGTTTTCTTCCTCTTCATACAACTTAAAACAAGGTATAGAAATAACATTACTTACGTTGATCATTTTTGTGCGGAATTAGATTCCAATGCACTCTGTGCGACAAGCATTAACTATGGCAAACAAATGAATCTAATGCAGAGCTACAATAGCTATCTTTAAATATTAAGAGAAAATAGCATGGTAATATACACGCCCTTCTACGAATTCAGAACTCCGATTGTTGATTGAGCATGCAAAAACTTAAACGGAACTTAGAATTATTTAAAACAAAAGTTCGTAAGATGAGCAGTGGTAAATTGCACCGTACATGCCACACCGGGCTCAATGGTCGTACCGGTACATGTCACACTGGAGTGAATAGGCTTATATAGAATCTCAACCTAAATTAAAAGTAAGTTTGTTGTGGCATGACCTGCTAGTTGGCTTGATGACCAGTTCAGCAATGAGGGAACACTCTCACTCAATGTGTATTGTGCTCACGTGCCTCACCAAGTCGGACATGGAGGCCGCCTGACCCGTCCTGGGTACGTGGCATGAATTAAAAAGTTACGCTAAAAGATTTAAAATTTATGCACGAACTCAATCCTAATTGTTATGCAGTTGCTCTTGCTTATCTTTATTAAAACGCGTGCGCTGTTAGCATTCATTTAACTTTCAGTGTGCGCTACTTCATTCTCCAGGAGGAGCGTGGCTTCTTCCCCGTACAAAAATTTAATAAAATTGATTGTCATAAAATTATTCAAACTTTATATTTTATATTTCATTTTTAACGCATGAATATTACTTAACGCAAAGCTACGTCTTTGCAAGGTTGACCTGGAAAATTGGAACTGAAAGATCGAAAGAAAAGATTTAACACGATGGAAAAATTTCCTTTTAGATGTTTCAGTAATTTAATATTTGATCGACTATCATTTCTGTGTTTGACTTTATTTTTTATTTGTATTTCCTTCAGAAGCAAAATGTGGCTCAGAAAATATGAGATCCGTAAATTATCAGCAAGCATCACCCTTTCAACAGCAAAACGCTGTCTCAGTAACCAGTTGATTAGTTTCCATTAAAATATTTATAGGAATCTTCTTTTGAAGATCATGAAAAAAAATGATATCATCCGTCAGAATTGCGCGTCTGAAAATGTTCAGCTAATTAGTATGGTGCAACTAAATCCCGATCCTTGGCTGCTGCGACATTTAGACGAAATTTCAATTTCTTTTGCATCAGCAGAACACAAATGCATGTGGAACCGACTTGACAGCTCGGTTGAAGGGGGAGGTGTAGGGCATCAAGGGAGGAGCCTGGAGCAGACGCCTTAATTGTGTGTCACTAAGGAGTAAATTATAGTCTGGCATCTGGACGCTGCAGCTGCTTACTCATGCGTAACAACTCATAACAAGTAATTCTGAAAGCTTTCGCGAAGACGCAGAATATTTTTGAACTCTAACTGATCCTACCGTTGCTGCTGACTTATAGTTTTAGTTGTCATGTGACTAATTCTGCTGCTACAGATATAACTCTCTGAAAATTGAAACTTACTGGCTCCTAAAACTATTCATACCTTCATGATGGAATTCGAGTGATGGAATCAGCTCCATTAAATAGCTTCGTCTCTTCACCTATTACTGAAACTTACTGAAAGCTGGAAATAGAATTACTAAATAATTTGAACCACAAAGTTGTTATGCCATTTTAAATTTTGAGTTTTCTATCCATAACTTTGAAGACTTTATGGCAACTGAAACCCTTTTTGTGTATCCTATTGATAGAATGGTTAGAAAAAGTTGATTTCCCAAACTCCAACTCTTTGGTCTACATTTTTTATTGTTCATCGTTACAAGTTCACAAGCTACACTCATCGTAACCACAGAGCTTTCATTACGTAACCTCTTTACGATGAAAAATTTCCCAGGTGTTGGCAGAACTACACAAGGGAACCATCTCCCACACAAAAACTGCTTTTCATCACAGCTGTTGGAAAAATTCCACGAGCTAGCGGCGGCGCGGCACAGCAGGTCTCTCACTTTCACGTGCAAGATAAGATGACCCTGCTGACCCGTCACTGTGACCCTTAAGTGCTTAGATCCTCGAGCCTTGTAGTTACTTGTCCTTTATAAGCTCAGCTGCTTTACTGGCAGCTCTCTGGTAGATGCTCTTTAGTTGGCCACACCACTGCTGACGCCTGCACCTGTTCAGATATTTTGCACAGCAATCGGTCTTTGTTCACTTTTACTTTCGCCATATGTGCACACGCGGTTGAATTTGCCACCTGAATGACTAATATCCCGTCAGATTTGTAGCACATGAGGAATGTTATGCATCGCACAGCTGTGAAATAAGTCTATTTTGTAAGCAAATCGTTCAATTTATTAAAGCTTTTCAAAATGAGACGATGCATGTTGCTTGAATGATTTTAAACTATCACCAGTCGGACACTACACTGATTTCAAAATCATGCTATGTGTATGATTCAAAATCATGTGTATGCACTCACGATCTTATACTTCCTAAAATTAAAATTTTTTAAATCACATTTTGTCGTAACCAACTTTTTTGCAGTTTCAAAATAATTTATGAACAAAAGAAATTGTCAGTTTGACGACGTCGTGGCTCGTGCCTTCTTTGTTGGTGGCAATTTAGGGAACAGTTGAGCGGCTTCTGCTCAAAGTAGACAAGCGCTCGCGGCAAGGTGCCCATGTCGCCTCTGGCAACAGGCACTTTGTTAAAATTCTCGCTAAAGTTTGTGGCAACCTCCGACACTTAGACTGGAGCTGGCTAGAGGACGCGTTTCCTCGAACTACACAAATTTAGGTAACGTCTTCAGAAGCTGCTGTCTTGTTCTCCCGATTAACTCAATCGTTTTGCTAACCTATCAAAATAAACACTGCACTAGTCCTGTTTGTGAACTGAAATTCCAGGCGGTAAATAAACACCAACGATTGTGAATTGAAATGCCAGGCGGCAGTGCATAATTTAGTGTCAAGATTAGAAATATGGGAGACCAATATTCGAGTTGAGTTCCAGTCTCATTCGTTACTTGGTGGATGATTATGATTTGGAGTCATACTATGACATTGTGTGATGGCGATGTATTTGCTGATAGTTTACTATGAGAACTTCTTGGTGGCAAAGTGCATGAGACTGAAGACCTTAGTATTCTAACTCAAGGTGTGTGTACTCACGAGGCGTAATTTGAGGGGCATTGGAACAGGGACGTAAATTGAGGCTCGTAGTCCCTTCCAATGTTTGCTGCGCGTGATGATGACTGTGAAGTACAAGTCACTCTTCCCGCCGATTGATGTATGTAATAAAAATTTGTGGGATGATTACATGGAAAATATACCGTTTCTTCACCTCGCCCCAGTACTCGTTCTGCACTTCAAAATAGATTATTAGGGCTCATTTTCCAAGTGCTGATCGCACCAGGATAGGAATATCATATAACCTTGAAGAGTTTCCACAAATTAAAGGCGCAAATCTGTTTGTGAAACTTTTTAAATTTTTGTAGTTTTCTGATTTGTAAAAAATGAATAGGGGGAAAACAGGTCGTTATTTTGCACGGGGATGTTTTTGTGAGAATTCATGAAAATTGACAGGGAATTTGTAGTTGAACCAAAACAAATCAGACAAAGTTTTCAAATGTTGACGTGGATAATACTTTCTGAATATTTTCAGAAGCGTCATGGCCCCCAAAAGTTTCCATGTCAAGTTTACTCACTTCCATGCTTAGAATGAAAGTATTTCGAACCGACATTCACTTCCTAAAAAAGACGGATTTTTATCACCGGCTTTTGAATTGGAGCACAAGTGAATATTTTTGTTTCCGTTTAGCTTCGCTACTTTGCTTAAGTAAAATAAATCGAGTTGAATGGCTTCAAAAGTGTTTGTGTTGCCTTTATTGTGATAGATATTAATTAACATCGGAATCATGCTGACACAAAATTTTATTGAGGAATGAGGCGAAAATATACCTGCCTTCTTAAAGGGGAATGTTTTTACAACATTTTCATTTCATACATGTAAATGCGAAAATTTTCTCGCGCTATGAATTACTAGTGGATATTTTTGACGTATGCTGTAGGAGCGAAATATTTTCGGTTCTTGTGATGCTAAGGAATTTGTTGTAATTCAAAGAATGAATTATTTTATCATAAGCCTTATAATTCCAACCGCAGAGCGAAGTTCTTCCGAGCGAGCAACCAGCGAACAACGAACAGCCTATTCATCTAATATTAAACGTTTACCTAAAGTCATCATTTAAAAATTCCAAAGATCTGCTTCTGCTATGACCGGCATTTATGGACTTAAATAACAGGTATAAAATTCTTGATTCCAAGGTCCTGACGGAATATCTGTTCGCTTCCGTGACGAGAAATTTTTTACGTGTCCTTTAATGCATCGCGCCGCATCCGCCAGTCTGCACCCAATCGTCAGAAGGCAGACAATTACGTCGCTAGTGAGGTCTTTGGATCCAGTGCCTCCCGTGACGCTTCTGAATCTTCTCGAACTGGAGGCGGCCATTACTGGAAGCTCAGAGGCAGCTGTGCAGTCGCTGTCAGACTATCCTGCCGTCTCGTTTACTAATAGCCTATTATGCAGCGTGAGAGATGCTATAATTTTAGTCCAAGAGCAGTGCTTTAATGTTCGTCATGTTCGCTGCCAGACTATCCTGCCGTCTCGTTTGCTAATAACCTATTATGCAGCGTGAGCCATTCTATAATTTTAGTCCAAGAACAATGTTTGTTCGTCTTTTTGCTGTCAGAATATCCTGCCATCTCATTTGCTAATAACTTATTATACCACGTGAGTCATGCTATAATTTGTTGTCCAAGAGCAATGTCAGTCATGTTATTAACTTCTGCAAAAAGTTTAATCATTGTTTTAGGGCCTGTAAAAGATTTTATGTCATGATTTGATGGTTTAGTTAACTAGAGCTCTTTCCAGGAATAAGGTTTAGCGTTTTTTTTTGTCCGGAAAGGATGGTCATTTCATTTTTTGATTCAATTGAATGAATTTTCTTTTTCATTTAGTTGATATCATTTGTTTGAGTAAACAGATTCAATGTTTTGAAACTTTAATTGTAAATATTTATTTATTTTCTGGCTCTTGAGTTCCTTCAAAATGCTTCAAGGAACCCTTGTTGGTTTTAATTTACACATCTCTCATTATCGCTTAAATTAACTCTTAATTGCAGTGCCCAGAAAAACATCGATTAAATTTGAGTAACTTATTCTTATACAAACAACGGCGAGCTAGGTTTACCAAGCGAGGATTTGTAAAGAAGTAAGTTGGCCAGTTGGACTGCAATTTTAGGTCCTTGAATACTTTGGAGGTCGCACTGCCTTGCGCTAAAAAACCTATTTCCATTATGGCATCAAGGACTCACCGTTGTGATGCCACGCTTGCATTGTCAACGAGCTTGCTTTTTGGGCACGTTCTGTGTACCTACTTCTGTGTGGGGAGATCGACCCGCGTTGTTTCTTTGAACTGGGGAATACCTTCCGTGATACCAACTACGTTTAGGAAACTTTTCGATTCTTTAGATGTGTGTTTCGTGGTAGATTTTCGCAGTGATGTAAGCTTGGGTGAAACGCTTATTTTTGTCATGTATTGATAATGAAGTTGGAAGAATTGAGCATAGTTTTCACATTCTGAAATAAAATAAATCCCAAGGCAATTGTGAGTTAATAGGTGTTCTTTTTTTTTTTTTTGTGTTCAATCGTGCTTTTTTTGATTTTGTAACCGTTGAACGGGACTTGAATAAAATTTTGGAAAAATGATACCCTGAAGTGAATAACTCTTTTATTATCATGAATACATAGACGACAGTTGATCATCAGTTGTGAACGTTGAAAGAAATTTTATTGAAAAATTCAACTGAAAAAGAAAAAAATACCCAGCTTACTTAGAAAATTTGAAAAATTACCGACAATTTAATTGAGAATTAAAACAATTTCTCCACGTTGGGTTAAATGCGTTGCTATAATGCTAAATACTTTACTGAATATTGAAGATAAAACTGTGTTTTAGCATTTTAATGATTCATGATTCCGGTAAGACTTCAACTAGATGTGAGCGAGAAATTACAAATATCAGAGGAAACTGAAGCGAGAAAAAAAATAGTATACAATGCTGACGCTCACATGGTGACCGCATCCGCCTCCATCCTGCGAGGCCGTAGCTCATGTGAGGCGGATGATATTTGGCCAGAGTGAGGACTGATGCGATGATCAGGCGGAGAGAGATACTGAAGCATCATTTCAATTAACACTTTGACCTCAATTGATTAAACTGAAGTACAATATTCAGCTCAAATTTATGGTTCATTGTAGTCAGCAATTTTAAAAGGAGCAAACATTACCTGGATCGTGCATTCATTTAGATTCAATTAAGTATTAACGAGAATTGAGTTTGAGACTGCTGGTCGGTCAGCAGCCTTTTGAAAATCCCCTCCGTGGCCACAGGTGGTACAGGTTGAGATCAAAGTGTTAAAAACAGATTCACTACTACTGCATAGTCAGTGCATTAAAAAAAATGGTTCTGCAGCTAAGTAGACGTCTTGTTCGTTTTTTCACCAATTTTCCCACCTCTTAGCCGCTTGCGCCATTGCAGTAATTCCTTGAGTGAACTCCATTGAGCGGCGCATAAGCGCAGTGGGTGGCTAGTGGTTGCTATTTGCCAACAGGAATTCTAGTTATACACGAATTATATAGTATAAAACATTGAAACGTAAATGGCCTCGATTGATTGACTGCAGCCAAAACAACTCATAAGTTTTTGGCGCATTGTGCTGCCCTATCTGATCCAACCTAAGCTACACTTGATGAAAGGAACTATAGACAACCATTAGAGATGCTGCCCCATATTTGTAACTGTGTAGAAGAATTCCGTTGGGTAATATTCATATATATTGAAGCTTTGTCATCTCTGTCACCACTCGGAAGGTCATCGTCATCGTGCTTGATATTCGAATGCGAACTGGCATTTAAAACGCCGATTAAAAGTTTAAAAATGCGATGAACGTAAAAAAGCGACGAAATACCTCAACATACATTCTACTCAAGATGACGGTTTTGTTCAGAATTTAGACTTCACCCCGAACATATTTTGGGCTCAAATTCTTTTCAATAGCATTCGATCCGAAGCCGTCGAAAAATAATTTTACTCAAACTTTTATCTTAGCTATTACTATACAACAGTGATATTTTTCCACGTCGTCTTGTTTGATGTAACCGTCCCATAAGGAATGTAATATGCTAAATATCTTGCCATGTTTTGTTTGGCATGTAAGAAATAGTTCAGAATCTTAGGACGGGGTCCAATGATATCATCGCCGGGTGTGCGCATCTTCGGCTCCAGTTACACAGACCAGACTTCCAAGGACAAGCTCATCTCTATAGTGTCCATTGCATGTCCTACGAGCATGTTGCTTAACTTTGTATCGGCCATTCATAAAATAAAGTGAATCCCTCCCCACATTTTGAAAAATTCACCGAAAAAAATTCACTTTTCGGTGAAACATTGCAGCTGTCAATTCATTTTTGGTAAGGAAAATCGCATGTCCTTTGAGGATGTTGTTTAACCTCTTATCGTCCATTTATGAAACAAAGTTAATCCCTACCCTGTCTTAACTTGTCATTGGTATTGCGTTTGATGTTGTCAATGAACTGTCATTGTTAGTTCATTTTTGGTAAATAAATAGTTGAAAATTTTTGGTTTTAGAATTCATAACCTAGATTTCGCATTAATAATTTTGTTCGGCTTTTTCTGAGGTTTTCTTGGCCTTGATCAACTC
The DNA here is from genome assembly GCA_014220935.1 of Platorchestia sp. MABIK. Taxonomy (NCBI): domain Eukaryota; kingdom Metazoa; phylum Arthropoda; class Malacostraca; order Amphipoda; family Talitridae; genus Platorchestia; species Platorchestia sp. MABIK. Next base: position 205,856 of record JACJUY010000005.1, on the reverse strand, counting down.
GAAAAGATTTGAGTTTGCTCATCTTCACGCACTTTGGACCTGGTATTCTGCGATATCAGCAGGCACGCTGCATAATGCAGAGGCCGATCGAGCGAAGCTAGAGATCTCTCGGATAACGAGACCTGCTCGTAAGAGAAATTTTAGCTCAAAATTAGCATCGTTAGTTTCTTGCAGCGAGGTTGAATGCTAACTTTCGGGAATTTTTATTTGTCATCGCCAAGAAAATTGGTTCCGTGCACTGCGTGACGCATATTTTTTCATCTCTTTTCTAACATGAATCCAATTACATTCACTGAACCCAATCAGCATTTAAGGTAATGAATTTTTAGCTTTTGACATGTTTCAAAGTTCTTCTTTCGGTTAGAACATGACTGAAGGTCCAAAAGAATCTGAGAAAACCCGACTTGCAAACAATTAAGATAAATTTACCTTCATTTCGAGTTTCTCTGTTTCGTTCCTTTGGGTTTGTTTTTTCCTTCGCTTGACCGTTTAATATCTGCTTTAAAATTAAAGACTGCAACCCGTGTTGGTCGTACGTGATGTGGCAGAGTTTAATGCAAACTTCTAGACTTCAAGGACTTACGCTCAAAGAATTCTTGATTGGGAGACATCTTTCTGTCTAAAATAAAAAATGCCATCATGAGTAGCAAAAAAATAAACAATTTTTAGCATCTTGAACATGTGAAAACTTGAAGATAATGCAGTTGAATTTTATTCATGCAGATACAGTCGTAAATGGAGTACTAGAAAATATTCCAACGACATGTAGAATGTTCGTAACGTTAAAACGTAGATTTTTTAGCTCTCCCGCGCTGACGCCATCACTTAGGTTATTTTTTATCTATGAAATCTGGTGTCCGAGTTTGCTTGTTGCCCAACTCAAAAAACTGAGCAACTTAACGCGTCATATGGCCGAGAAATACAGAGTGGGGCAAGTACAGTGATGCTGCTAAGATATGAAACTCGCCACTCTTCGTATTGGGAACGCATGGAGCATCTGTTGCTTGTTCTGTGCTCAAATATGAGGCAAAATTTCCGTCCTCATTTGAGGGTGGCATGTGTGTACTTGTTCGTTCTATGGCAATAGAAAGAACATCTGTTAATTGTACTTTCTTAAATATGTTGAGTCAAATGTTATTTTTTATACAGGAAATTATTCAAGGAGGACAATTATAATTAAGAAGATCGTATGCGACAGTTACATGGCAGATGGTTTTACCAGCATGTCATTGAAGTATTTTCATTTAAACATGAACATTATACCAATAGAGACAAGCAGCCTCGCCATGTGTGAGGCACTACTAGAAAAATCAGTCTTTCTCACCAACAACCCAATACCACCAGTATTTGTTACTGTTTGATGAAGTGTCCCAGGGGCAGACAGTATAATGTGTAAGATTTGATTGGAGTCATTATGCAGAACGTATATATTAAATTGTACAAGACAACGACTCATAGAAACGTTCAATAAGTAGAAAAATTCGTACAGTACTTCCACATACGAACACTCGAATCACATTTTCTGCAACTCCATAATAACGAACGTAGGTTTAGTTGAGACTGGTCCTACGTGGTGCATTGGTGACAATCACATCTCCCAGCTCTTGAACAAGTTCTTGCTTATTCTAGCCATACCACGTCTACGTTACATTTGTCGACTCATTGCGAATAATGGTGATTGATCATGATTTCCCGTTTCCACCGGGGTAGGTAAGCAGGATTTGGTGCGAACATTAGGTCGCAGATTTGCGCTAAGCGTGTGTGCTGGTTAATTTAACTTTGGGTAAGATTTCAAATTACAAAAAAATGAAGTAATTTTGCGTCGCACTGAGCTGAATCTGTAATGAAAATATCTGTCCACCCGTTTTTCTTTGATGTATTCGGTGTGAGACCGGATGCTATCAAATTATCATGGAATAAAAACATACGTTGAGATAAATTGGAAGGGCTTCTAACCTTGATTCTTGGCTATCACCTCCGTAGCTCTAAAGGCTCTAAATGAGACTCGTTTTACTCTACAAAAAGTTCATGGGTTAGCACAGCAGCAACTGGTACACAATGCCATTTAACAATTTTGTAAATTAAAGCTTTCCAAAATAATTCTCGCTGTACTCAATATTTTCCTCTCATACGTATTCCTTGAGAATAACATGTCTATGATTTCTACTTCAAAATTATTTATGACTTCGTCGTAAATTCAACAGGCATTTCTCTTCGTCAGACGAATGCCCTTATTTTTCACTTAGGGAAAGTTTCTCATGCGCGGAGTGTTTTTAACACGGAATCACCGCCTTAGAACTGAGAGAAATCGAGCCTAAAGCCTGTCCATTTTTGGAGTGAGATTATGGGGACGAGTAACTTCAGAAGTAGCGCCACCGTTCCCAGCCACTAGTGTAGCATTATTGCGACACTTTTACTCAGAGATTCTTTGATTTATGGGATGTTTTGAACTGGGTTTTTAGTGAAGAAATTCTTCCCCGAGAACGTTTCCTAGCTTCCACATCTTCATTCTTTGCACTTTCATCCATGTGCTTGAAACAAATGATAGAGTTCGACAATTTTCAATCTCTGAGAAAGTTTTAGCCATAGTTTGAACGTCTGAATTTAAGTGAGTTTTATTTTTAAGTACGTGAAAAATTATTGTTCATCGTTGAAAGCTTTAGGCAGTACTTACTTAAGGTTCGACGTGCGTCACTTGCCGAGTTAAATTTGTCGATACATAAAAAACATCTATTTTTTCGATTCGATTATAGTGCAATTTTCCAGCTTGAAATTGAACGCTATTTGATCAATGAAAATTGTATTTGGTATGCGCTTTTGCTAGCTCTTGCAGGTGTAATTTGTGTTCTAAATTTGTAATTTTTTCATCAAGTATAAGTCATTGATTGAGCGATCTCTTGCGTCACTGAGATGATCATCTACAGCACGTAAAATTTAACCAAGTATTAAATTTTTATTTGAAAGCGAATTATATATTTTAGTTTATTATTACGTGCACGTCTTTCAGTTTCAGTAAAAAGTAGAACAATTTTGCATCATTTGCTCCGGACACTTAGACAAAGCCACAGTAGTTTTACATTGAAAAGTTTGCACAATCTAACCAAACTTTACACTTCAAAAGCGAGTCCCTTTGCCTTAACATGATCATTATAATGCTTTCAACGAAAAACTTACTATCATTGCAAACAAAGAACTTCAGCACGTAATTCATGGGAATTATTTCTCACCTGGGGGTCCTATACTTGCTACTTTTGTCGTTCATCCTTTACTGTTCTAAACTTAAAACCTTAGGTAAAGAAAGGGAGTCATTTTGTCGTCTAATTCAAGGTACAATGGATCACACTTCAACTCTTTCATCAAAGTCACTCCAATGTAGATTTCAAATTCCTCTATTATAAAGTTTCATTTTCAAACCGTATGATTAAGCGCTTAGACACAATCAAATCGTACACATTCTTTTTATACAAAGGGAAATGTATTTATTCCTTTATGCCGTGAAACCTCTGAAGCTTATTCCGCACACGTAACAGTAGATGTAATAATAAAATTCACATATGTCTAAAATTCAAAGTGATAATTAACTTTTTTTAATGTGCTAACATTGTTCGTGCAAGAAATAATATTATGTTATTTATGAAGTTAAAATCAGGTTTCTATTTGAATTAGTCTGAGCGTCTGTCAGACTCACAGGATCAAGAGGACCACGGTAGCGCGCACTGCCCGGCTGTCTGGAGCGAGTGTGAACAAGCCGGCAGAGTTGCAGCAAGACACCTTAACTGGGTCAGCGGTTTCACTAGCGCTGTTCAGCAGAGCCCTTCGTTTTCACTTCTTACGAGCGTGAGAAGGCCTGCATTGATCCTGGAATGCATTTGGAACTATGAATTGACTGCATTTTGAAACATTCTAATGGTTTACATACATTTTTAAGTTACTGCGTTAGTGTTTTACAACATGCTTGCATTCATAAGTTGCATCTTAAACTGACACTACCTCATCGCTTTGGAAAAGTTGAAGCTTCCTGCATTTGTATTTTTCAGCACACTTACATTTATGTGCCACGTCTTGAAATGAAAACACCTCATCGAAGCACTGCAGGTTAATCATGTACAGATGAGCGGGATATGCGAGCCGAAAGAAGTATTCGAAACTTGTAAAATCGAAACTTGTTGTCTAGGGAGCAGGTACTCGAGGCAGGCAATACGTTTCCGACGGCAGTGAAAGCGTTTCTCTTTCCATAATCTCTCCTCCTGCTGCTGGCATGGCTGCCAAGCTCTTTTTACTTGAAGGGTGGGTTCCTCTCAGCAACAAGTTAATTCCATGCCTTGATAAAAAAGTTCAACTTTTAACTTTCCAATATTTCAATATTTTAACTTTTCAATGATCGCACTGGCGAAAAATAAAGAAAGTGACATGTTTCACCTTAGCTCTCCACATTTTATATTTGAACCTTGCTTGACTACAGTTAGAAGCCCGTAAATTAACTGAACGTCTCCTATTATTTCAGGAGAATATATTTATTATTTAAATATCATTATTTATTGTATTCCAGGAAATGTTTACTTTGAGCGGACATCGCTTCCTGTTATAATCTATGAAAAAGCAAGTCCTAGCGGCCAAATTTCTGCCAAAGCTAAATTTCTCAATTTACTAAATGTACGTTCGTATATTTTAAGGCAATTAACAGAATTAAATTTCGGAAAACTTTCTGTTGAAGAACTAAATATCGTCGAACACTTTAATTACGTATCGTACATCAAAGAAATGCTATTTCGTTGAATTTCTTTGCTTCGTCGCATAAGAGTTTATCGTACTGCATGGAGACAATCTGGGCTTTTTGCGTTATCGTTCATCAGACAACTATCTTTGAACGCACCAGCAACTGATTGCTTATGAGATATCCATGAGAATAGGTTTCATCCTATAACTTTACCCGTGTAGGAACTGAAGAAGTGCTGAAACAAAGAACTGTGTTGCGCGTATCTACATTACGAAAGCCAGACTGTAATCCTGCAAAATCTCGTAAATCAAACCTTAGAATTGAAACTTGTTCATGTGGACCAGTTCGATTTGCTTCAGTTGAGTGAGAGCGAAAAACTGGTTGGGGAAAAGGCCAGGGCTGCAACGTTGATTTGCCGACCCCAACACCTGTTGAGTTTTCATTAATTTTTCATCGAGTATGGGGAGGAGTAACCGAAAAACAACTATCTTAATAAATGAAATGCTAAAAATATCAACTTTAACGGCAGCGAAGTGTCACATCTGTATGTGATGTGTTTTTATCGCGCATTGTGCTAATAATAACATAATGCAAATACAATAACTAAAAATCTTATGCTCTATAGCATAACTAGAAACGCAACCATTAAGCAAATTGCGTTCAAGTCGTACTTAACATTGGCCTTTAGTTTTGTAACTCTTGGATGCATGTAGTGCACATAAGGCAGACTGCATCATCAATTACGAATGTAATAATTCTCTAAAAACTCTTCTGTACAATTCAGACCTGATATGTTTCTACTCTATCAATGCCGACATTCAGGATCAATATATACTGGAAATGCCTCTTTTGTGCATAAGAGGAATCAAAAATTTGATCAAAAATGTTTCAAAGATTATTTAGGGCGAGACTTAAATTGATGTACTTTATTTCTCTTTGTTTTTCGTACATTTGAAATTGATGGTCCTGTTGTCCGACAAAGACTTGACGCTGATTGCTGCGTTTGGTAGCAGAAACTTTTTTGTAAATGGCTAGCCTCCGTAGTAATGAAACCAAATATTCTTAGGCTCCGTGGCAATTCATCAAAGGGTTTTGTTCATTTATTGAAATAAATCAAACCTTTAGGTCGTTATCCGAGGAAAAAATTCATAATTAGGAGCTTCCTCTCAAAATTTTATCAGCAACATAATTTTTTCAACGCCTCGTAGGTTTTCATGATATTATATCTTAGAAATTGTCAAATAGTTGAACACATTTGCTAAAATGATTTTTTTGAGATGAGGAAATTTCTCGATACGCTTTCATTTGCAAAAGTACTAGGACCCTCGTGGAGGAAGAAATAAAAAGTTCGATGCTCTATCCGTTCTCGCAGACCTAAAAAATAGTTTCAAGCCCAGAGTATGTGAAAGCGGAACGCTCGCTCCCTGCACCGTCACGGAGACGAGACGTTCGTGGGTGCCCTGACTTGGGCGGGCACTGAATTTCAGCGGTCCGTCCTCTCGACTTGAGTCCGCCTATTGCTTGCAGTCATTTTCGTATTGAGGACATTAGAAAGTGCCAAACCTGGCTGTATTGGTTGCGCTTTACTTTCTAGAACCTAAATAGAGCATTTACACCCACTAGAATTATAGTATCTCGCTTTAAGCAATCGAGCGCTCTAGATGCTATTTCAATTTGCCTAGTTGGTTTTTGTTTTTAACGAAGTAACCTCCCGTTTCATTGCAGCAGAAAAAAATTAGCAATCAAGTTATTTACTTCTACGGTTTCATGTGCGTTTAATTTTTTGCAACATATAGCGTATGAAGAATATTATGAATTTAAGTATTCACTTTTATTTGTAAGACATTATATTTGTTCGAGTGTAATTTCTTGATGAGAACGCTCGATGCAAATCCTCACTGTCACATCGCAGTGTTTTAGAAAACTTGAACTAGTTGTAGTTTTTCAACTGAAAAGAACTCCTTGCAGGAAGCAACTCGCGAGATGCAAGATAAAATTACTAGTTTATTATTACCCAGGGTGATAAACACGTGAGTAAGAGTGTGCGGGTCTTGTTCCTTCGTTGGTTAGTTTTTGCTCACGACCGACTGAGCTCGGCGCTGATAAAGAACGCGGAAACGGAGAGGCGTACGGAAGATATTGGAGTGTACAATGCGTGTTTTCAATGCCCCGAATAATATTTTTCTCTCCTCTATTCAAACCTCAAACACAAACCTTTCGAATCTAGAGTCCCACGGCGGCTCACACCTCTAACAAAAACTTTCCCTTGGCGTCGGGCAAGAACAGTTTTTGCTTCTTTAATGCACGACAGCGTCGAACACAATATGTAAGGAAGGCTGCGAATTGGTTAGTTTTCGATGAAACAATAATCGTTAATCAAGCATTCCGATTCTTTCGTATTTCCCCCACCACACTTGGGAAAAATGGGCAGGAAATGAGGGGGAGAAAATAATCATATTTATCATGAAGTCTCTCATTAGCCTGCGAGTGTGGGAACAGCTGAGGCGTGTTGCATCACTGGTGCTTTTGGAGCATCACAATCCATTTCAAAACCTGATTGTTACCCTCGGGGCTGCTGGCATCAGCTTGCGTGGTACTTTTACTGCAATACGCGATACCGCCTTCGTTACTGTGAGCTAAAGCGATGGTTGTTCCGACATTTTACTCCATCACTTTTAGACAGTTCATTTCAAGTTTGCATACATTTTTTCCAATCCTCTAACGAACGTTATTATCGAGATTAATTTTTAAAAAACTGTCTATGTTTTGAGATAAGTACAATCTGTTTCGTGAGAATCATGAGGAGTTATTTGTCTGGATTTTTAGATAAGTACAAACTGCTTCGCTATTGCTGGGCTGCCCTGCAATGTTGTGCCTCGAGCAACCGCAGTAAAAATGCATGACGCAACGCTACTGAAATGTTTTCACGGAGGCGGAAGGGTATCATGTGAAGTGGTGGAAGGCCTTCATTAGCTGATCATTTCAAGGCCGTAGGAGGGGATGCTTCAGTGCGCACCCGCCTGTGATGGGAAAATTCTTCGGCGACCTCTGGCCACGGAAGGCAGTTCTGTTCCACCTGGAACTGCTGTTAATCAATTAGGGTCTGAAAGAAATAAATATTGCGCATAATAAAAAAGGTGAATTTTAGGGTACTGTAATCGAGGAGGAACTTAATAGAATAAATATCATCAAAATAAAATCACTACCCAAGCAAAATGATGGCGTGATGTTCGGACTAAAATTGCACTATTCTGAATTTATCAATTCTGACAAATTAAATTCAAACTAAATCTTAATTTGTCCACTTTAGAAAACTTGATAGTTTGAATATCATAATTTATTGTCGTTTGGTCTCAGCCTTAGAGCATCGAATTTTGAATACGTAGTTGACAAGTATCTTGAGGCAACTGTAATATCACGTCTTGACATCTATGCATTCTTAATTATTTTAACTGATGTAGAAATCAAAATAATAAAAAGTTAACACACCCAACTTTTGCTCCTAAAACCAGCGGATTATTAAGGAGATACTTATATCTTAAAAAGTGTTCTTTCACCTCCAATATAATGTCGTTGATGTTATCAATGCTTAGTTGAGTAGGGTCGAACCCTCACGAATTTAGTATGAACAGCAACAAACCTTGTCTTAGACAATCGTCGAACAGGGGTAGAAATCACTAAATCTATACGTCTGTTTTTCGCTGATCCATGATTTCGAATGTGTATTCATTCTTTTGTATTTCAAGTCAAGACTAATGAAGTAAAAAAACAAAACTTGGTATTCTGGTAACTCATCTCTTACGTTTTGACTCTGTATTTGAAAGAACATTTATTAGGGCCTGTAATTTTGCTTTACTCAAAAACTGATTCCCTTAATACCGAAGGAAAATATTTGCGAAAAAAATCTAAAGAGGTTTCAGAATTTTCAGTTACCATGGAAGCTTTGAGATTCGCATTGCAGCTCAACGGCGGAGTATCCTGCGCTTTTTTTGTTTACGTACAATTTTCTGCTAAATTCGTGAGATATTCTTGAGCTTTAATGACTGCCTGCCCTTGACACGGGGCCGCTCAAGACCGCATCTTCAGCCCCAGCAAGTTATGTTCGGCCCCTACCTGGGCAGGCTTGTCTGCCTCTCGCGTGTGCTTGTTGGCTGGCACCCACTGCTGTTCCTTTGCGTCTACAAAGGGTATAGGACAAGACGAACTAATGTCTGGGAACTCAAAAGAAAGATGTAGTTACCTACATAATTGAATGAACCCAATTTTGATTAAATTGGAATTTCGGCCTGGCAGCCACTAAAACATTCTCAAGCAAAATGACAGCGTTTTAAATTATGTTATTCCCAATTGCTTCAAGATGGATCTCCTTCAATTTCTTACGAAACCTGACTGATATTTTTATTTAAAATGTTGCAAGCCAAGATGAATCTTTCTTACAAAACTTGACTAATAATTTCATTTAGAGTGCTTGCATAATTTCTCATTTGAAACATTTTGTACATTTTTTACCTGAGTCATCTTCTCTTTTTGTTTGTCCTTTGGCAGCTCGCGCGTGTGAATGTAGTGAGAATTGTTATGAGCATTTCGACCTTGTTGGCCACTAACGAGTAGGAAGTTGTTAACGCTCGAGGTTCTTCAACTCATGTCGCTTTTTTTCTTACCTTTTCTATCGTGAAAAGTAAATGAGCGTATGGTGTTCGAATTAACATTTTTAAGATGCAATTATGAACGAGATTATTGCGTTCAACATGTGCATCTCACGTTCAAACGTTTGTAACTATTTTAATCAATATTGTTGTTCAGTGGTGACACGAGCTTGGTGATAATGCATTTAGCATTTATAGCGGGAGCTTTTTATGAGTCTCATTTTTCGTTTCAGTTCACGATCTAATTCAGCCTTACTGCGCACATAGATAAACCTATCCCTCCTATTGAGCTTATTGTGTCTTTTCATGTAATACACTTCGCTCTTGAAAGGAGCAATTGGTGCTTTTGTGAGGTAGTGGCTCCTTTTGTTTAGGACTTCGTTGCAAAAGTCATTTTTTACTCACGTAAGGAAGATCGTTTTGTTTTTATAGAATATTTTTATCCTTAGAATGTCTAGGCTCTTAATTTGTGGTATTACGGTCCCTAAAACCTAGAATAAATTCCACTTCATTTGGTGATTTCAAGCCCTCGCATTCGTCCAATCATTCAGGTTTTCATCTTTTTTCAGTTTAATTAGCGTGAAGAAGTCTCTTTGCTTTAAATTATAAATATGCAGTGCTGTAAAGGCGATAAAAAGTGAAAGAATTTCAAAAGAATGCATTTTATGTTCCTTTAAAATAAGGAGACCTCAACGCTTCTTAGGTAACGATCTCACGACTCCGTGACGGTCATCACGAGCTCTTCGGTAAAATTTGTACATTTTTCGAACCACTTAGGTCATGCACCGACACCGAATTTTATGTTCGTTCAAGGTTACCCCTTCATGAAACCTTTAGTGTTAATCAGAAGGAAAAGCACCATATCAACATTTGATACACAAGAATAACAAGAAATACGTATCCGCGGAAAGCGATTTTAAATTTTTATCGTAACTTTCTTGAAAAAAGGCGAAATTTAATTCACTGAGGCATTGAGGATAAAATTTCGATACTTCACACATGATTCCTTCGTGTGAGCCCCCATTTGTCCATCGAAAACTAATTCCTTAAGCTCTTAGGGCGAAATAGGGCGAAATTTTCTCATATTTTTGGACCTATGTTTCCTCACTCATCCAATAACAAGCTCAAGTTTTTTCTTATTTACGAGAAATACTCTCCTTATGGGCTACTATCACATTATTGGCTACTGTACGGTCGCACGTAACAATTGCTTGGCGGCCAAGAAGTTGACTGGAAGCGAGCTTGCGTGGGCGGCCGCTGGAGTGTCGCTGGCAGCGCCTGAACGAGCTCTGGAAGTCGAAGACGCTGAACCTTGTTGGCCTTGCGCACCAGCTCCACGTTTGATCCTTTGCAAAGAGCTCATTTTCATTGGCGCAACTCACGCATCGCGTGTACAATGTGCGGTGCGCACCAGAGGAACGAAGAGCTTTTCAAAGCAAGATTACAAGCGATAGAGAGCGATTTATTATCAACTGTTTCACGATCGAACATCTTGGTAAAACATGAATAACATTCCAAAACTTACGGGAAATCAGAGAGTTTGATCACTCTGATGCATTCAAAACTTGCAGAAAATCAGACGGTTTGATCACTCTGATGCATTTTGTCTGCAAGCCAGTTTTGTGGAGCTCTATTCAAACAGAAACAAAGCTATCCCTAGAACGCTGACGTCACTCGAAACTATTTAGCAGACTCGAGTCGAGCGCTCGGTCAAGTCGATGCACCTCTGCTCCCCTCAGGGCACACACGCTCACACTCCATTCCAGGACCCAGCAGCGCTCGCCTCAAGGCCGTTGCCGTTTTTGCAATCCTCTCTGTCTCCCTCAAGTGTTTCTTCGCCCGCTCGCGTGTCCAGACTTGAGTTTTCCTTGGTCTACTCGTTAATTCTTTGCTTCTAACACCGAGAGACTTCTGTCTCCCCCAAGTGTTTCTTTGCCCGCTCGTATGTCCAGACTTGAGTTTTCCTTGGCTTCCTCGTATATTCTTAGCACCTTCGAAATCCTCCCTGTCTCCCTCAAGTGTTTCTTTGCTCTTTCGCGTGTCCAGACTTAAATTTTCCTTGGTCTCCTTATTAATTCTTTGCATCTAACACCGAGACACCATTATCGAGATTACAGACATTCATCATTGAATTTGGTATGGTTTTAGGGATCTCAGGCAATACACTACTTAAGATTTAAACTTATTTCATGTGTCTAGAAAGATCATGGTATCCGTTCGAATAAATATCCTGTTGTGTAATGAGAAAATCTTTCTTCAAATTTACGGTTTTAGAAAAAGTTTTGACTCTTAACGTTCAATTTAAAGGGTGATATACCATGGTGATTTAAAATAAGAAGGATCAAATCCCCTTTTTGAATGAGTGTATAGCATCAGCTTTTTGAGTATGTATCGATTGCACATGTATTTTGTGACAATGAATGCGACAAAAGTCAAAAAGTAAATGTTTTCATGAAAAATAATCCCGTGATAAAAATACTTTTTAAGAAATGCATTCAAGTACACGCTTCTTCATCCTGTTCAAAGTAGTAATTCATTTGCCGATTTATCATGCAGTGACTGACTTCATTGCGAAAAAATTTACGTTACTCGTCGATAAAGAAATTAATTTTTTGTTCAAAAACCTGTGGGATCATCTCGCTGTATATGACAGCTGTTATTTTTCACTTACTTTGTATTTTATTTGTAGAACAAAGTGATTTTCCTTCCCTCTTTATGGTTTACTTACTTACTTAATCGTGCGTCCAAGAACACGGTCGATGACTGCTGATGTCCCGCGAAAAATTAATAAACTTTATCTCTTTTCCGTCCTGATTTTGTGGGGTAAATAATCCCTTCCAAATCCGGTATTTAAGAATCTGCAAAGTTGACAATAAAATGAAGAACGAAAGCTGCTTAAGACAATGTTATTTCACCGAACGCAACAAGGCTTTACTGTGTATTTTTCAATAAATGCCACGAATTTCTAACTTACCTCATAGTGCATAATAGGAGGAAATCTCATGGAATGACTGATATTTGTCAAGTAAATAAGCTCAATCACAAGAGAAATTTTGACTGATCTGACAGTCATGATCTAATCATGGCGGGTGATCCCTTCCACATAATAGTGCATCCACGCGAACGGAATTTCTCTTAATTTGGAGAACTTCGGTGACGGACACAAATTAAAGATTTCCTCCGATTTGCCAACATTACGAGTTCGCTCATGCGCGAACTCACTGCATTTTTTGCTGCCTAAAACTCTTTTTTTTCTAGGACCTGTCAAAAGAAAGTGATGAACCTCATTCGAGAATAACATGACGAGCGTAAATGTTCACTATTTCCTATATATATATATATATACCAAATAAATATCGTCAGTTGATACTGTTCACTAACATCAATGATCTATCAAAAATTGACCAAGTAAATATGGTCGGTATTTAATTACTTGGTAAATTGAAACGAATCAAGCTGATAGATTGAGTTTAGGTTTGCAATAGTTTCTCCTTAAACTTCAACGCGTTCCACATGGAAATTTGGACACAATAAAAGCCGGATAATCACTCAAAATGAAAAGTATTAACATCTATCAATTACGTAGCCTCCAAGCCTGTTCATGTTTCCTCAATAGTGTTGTTTCAAAGAATGTGTGAGCGGCTTCACTGCACCGTCAGGAGAAAACTTTAGGAATGAAAGCGGTGTAGTTCTTTCTGAGCAACAACCGCCTGATTTTGGATCCTTTCATTATAGAACATGATAGTTCAATGTCGATGTCAATTTCTGTGCCAATTCAATTAATTTAAAGGTTAGCCTCTGTATAACTTACGTTGAAACACTAGATTTCCTTTGAAAAATAAATGCTTGAGAATTATGAATCCTATTGTATGTAAACTTTCCCTCTCGAATGGTATTCCTACCATCACTAAAACTGCTCTATCACCCCTTTTCCTTACCACTCACCTGAGAGCGAGGTAGACATTGCCGGCGCCCGTCTGAGGTAGAGAGCTCTGACCTGCCACTCTCCAGTGCAATAGTGGGTGTTGACTTTGCAGTACATCATTGTCGAGTTAACAGCAGACTCATGATACCCTTCTGTTCTCGTATTAGTCACCACGGACTGGAAGAGAGCAGGCTGCACGTGGGCAGCGAGTAGGAGTAGGCGGTTCACAAGGACGACGGACGCCAGTAACTATGTGTTTCTTCCAGGATGCAGCTGCCGTTGCCAGTTTTTATATAAGCGCTTTTAAGTAAGGAAACATAATAGTTTTGTTTCTACTGTTTTTATAGGAAATTAAATAAGTTATTATATAAATTTGTAGAGGTGTCAAGAGATTGAATAATGATTGCATAAATTCTTTGTTCTCATGTGTCTATTTTCTACTGAAAGTTACTTGTCTTCCTTTTCACCGAAATCCCTTTTATTTCTGTATACTAATAATTTTGAGCCCTCACTTTCATTTCGACAAATAGAAACGAATAAAAAGAAACTTTTAAAAGCGTGGAAAACTAGACCATGCTTTAATGGACAGCAAGTATAGACCACAGGTCTCGGACAAACTAGTCGTAGCCTTGACAACCAGGCGTTTATCTGCCCTCAGCAACCAAGAGAAAAAATCAGCGATAGCTAACGTGTGATTCTTGTACATTCCCGCGATTTTTGGCTGCGCTGATATCTCGTGATTAAGTTCTTTTTTATTTAAATTATCGAGTGGCAAACTTCAAGTATACTGACATATTTAGAAGCATTGCTAACACTCCCTGAATGCCAAGGCTCAGGAGTAAGAGGGAGCGGCCTAAACGCCGAGCTGCAAGAAGTGTGGGCACCAGCAGCTATTCTAATTCACTCAATATGCCGACGAAATCAGGATTTCCAGTTCAATCTGTTACGTATTTCGAAACTAATCCAGCTAATAATTCGTTCATATACAACTAAAAATCAACCAGGTGAGGATTTGATGTGAACGAAGTGTCATTGAATCAGGTGACGAGAGCAGGCTAGCTGGGTGGAGTTCCCAAGGTCTTCAACTTGTGTGTGGATGCTCTATAAGAACATTTAAGGCTTAGCTCCAACCCACCTGGCTGGCTTGGATTGCAGGCATATGAGCCACGGAATCTCCTGTACGATCTTTCTGAATATGAGTGCCACAGTTCGATTAGTGACCTATGTATTGTATTATTGTTTTTCACATTGACATCACGATTGTACATGACCTAATGATGTTTTTTCTTTTGTTTCAGGTCTATGCTCAATACAACTTGGGACACGGAATACAACGAGAAATATTCTTTTTAAATTTAGAAGATGGCTACTTTGGCTGTCAAGTAAATGAATCCAAAGAGATCCTTCAGCTTTTTGAACTATCAAAGCTCTGCGATGGATCACCGAACTGTTTCTTGGCCTCTGATGAGAACATCCAAGAACTCAAATGTTCAAGTGAGTACCCTGATCGTTAAATTGCTCGTATTTTTACCTCAGAGAACTTTTCGAAGCTGTTAGTTAGAAAATGTTTTTGTATTTTCAGCGAGAAATTCACCATTAGCTGAAGCAGAAGATAATTTTTAAAACTTGAAAATCGAGGTCTTTTTTAGCATTAAACTAATGCTTTTGAACCGTAGCTTTAAAATATCAAGTTCATGGAAAGCTTTACTGTAAATATCTGCTGGAAAATTGAATGAGACAGCTGTAATCGTATAGCAAAGAGTGGATGAATGAGTCATTCTCAGTCATACCTAGTTGCTAGTACAAAAAAGAATGAAAAAAATTAGAAAAACGATTTTGTTCAAGCATTTTATGATAGAATTCAACAAACTTAACGGTGCTGGTTAGGGTGTTGTACAGACAAACAAAGTTTCATTTCAATATGAGAATTTAGAAATATATGCACAGAAAGCTGAGTGTTTTAGCCGTCAAAATTATAGCATAGGTTTTCTTCATGTTATTTGTGCTCGAGACTCCTGTAATTTTGCGATGCTCTTTGATCTGGGAGAGCTCGAGAATGTAACGGACAATAATCTTTTTGCCTGGCACTGGAGCAAGTGATGTAATTTCAACTTTGCCTACCCCAACAAAAACTGGACATGCAGAGGTGGCAGAAAATAGCGTAATTTTTTTATTTCAGTTCAGTCCTCGCTTTTAAGTCGCCATTGAACTGTGCCAGCTGTAACACGAAAAAATATTCGTGAGACTTTTTAAAGCTGCTTGTGAATTCTGTTCGAGTGGGAAAGAAGTGGAGCAGCTCTGGGTTATTATTACTGGCTCTAGTTAGAGGAGTTTTTTAAAAAGTGTATGGTTCTTACATCGGAAATGTTTTTCATGATCTTATTCGATGATATTGGTGCGTTAAATCAGAGCGTACTTGAAAAAAACTCTCGAAAATTGCTGTACATCCCAATTTAAAATGCTAGTGAAGGACTTTCAGCTGGTTTTGATTTAAAAATAAAATATGAGAATGACAATTGAACATCACAAGGGGCAAATTAAGAAATTATAAATCATGTAGGGATTATTTTAAAGTTTTACGTTAACTGACCAAACTGAGGCACTCAATTTATTCTTATATCATCAGGTGAAGTAGGAAAACTATTGGCACAATGTTTTTACATTTAGACCTACTAATTGTTGAAACGTGCTGGTTTTATGTTAGCGTAACGTAGACGTATGGACAACGTTTGGAGTGTTTTACTAGTGCATTGGGCCCCTGTGTGACGTAAGTACGTGTGTACCGTTGCGCCAGAGCACAAAGAAATGCAGAAAATTGCCTCATCCGGCGAAACAAGCTTGGTGTCTACGGGTATACCCTCCGTAATCGGTCTTTTCTACTTGCATTTACGTTTGGCAACTGTTAAAAATGAATCCCTGGTGCTTACTGGCTGAAAATTTTTTGAAGAAAATAGAGTTGAAGTTATTTAAGAATAGCGAGCTCAAGCCTCAACCCCCGTAATCACAAACAAAAGCATTTGAAAAACACAGCTTCTTTCGCATTCATATGGTATTATTGTCAGATCATGAAATATCGCTGTCAACGCTGCTCTATTCCTCAACCTAGGGCACTGCATTTTACCGACGCATTCCAATCCCATGGCCTGTTGAACTTGAACTGCAAAGAATGCTCTTGAGTAAGGTATGCTGAGAATGGAAGTGAGGTTCTGTGCTCTGTTTCACCTAAGGCTTGTGACCGACCTGTGATTAATGAACACCGACGTGTGCTGCACATCGGCCTTTCACGGGTCGCTGCTTGGCGTATGAAGTGCAAGTCTCTTTTGGAAAATTTTGCCCCGTGGCACAGATGGCAAAGGCTTATAAACATGTTAAATTCAAAAATAAAATCACAAGCTAAAACCCATTCCTTATTCTATTCATGCTGTATGATATTTCTAGAAACACACGATAGTCCTTTCTTTATCGTTGGCGTTTTGTGTGACAATATTGACCGAACGTTCCTGTGTAGTACTCTAGTCCTGGAGATGACCAGGAAACTTAATATATATTCAATTGAACTTCAAGTCTAGAAGTTGTTATTGCAATTTCTAATAGTAGTAATATATTTTTTTACTTGTTGAGAAACGATCTGAGGTGGAGTTTTTTGGCTTTTTGAACGAACGTCAATAAATAGAACGATTTCCTCAAGCAGAAGTTGTAACTCTGTGAGAAGAGAATATGAGTTTTGATGAACAAAAATAGGCAATATCGAAGTTATAGTCGGGTCAGACTATATTCATTTCACTTACACCCTGCGCTCACAGCACAAACTTTATGCATTCCATTAACTCGCTTGTTCTACACGCCTCCTTTACTCTATGTTGATAATTCCTCATACGGTGCTTACACCTACTGATCCTCTTCATGTATTAGCTGTATTCGCAAAATCAGCTAAAGCTTTGCTTTGCTTCATCGATCGTGCTGGCGCCATCGGCGGTACTCAGTCCATTGATCTAGCTCCATCCATTCACTGAGTGTGCCTAAAACTATACTAGTTCTATAGACTGTATTAGATAAACGGTGCTTCTTTCATAGACTATATTAGTTCCATAAACTGTATTAGCCCCATAGACTACTAATTCCATAGACGGTGCTTGGTCCATTGAATGTATTAGTTCCGTAGACTGTATTAGTTCCATAGACTGTATTAGTTCCATAAACTGTATTAGTTCCATGGACTGCTATTATTCTTCCATAGACTGCTCGCTCCATAATTCTATTGACTGAGAGGACTGTGCTTGCTGCACAACGCACTCGGACAAGCGGGGTCGTGTTAGGAGCGGTGACCGTGCCCTGCTTTCACTGCCGCATGGCGCTCTAGATGATCCCAATATAGCAATACTTTATGACCAGACTGCCGAGCGATCAGTGAGCGATAAATACCACAACCACATGGACCTTAAAGCACCATTTCACAGAGGTCAATCGTCTTGAGCAAGCCTTCAAGTAGCTTGTGTCGTTTATTTCAAGTGTCTTGTGTCGTTTTGGAATTATTTAAACCTATATTTCTGAACGATAAGTTGAGATGCGAGTGATTGTGCATTAACTAGGATGAGCTAACGTCTGGCGAAATGCTAATATGAAAACAGGGTAATCATTTTAATTTTTCTCAGAATATTATTTGATCACTAAATGCATATTTAACTATCCTTATATGACACAACGGTAAGTGGTTTCATTCTTGCGTCACAGTTTCAGGAATTCACGTGGGCTCAATGGACACAGACAATGAAAGCCTTTTACAAGCTTGCATCACAATTCACGTAAATGGCTCAGCGTACGACCAATGCCGGCCTCTAGCGCAGTGTGGCTTGACTGCGGTCGTCTGTAATGCGTGCGTGTGAAAGCTGAAAAGAAAGCACAAGTGCTGACAACGCAGCACGATGGCCAGTTGTGGCCGCTGGTTCATAAGGGCTGACCGAGCAAAGTCAAAGCTTCTACAGATGCATGAACAGTCAATTATTCTCATTCATACTGCTGGACGTCTGCAATCATGAGCTTTCTTCGTATCAATTCATTTTCATCGAATTCA
This sequence comes from Platorchestia sp. MABIK, assembly GCA_014220935.1. Taxonomy (NCBI): domain Eukaryota; kingdom Metazoa; phylum Arthropoda; class Malacostraca; order Amphipoda; family Talitridae; genus Platorchestia; species Platorchestia sp. MABIK. Next base: position 187,497 of record JACJUY010000005.1, on the reverse strand, counting down.
AATGATGGTCTCTGTGGAACAAAGCATTAAAAAAATGTTTTGCAATCAATTTAAGTTACTTGGAGATATTTTGCCACGTTTAGTCTAGAAAGCACTTCGTGCTTTATATGCACCTTTCAAACAGATGCAGTAGAGCCTACTGCACTTGACAATTTGACCGTATGGCAAAATTTGACCGTAAATATTTTAGACGATTGCCATAAAGATATCAGAACACGAGAGTTAATGAGCATCAGGATGGATGTAATATCATTTTAGATTGTTTTCTTAAGTGGATTTCGGGTGTAATCGGTATAACCTAATGCTGCTATTTGTGTGTTATACACATTAATTATTCACCACTGTGGGTATGTGTGTCGAATCGGCGAGTTTTATTGCTTCGGCCAGCGCGGACTCATTGAAAATGCTGCCATTCACAAAACTTCATGAACTTATACATTGATATAAGCTGGGAATGAGACTAAAGTGCTAGTATCAGCTAAAATGATTGTGTCAGTCCTGTCTCAAACAGGAAAGTGTCGGCAGTAAAAAAACGACGAAGATAAGAGTCACACTCGGCCTGTGTGCGCTACATGCAGACTGCTTGAGGCTTGCTGCATCGCGTTCAAATGAACGACTCTTGTTGAGCGGGAAATTCTTATCTCGTATCCCCCATCAGTGTTTACCTTGAATGTTTGCTCACCGTGCCTAACACTTGATCAATGACCTAGACTAGCCATAAATATTTGCGGTAGTATCGGTAGGATGTTCATTAGTCTCGTGTCATTCTTCAATGATAAAATGAAAAACACGGATTACATTACTCACTGTGAATAATGTAACGATTGCATCATCTAGCTTGCTTCTTTTTCTGAAACTTTATCGTCAATCTGAGACGCGTCTTGTCGTTATATTTTTATATCCTTCTCATTCACTGATATGATAAGTTAGTGAACAAATTAAAATGACACTCACCCACTGCAGCTCAAAAACACAATTCCAGCGCAAGCAGTTCTCTGTACTACATAGACACAATCCCTAAAATTACATCTGCATTAATGCTTATGATTCTTAAGTGAAAAGCAAGGCGAAAATCACTGTACGTATAGTCATTTGGTGTATAGTCATTTAGGCAATTGTGCTAAATGACTATACTGTGATAAGAGTAATTATGACTTATCACTCTATCTGTCCGAAGCCAGCCGAAAGTGTGTGATGAGCGTATCTGTGATACAAGCTCGGCCTCGTCAACTCTCGAGAGATTGATTTTATTTGTTTCGTACGTCCTTTCTTTCATTTCGCCTTCTTTCTTATTTCAAATAAAGGGGGGTGAACTAGTGACAATACTGTGCGTACAGCGATTTTCACCTTGCTTTTCATTTTAAGAGATCCTCAGATACAGTCTCTGAGCGAGGTCTGCTGTGGCGCAAGCAGAGAGCGCATATGCAGTCTGAGAACGACAAAGCGATTTAAGCACCGGCAGACGCAACCAAAATGTTGTAATTTTCAGCAGTCCTTTTGCGGAAGTGGAATGAGAACGGGAAGGGTGAGGAGCCACCAATGAGACCAGGACCAGGGGTGAACAATGCCGCCTTGCTGAGTAGCTCTCGCTGTTCGCACGCTGCCGTTCTAATCAAGTTGAGCACCGTAATACGTACCACGTATCATGGCTCAACAAACCTTATATTTCTTGTCTAAAATTACCATTAATGGTTATATCACCAATATTCACTAGGATAATATCGGGTATAAAGAGGTCTGTTGAGCCAATCTCTGACCTATCTAAGGAACTTATGTTTTGAAAATTCTTGAACCGTTGTGATTCATGCAGTATCACACGGACACTGATGTCTATTGTGCACAGCTCTTTTAAATGTCGTTTTCTGCATGAGTTTATTTTCTTTGTGATCTACTATTTCCGCAGAAAACAATTGTTGGCGCGACCTCCTGAAGAAATAAAAACAATTTTACTTCCCGTTAAAATGACTCGTTAATTCAATGTTCGACTTTTGCGATCATTCTGTGATGTCATCAAGCAGCTTTTGCAAATGAAATGCAAAAAATCTAAGAACTTATGTGCTTCTATTGCACCAACTATCAGGTGACAACGAAGTCCGTACCTGAAATTCTATTTAAATTTCATAAAATTTGGTTATCGCATTGTTTAGCGTAATCGTACAGTGGAATGAAGATCGTTTCTATTTGGCTCTGCATTTCATACATAATGCTTACTAACACCGACGAAACAATCAAAATTGTGTTGAAACCCTTCTGAGATGTAGCACAATCAATGACGCCGCAAGTTTCAATTTTTTATGAGCGAATAGGGGTCCAAAAAATGAAACACCTCCACATCCAACATGGAACCTTAATTTCTAAGACGGAAACCACTCTTTGTAACTTCACAACTTAATTAATGATATTTTTCGTTTCAAATGATTTACATTATTTTTTATTTTTTATTCGTAACATGTGAATTCGTTTCGTTACAGACGACTGCCCCTACACCCAAGGCTATCAGTGCGTGAACGGTGCTTGCCTGCAGGGCAACTGCCACTGCAATGACGGCTTCGGAGGCTGCGGTTGCGACACGCCTGGTGAGTTGCTCTTCGACTTCGATAAAACTGAAGTTCAATATCCAACTCAAATTTAGAGTCAATTGTGGTATGCAGTGTTGAAAATAGCAAACACTAACTAGATCATGCCTTCAATTAGCTTTCACTTACAATTTTTAAAAATTGAGTCAGTGACTGCTCTTCGGTCAGCAGCATTATGAGAATCCCCTCAATGACCACCAGTGAGCTTCGCCGCACTTAACGTGTTAAATATACACACGCACTCACGACCTCAATGCAAAGGCTGCTCAGGGGCTCATTTTGGGACTAATTTAACGCTCTGGTCGAGTTTGGGGCTGTCGTGTTTCTAGTAAAATATGGAGAAGTCGAACGCAATTGGGATGATAGTAGTCAGACATTAGGTTCAGGCACCGACTCGTTCTTAGACCATAGAAAGCTGTTTCTGTTTATCAGTCATTTTACTGAAGTCCAAGAGGCAGTCCCTCTGTATATTTCATGCATAAGAACTGAAGAAATTTGAAGACTCAGTTGTATTTTGTAGCACTGTGGCAATTCCTGATTTATTATTATTGTGTTTTTAGGGTTGTGACTGAACGAAGAGATACTCTACTACCATTTATGGAAATTGTTTTCAAAATCATTAGCCACAAGAGGCCATTTAGGGTTAGAGTGGCAGCGAGGTCATGCGAGACGTGGAAGGAGAAAGACTGGAGGAGCCTGTGCAGGGCGCTGGTTTCCAGCCATCATTTCGGTCCGCCCATTAGAGAAAATCATCTCCAGTCTTCAGCTCAGTCCTGTAGACAGTTACAGTTATAATTCCTTGAGGCGTGCTATTCACGCGATCCTGTTACGCTCCGTGTACTCTGTACCTATTGCTGGTAATGTTCTGTGGTGACACTGCAATGCGAGATTTAATCTCGACGATTAAGGGATAAATTCAGTGCACTTCATACGTTCTTTGCGTATTTACAAGCATTTCGTGTTTCGCTTCGCTAAGTGAATTTTCGAATGAGTTTCAATTTTAACCAGTTCTGTTATGCTTTCAAATTTCAACGGGTAGAGTAAACTGTACATCATAGCTTTGGATCATCAAAAGGTTTTCACTCTTCCTCTCTTCTGTAGGTTCGCTCATAGACAAATAAATGTGGAATTACAAATCTAATATCCACTTTTAGTGAAAGCGCCAAAACTAACGGAAAGATATATTTAAAAGATATTACTTTATACAGTGTAGACCATGAGCTTAGATTTTGCATTTGACGGATTTGTTGTTCGCTTTCTGTGCCAGGAGGATGCAAAATAATGAAACTAAAATATTCTAGTTAATGTCTTCATTAATTACAATCTAGAATTACTTCAAAAAGGATCTTTGAAAATTCAATCCTCTAACTCGCCCCTACAAACTCCCACCTCACCCTTATTATGTAGGGAATTTACCACATAATATTTCCATCTACTTCCTTTTTCAAATCTAACCTCTCTATTTTTCTCGGCACGCTCCTAGTCAAAATTTGGTACGTGCCTGTCACAGTGGTACCGAATGACCGACTACGGCATGAGCTTAGACTAAAGTAACGCCGCTTGGTTGGATGTACGTATCGCTTACGAATGCATCAATTTTTTCTCATTAGCGACTCACTGCTTCTTATCTCTAGGTATGTAATGTACGTCATCAATGGCGCTGAGTCGTCTTCATTGTCGCAATTAATTTAGAATCTTCATCCATTCTAGCGCCGTCTTTGTATCCGTATTTACGATATCAATAATTTTCTGGCTGACTTTTAATGGTATGAAATGTGTTACTTTACGAGTTAGAAGAACAACAAAATAAATATGTCCGAGTCGTTGTTTCTCGACTCCTTTCTTTTGACACTTGACCGCAGGGAGACATGGAGTCAAAATAAGAAATTTAAGAAAAAGTGACTGTTTAGCACCTAATACAATTCCCATTAAATCATGTAGTTAGACTTAGAATAAGTCATCCGGAAAATCAATTTTGGATTTTTAAATTCAAAGGGAATGTTTTATGCAAAGACATCCCATCGGCGTGATCATGCGAGGACGGGAAGTTCCGAACAAGGACCGTGCACGACTGGTTAGACACCATGTATGGAGGTAGCTGAGAATTTCTTCTGTGAAACAACAAGCGCTGATCATCTCAAGACGCCAATCTCAGTTAACGCTCTTCTTTATTAAGATGTCAAACGATTTGAATAACGTTTTGTGAACGAAGAATAATTTTACGCAATCTAAAAAGCTTGAGGGGCGACAATATGGGCTACCATCGCGCGGAGTGCGTTGCTGGCCAATAAGGCGCATCTCCAGTTATGGATGTCGTAAGCTGAGGGGAGATCCGCGCAGCTGTTGCTGAAAAGTTCAAGTGGGTTGAACATAAAGAAGCACTTATGTGCTATTTTCATTGCATTATACTGTAGGCATAATATATACTGTAGGTACACCTACAATGGATAATACTGTACGTCGCTAGCTTATATCCCTCTCACTAGCCGGGCTACTCCCGCGGCTTTAAATGCGTTGGCACTAGCAAGAATAAGTTTCTTGTTCACGATCTGCAAATGAGATTCAGCATTGACCTGAAGAATAACAATATCTCAAACGTAACATCACGGGGAACGGTAAATTTCTTCCTGCGCAGACAGTCAGTCACGTGGATAAACTAAGATAACCGAGAGTCCGCACATCTCTAGCGTGAATTTATGGCTGAGCGCCTTAAACAAATTGGTTTCATTAGGTTGCTATCTTTGCTCAAGTCTGGCAGCACCCGAGTTGGCGCAGATTCGCACACATTCTCACGTGCAAATGCGTTCCATTTGAAAGAGCCGAGCGTAACTGTTCTCGGCTATTGACTTGCGGTGCTGCTTCGCTTCAGAAGCTCCACTCAAAAATGGAGCTCGGTTCGAGCTACTGCGCAAACGCCGTGGCTTATTTTGCCTCGAATTTCACGGGATGAGGCAGGCCTCTTGCTTGGCGTGGGCTTCGTTTCGTGTTGGCTGCACACACAAATTTTGCTGTTTGTTGAGCGTTCATCGTTTTCTCAACCTCGATATAACATGGACGAGTTTGTTCCGCCGTGGCGATTCCCATGTTAAGGTTTGAGAATGTAAAGAATATTTTTCTTGCAGAACAATTCAGTAAGGAACACAGTAGCTATGAATTGTTTAAACGTTTTTCATTCGACCGTTGCGAGTGTTGACTGATTATCAATATAATCTTAGTCAAATGTTCTGGGAAGGCCTGTGCAAATGAATATCACTATAGATTATTCGCACGATGACGCTGCTAACTGCTAACAAAGCCAATCAACTAAAACAGATAATTGAAATACTGAAATATTTTTAGACCTTTAATTCCAACGCTTACGAAATTGTAATAAATAAAAACAAAAGTTATTTTCAGTGAGCTTCGTGAAGTCATCAAGAAGAATAACGCTTGTTAACAGAAGTTTTTCCTCAATGAAGGAAGATTGGGTATCACGTGACCAGTTGGCGAAAACTTACGAAGAAATATTCACCGTTGCCTGCTACTAACTACTCTCATTCCCACAACACTGTCATTAAATTAATGAAGTGATTGTAAGTGAAACAAATTCAATTTCTTTTCAATTAGACTCAGGTAATACTCCGTAATCCTTGGCAAGACTGGACCGTGATGTAAGTTGCAGTTTGAAGTCGTGGCGAGTGCAGTGACGAAAAAGTGTTTGCCGTTGCCTGACGCTGGAGGCAGTGAGTCATTAAAGTTATCCAAGGTGCGCCGACGGAGAGGCAACCTCCCAGGTTGGGCTCAGGTCACCAGAGTTCAGAGGCGTACCTGCGGAGTTGGGCACAGAATAGTGATCGTGGTTTCCTAGGTCACGACTGTCCCAACTTATCTCATCAGCATTAGAGGCGGCAGAGCTGAAACGATTTGTGAGAGCCCGTTTCCTATGTTCTTCGGCTGGCGTACCTACCTTCCTGCCAATTTGTCTCCTGTCATGATATGTTCCTTTCGTTCTAACGGGAGAAAACATTGTAATCGCTGTACCACAACGTCATTGTACTCAAATAGGCTCATTGTAATCACTGAAATGAATTTCTGTAATCAGCGTATAGAATTATTGTACCGTCTATATATGTGTTGTGGAATCGTCTTTGCTAACGGAAACTTCTTTCTTCTCAGATGAAAACGAATGCAAATACCGTCCGTGTGACGTGTTTGCATCGTGCACCAACACCCTCGGCTCGTATTTCTGCACCTGCTTTCCAGGCTACACGGGAGATGGCGCTCAGTGTCAAGGTCAGTTGCAACTTTTGTCTACCTTTGTTCTAATTACTTTCACGACTAATGGATGTTTAAATCAACCAACGAGCTAGATTTTAACTGCAAGGTAAGTTGAAATTTTCGTTTACTCTAGGATTAATTACCTACACGACTGATACGTGTTTATATGTATCAACTAACGAGCTAGATCTTGGCCGCACTTATTTGTTTCCGGTGGATAATTTTCCGACAAATTCAACGCTTTGTTCGGGATTGCTTAGTTATAACTACCTTCACGACTGATGAGTGTTTATATGTATCAATCAGCCCGCTAGATTTTAACAGCACTTATTTATTCTCGATGGAGAATGTTCCGATAAATTCAAATCATTGTTCGGGATCGCCCTTAACTTTTTGTCAGCCAACAGAACTGCAAAATGAACTTCATGCCCTTCTCTAGCAGGATGCCGTCCATTCCACGTGAAGAATTGCACATCAGAAACAGTTATTGCCGAATAAATTAGTGAAAGAAAAATGCGCACGCAATCTCAAAATTTCTTGATCGGCCCTTGTATTGGTTCCATTACGGGTTTTGCTACCGTGACCTCTGATGAGGCTGTAGAGCGCTCGCTGCAGATGCAGGGAGCATTTGCGCTCCGACATAACTGTAGACATAACTGATCCCTGGCAGTCTGCCGAGACCCTCGATCCAAACGTGCCCGGGTCGGTACATCGGGTAGCGCTCGTTCCCTGCGTATTGGGCCACATGTGTACCACTTTGTAAATTGCTCGTTCACTTACCGGTATAAATGAATGACATTTCATCTGTTTTGCGATCTTTTTAAAAAGTAACTGATATCGTTCGAGGTGAAATGTTATCGCGCAATTGTGTTTCCATGTGCATTAGGAAGGATAAAATGGATTCGAGCAGTAAAGTCGGTGTCCCTATTCTGCTACTTACAACTTAATAAAACCAACCGTAAACAACCGTGGAAACGCGATGAACGTGTGAAACAATTTAACACTTTGACCATAATTGGTTAAACTGAAGTTTATCATTCAATTCAAATTTAAAGCCAATTGTAGTACGCTGTGTTAAAAATACCAAACATTAACTGGATCTTGTTTTCATTTTGTCTTGATTAAGCCTTTATGAAAATTGAGTTTGTGACTACTGGTCGGTCAGTAGCATCATGAAATTCCCTCTGTGGCCACCGGTGGCTCACGTTGCTGTCAAACTGTTAAACAATTTATTCACCCCAAACGATACACCAGTATATTGTTCCTTAAGTCAAGAACAATGATCACAATGGAATATTGCTATTTTATGCCACAGCCCTAACCAATCAGCTCTACTAAACACTGAAAGGAAACAACTAACGAATGTGCAACTAACAACAACTTAAGACTGAAAGGATTTCTTATGATCTTTTCGTACGATTTCGTCGTCCTGTATGATGCTGACCTGGCGACTTATCCTTTGGATCGCATGTCTAGAACAGTAAACCTATTTTTTTACATGTTCAGGCGAGCGATGCATGGGTGGGTAATGATCAGTGTAAGTATTTAAGGGACGTCACGGGAGTACCGGCATTTTTTTATTAGTGCCTTATTGAGAGAGAACGTTATGATTTCAGATGACTTATATGTAAAGACTTCTAGAAAAATGAACATTTTACCTACTACGTGTCACTCATTTAGTTGCTCTTATGAGGACTGAAGATTTTTATGATATTTGCCTTCAGTTGGAGTAAAAATCTTGAAGTTTCTTATGAAAAAAAATAACGTATTTCTCTCGCTATAATGGTTTTCCTAACGGGCTTCCTCGCAAACGAACCGGTGAGCTCAGATTAATTTTTTCCCTGAAACTTCCACGTCTAATGAGGATGCTGACTGGATGAATGACTTGTTGGAAAAAACTGCTAATGAGTTATTGATGATATCTTTGTGATTTGTTCTTCCTTACTAACGGGCATTTTTTGTGAGATCAAACCTGTTATTTTACAGACTACTGGTAGCATTGATATAATAGAAGTATTGTTTGAAAGATGTACTAAAATTTGCCGTTACTTCTCTGAAAAACTCTTCGCTTAAGGTAGTTATCACAGTAAAATTTTCTTAACAATGGCGCGTGATTTTATAGAGCGGATATATAAATCTGTCTACTATTCAGCAATTCTTTGCAATTGGTCATTTCCAGGATATCGTTGCGCAAGTTTCGCGGTATCTGAAGTTATTCTCAAGTGCTCAATTTTTCGATTGTTTCGTCGTAAACGAACTCGTCCGACGGTCACATGACGGTCTGAGGTTCATCATTAGGGAGCTCAGGTGGCAATCAGAGGGGAACTGAAAATCATCCAACCTCAGGGTCTTCGGTGAATCATAGACTTAAAAATGGTTGTCGTTCAATCCTCTGCATGTTCATGAAAAACTCAGTGCTTCATGTTAGTGTTTAAAACGAAACAATATATTTTTGCGACGATGAAAACAGATTTGGAAGAGCAACATGTGCTACTCAGATGTTTGTTCCAGTGGCTATTGATCCTGTCAGCTGCCTATAATGCGTGAAATTCTTCATCGTGTCTTAAAATTGAAAAATGGCCTTACTCAAATGATTTGCGCATGCGTTCTTTGATGTCAATTTTTACTAGGTTCACAAAACTTGCTTAAAGCAAATTTTCTTGATAAATTTAAGTAAATTCAACGAGCCTCGTATTCATAATGTCAGAAAGATCATTAGCAGTTTAGCTCAGAAACGCTCTGACAAACATATATATTAACGAAAGGGCTGGGAATACTCATCGCGAAGGGGATTTGAAGTTCATATTCTCCCGAAAGACAATACAATTCTCTATTAGATTCCTATGCGTAGAAAAACTCACAGATGGACGTTAAACGTTGATAAATAAGTAACTTTTCAAACCAAGGCATGTGTAGTATTTCAAAACACATCATCAGCTCTTCCAGGAACCTCAAAGTTAACGGGATATGTTCCATTTCCCCCACCATCAATAATGCCAGCCTTCATTTTTATTTCAAGTTCCATTAGTGCAGCGCACCATCTTCGTCACAGAGGTGGCGTCATCACAAAGCGCCGGGCGAAGTTCGCTGAACATTTGAGATTCTGGCACTCTATTTTCTTCGCTCTCATCTTGGTTGAAAGTTGACCTTTTTGAATCAAGTCATCTTGTCGTTTTGGCTTTGGAGTTTTCAGGGAATATTCTTGCTGCTACAAGAAACATTAATTATGTAATTATAAGTTCACGTCTCAGTTAATGTTAGCAAAATTGACAGTGGACTTTTGCTGGAGATGTCTTCAGAGATGTCAAATGTTAAAGTTCAACTGCATGGGAGTTTATCATTGGTAGGTATGAAGGGTCATATTCCTCGACTCCTTCCGACTTTTAAAAGTTGGAAACGATCAATGAGAGATTCACAATGTTATCGAACTGAAGACACTCAGATCTTGGCATCCACTTCATGAGAACGTACGATCAAATTCATTTACAGCGATGGAGAACGCTGGAAGAATCAAAATAAATTTAGCCAATAAAGTGCACCGGCGCAGGTGTCAGGCAATCCCCGCAGAAGATCACAGGTGTAATGGCGTGCCATAACTGTACAGTGCCGCCGTCACAACATCGATGTCAGAGCGGAAAGGCTGATCTCTGCCTGTGGCTTAATGGACGGCAGCACGTGGGTGTTATTAAACTTGTTCCTAGCGCGCGTCGAGACTCTGTTGCAGTCAAAAATTTGAGGTGTAATGGGTTCAGTGCCCCGTGGAGTCCCTTCATCTTCCCGTGCCCTGTGACCGGGAGGATGTTCGTGGTTGCAGACATTGTGGCTCTCTAGAACGCAGGTAGCATCAGGGGCTAAAAGATGCGCTCCAGAAAAGGGATGCCTTTTTTTAAAATCTTGCCTGCCTTTTTTGAAATCTTTCCCAGTTCACGCTCTGAAAACTGTTATGATTTTGAGCGATTGTGCCATGCGAGCACAAATGAGTCGTGTGTGATACAAACGAAAAGTACGAAATCTGTCTTCATTATTCATTTCAGAAATTCAGTTTCAACTTCAAATGTAATTCCATCTATGAAAGTACGATATGAAGAATTTTACCTTGGCAATACTCCTGAGTAGAAGTGTTACGCATTTGAATAGGTTTCTTACGTAAGCTACGTAGAGTCTATTTCACTCCCGTTATTCTTGATCCACTAATTTCATTGAAACAAGTATTCAAAGGTCAATTTATTTAGACACTGAAGACACATGTCATGCTTTGATCCTACCTCCTCTGCGTGCATCGCTAGGAAGAAAGCAATCAGTTCTTCAAACAGTAATTTTCTTTCAAATTACTTATTGTGAACAACGTTCCTTCAACCATGTATTTAAATCGGTTACCTGCCCAGTTCAGAAGGCGCAAAGTAACTTTCAGTACACCGTAATGACAGGTTACTCCATTGAGTGCAATGACTCCACTATTTTTTTCCCACTGCATTGACACAAAACTCGATTTAGCTTCCTGTGATCATCCACAACCTCTACTTGCTCACATGTTAAGAAGGCGCGTCTTCAGACACAGGAGGCTTCGAAGCCCTGTCATCTCAGAACATTTCTGTCGGGACTCCGTGACCTGCGAATAGCAAGGGACGAGCGCTTTGCGACGGATTTTCGTTATTAAGTTATTTAGGTTCATCAAAATCAACGATACTTAAATTTTATTCCCTCTCATTATTCATGTCGATGTGCTTCAGTTTCGAAGCAATTACGAGATTTCAGCCATGGTATTTTGGCAAAGACTGTTACAAATTTTATCAATTGCCTGAAGCAGGTTGAGCGAATCTGACGATGAAATTACAAACATTGACCGGCGAGTCGTGAGGATGCATTTACCTAATCCACAGTCTATTCGGCTTTGTACTTTGCCCACAATCGTACTACCATTATCAACGTCTCCGGCATGTGTAAAAATAGTTAATTTTACGTCCATCTTATTTGAGGTTTACTTTAACTCCCAGGAGCATTTCCTATTGTATCATTTTGTTGCTGTTCCTTAACTTTTGATACGAAATATAGTAGAATAACGCTGAAATCTAATAAATGGCAGCTCCTAACACAAAAGATGGTCTACGCTTGTTTTTTTCGCATTGGTTCGAACATTGACTCGGAAAATAAGGATCTGAGTATAGTACTTGTAGTAATAACTAATCAAAAATAGTTACTAACTTTGTAGCGACTCAAAGTTAATAAGTGACATCTATTTAAAGCGTTACAGTTTTTATTGAATGTCTTCAGATTTTTTAGATATATTTATAGAGGAAATTCGGGTCATAAGTGTTACATTAATGAATATTGTTTAGTTCTTTCAAAACAATCATGCAAATAACTTTATTTTCACTCCTATCTCTCGTACGTCATGCACGCTGTCTCGAAGGATAGATGATATCTCCGTGCGGGTTTGTTAGACGAAAAAAATTATGGAACCAATCTCCCTACCAATAATTGTTGCACCTGTCACAGTAACACTGTACTTTATTCTATATCCCCCAATCAGGTTAGGAAAACTGATCATAAGATGAGAATATTCTCATTTGCAAACAGTTCATGACTGTAGGAACAACGCTTACGAACTCGAGAACTCTGCACATGAGCGCGTACGCTGCTGCAATGCGCTGTGAAATCAAGCAGGAAATTGATGGAGCGGCGAGTAACGTTGCAGCGATAGCGTGACTACGTCAAGAAGGCGCAAGGCCCACCATGTGAAGACGTGGAGATCGCTTGTCATGCCCCGAGACTCCAATGGTTATCAGGAACCAATCGCCTGTCCAAGATAGGCCTCGTGTCATAGCCGTGTAATTGCTAAAGCCGCGTTAGGCAGCTTGGAGTGCAGCGGTGATGATGGCAACATCGTGACTAGATACCACGGTAGAAGAAACAAGGTAGGATCAAACCAGTCTTTTTGCGTCGACCGTGTGGCAATGCTGACGTCATGGCAACGAACCAATAGCAGCGCTCATATTGCATCTGGCAACGCTGCTAGCCCTAAATCAGGCACTGCTATTGGCCTAACGACCTGTCGCAGTGGTGACGTCATAAAGTTTGTATGAAATAAAGCTGTTCTATTGGCGTTTCGAACAAGACGAGGTGTATTTTCCCCCACAGAAATGACTCTACCTTGTTTCCTCTGCCGTGACTGGATACCCTCCAGGTCACGCTGCCCGTCTAGCGGGCACTGGCAGTGCCAAGTCACGAAATTGGGCTGGGTTCTTGCTACGTAATTTTCATCAGGTTATAGCTACAGATGTTTAGTTCGACTGGAGATGATTAGCTGTCCAATGTGTCAATCTGCTTCTTCTCATCTGAGCTCTCACTTTTGCTCGAGGTACTCGTGAGTACCATCGAGACGTTTAACAACAGCAATGCAGAATAATATTCACTGCGCAAAAAGAGTTGCTATTGATTATGCGATGAATTTATAAACTTTAAATTAAGCTTGATAAAGAAGTGCCTTCAATTGCAGAGAAACAGTAAAATACCTAACAATTTTTATTACCTTCCAATCCCGTATACAAATTTATAATAATGAGGTGTGCAAAAATTTCATTGCTGATTTAGATTATTGGAATGTGTGACTCTTGCCATGTTTTGCCTCAACTCTGTTAAAGAATGTCATTTTTTCCATGAATCATATACTCTCTAAAGTAAGTCAAACCTCACACATTTGCACGCCAAATAGAAAACAGAGGTCTTTCAATGCGATCCATTAATACAGCATCGATGATTTAAACGTCATTCAAGGATGAAAAGCCGATTAATCAACATTTTTCGCTTATAGTTGATCAACAATGGGCATCGAATGCTGACTTTTGGGCAGCAGGACTGCGGTAAGGAAATGTCACTAGCGAACACCGAAATGTCTCGCTCACATTTTTTCAGTAACATGGTAAAGTGAAAGTCGTACAGAATTTTGTAAAGATTATTCTCTAAAATTGCATGGATTATAAAAAAGTACGTTTTTAAGATTTTTCTCAGAGAGTGTGCTGCGTGTGCTATGACAGTTTTGCCAAAGTTCGAAATGGCACCGCGTGTCTGGGCCGCTCGTACGTAAGAGAATATCACGAAGGCGGTACGGCACTTCCTCTTTCCTTTCCACCAAAGCAGGTTACGCGCGTGGACAGGCATACCGACTGCAGCAACACTCGTTCTTGCCTCGACAAAGTCTCGGATAACGAAGCCTTTCTCTCAGAGACACGATTATACCATTCCGGACAACTTCGTGTCCCAGATATGAAATACGAGTAAAACAATTTTTGAATTTTTGCTGTAAATTTGCTCCTAATATAACTGGAAAGACACGAGTTTTTACTTACAGTATACCAACACACTTCGGAATTGAGTGTTCTCATTTTAATGCGTATAAAATATTCGCGTAATTCGGTTAAGCGTACACACAGGGACTTGGATTTTCTCTGAAAAGTCTTTTAGTAAGTTATTTTAACATTACCATGAGTATTTTCAAATTTATTTTACGCGTGATGTAAAAACGGAAATCTTTTGCATTTACGCACTCCTCGACCGTGGTAGAAGTGAGGCATCCGATGAAATTCTCATTTATTTTACAAGTATCCCACAGAGTAACTGTGGCGTATAGTCTTCCACGACATTTTCTCACGCTTTGGCTTCATTTTATTCTCATCTTTGTTACGTGCGTCCTGTCAGCGCTATTGATGCATTAAACCGGAACTCGCCATCGCTCTCATTCGCTGTTGGAATTATTGTTCCTTTTCGTAGAAGATAACGGCATCAGCTGCGCTTCTTCCTATTCTTTTGACTCCTGGAATATGTTGGGGTTGTTTCTTTTAGAAATTGGGACGGTGAGCTGCTCTTTGTGCTGTTATCGTGCTGTTGACTATTGGAAGTAACTCAATTGTACCTGTTATTTTCTATCATGTTTGATTCTTTTGCCTCCGCTTAGTTGTTTAAGGGAAACTAATATTCTAATTCTGGAATGATTTTCATCACAGCTTAGACTATGTTGCAAACCTGATTAGCCATCGCCGAATTACATAAACTAACTCCACTCACATCCAACGCTTTACCTTTCGCTAAAAAAACTTGTTAATAAAGTTAGAGCAGATACATCAGTTCTTCTGATATTTGTGAAACAGAATAAAATCTGAATAAGTCTTACAAACTTACGCCAAAAATAGAGGAAATTGACTCAGCTGGCCATCGTCAATATTTGTAAACGTTGACTTTCCTAGTGACGGGTGAGAGCGTTGGTACATGTCCTGCAAATCAAAATTCAGTTCAGTAAATCTGCGAGTATCTCACGTCAACAGAAAGTTTGACTAGTAACATCTCGCCTACGAATGCAACCAGCTAGCCGCTCGCCGCAATGCTGTTCGTAGTCAAACTGAATAGAAGACCGAAGAAAGTATATAAGAAATTAGTTTAAGAAATTAGTAAGAAATTAGTGTAAGAAATTAGTTCGGAAAGGACGAAAGTTGTTTGTTGAGTAGTCGTTGATGCACGGTCCTCGAACTTTTCTACGTGCTTTCTGTTTTTGGATTTGATGTCGCATCCGAGGTGTTGCACAAAGTTATCAGAAGTTTCTAAACATCGCCTCGCAACAGTTACATTTATGAAACTTGCAAACAACTTCATTGCATACACAGTCAAAATTTTCTCAATTAGAGTTTCGTACAACATGAAAGGATACGCTGCAGTTGAAGCCGCATCGAGCACAGTTGTCGTGCAGTTACGGAATTCCCAACTGTCTGGAGAGCTCTTGCAGACGTCTAATCATAATTAAGCATGCCCTTCTTGGCGTCCACCCCTGAGCAATCAAACGATACGAACGTTATAAGCTGCCAGCCGGCGGATGCCCGCAACGCTGATGGACTCGCCGGAGGTCAACGTCTTCGTCTCTACAGCGCGCATGCGCTTCCATCCTCTCCAACATCACCTCTTCTGCCCTGCAGTACTGCGGCCGCTGCCCGCTTTCTCTCATTAATGAACTTGTTTTTGGTGCTTGCACCGTAGATGGATCAACCATCCAAAACTCTGGCTTTTAAGAGGATTTTATGTTTTCCGTCATCAGGGCTTAAGAAACTGCACTTGCTCGCGTTTTGTCGCTGAGCGACTGTTGAATTTTCCCCATTCAGTAACAATTCGGCACTGCTCATTCTTTACCGTCCCCCAAGTCCGACCATTCTGAAAGTATCACATAAAGACTGAGTAGGAGCAATGCACCGCTAAATGTTGAGTGCATGTGCGAGCAATGAACGTCGCCGTCCCCACAACAATGGCTCAAAGTCTGTGTTGCCGGTCTGTCTCTCTGGTGACACTCAAGTTCAAGAGTATTCCACGCGGTCGCCCATGTGAATCCAAGCATAGACACCTGCTCCCTCATCACTGGCTCCGTTCTGTTCAATTTCGGTTAATGGGTGCGTGTTCCCAGATGCAGCATCAGTTTTTCTCGCTTCAAATTGCAAACATTACATCCATCGTTCTATTGCGAAAATACAGCTGCTCAATTTATAACTGATAAGTATTTGTGACGTGTGTAGATGTACATTCCTCCCTTTATATAGCTACAAATTTAAGCGGGCGCACATAAGCTATGTTATCGTCTATTCTATAAGTGTACTTACAGTAGCAGAAGCAGAAACGTCTGAGCTCTCAATAGTCAAGGATATACTGTTTTCGTTCAAATTTCAACACAAACTCATTTGCTCTCCAGTGGTTAGCTAAAAACTGTCATTTCAGCTTAGCGTGCGTTATTTTATCCGAATCTTTGAAAATTTCAGTTTGTTGATTTCCTGGTGGACCATTAACGCATGTATTCTGGGTTAAAATTATTCATGCTTCAGTCAAAATTTCATTGGCATCATTTTGTTGTTTAGCTTCAAAAGCAGAATTGGGGACTGAAAAAATCTCAAGCACACGCGTACTCACTTTTCTTGTTTTGGCAGTTCCTTCGCATTAAGGCTGTTAAGACTGGAGCATGTGAAAGGAGAACATTTCTGACAAATCATAAGCAGCCCCAGTCATTTTTGGTTCATTGTTGTTTTTTGAGCTGGATTTTAACTCCTTTGTCAAGTCGCATTTCTCTCTGACGCAATTCGTCTTCGCCCCTGCCACGCCCCCATTCCTAACCTCTTAATCCCCCACTTTCCTCCACCCCTCCTCTTCTCTCCTTCATGCCAGATGAATTCAAAACATGTCGACAGCTTCTTTAATTTCTTCCAAAAGTCAACTCTTGCACTCTTCCTGACTCCTACGTTATAGTTTTACAGATTAAATATCTGGGATTTTTTACCGATTTATTCTCGTGATAATTTCAGCCACAGTTTTGCCACAGAGAAAGTCCAACTCCCTGTTGCGTCCCTTGAGGGATGTTTATCCTACGCTCTCTTCCATTTCAAATTTTCGAGTGTCCAACCAACGTGAGGAACGATAGCTCTCTCAAATAAACTTGTCTCATTAGTATTTTGAAATCCGCCTTAAAGAAACAGTTCAGCTATATTTTCTCGATTAACTGCCTTTTGGTACCTTATTTCTTTTTAAAAAATGATGTTTATTGTCTAGAAAGTGGGAAGTGACAGTTTGAGCCCAGCAGGAAGCTACGACGATGTCGCTCTTAGGCCACATTTTTGCGTGGTATCCTTGCGGTGTAACCTTTTCAGTTCAGAGTAGAAAGCTAATTCTTCTTGGGCTTGACTTTGAGTTGACTGCAGCGTATACAGCCTTGTCCAGTCTAGCTAAAATTTGAGAGCACGTGCCATTTTAACGCAGATGTCATCCTGCCACGAAGTTATTCCAGTTTCAACTTTCTGTCAAAATATTTCTTTTGAGCGCACCATCCACGCTACCTCGCCATGAGTTTCAAATTGCGTGAAGTTGGACAAACATAATTAAGTTCCAGTCCTAGCGATGCATTTTCACACCTTGGCACGAGTGGAAATTATTTTCAACTACCACATAATCCAAACTCAAAAAGGAAAATTTTTCACTAAATACATTTGGAAGCGAATGCGTTGTAGTTCGCCATAATGCGAGTCCGTGCTTGAGATGATGATAGGGCGTTATAAGTGAAAGTGCCTAGACGCGAGGGCCGGAGAGACTTCAGACAAGAAAGGCCAGACAATTAGATCAGCTTGATAGTTCTTGCGTGTAGTTTTTGGATGCCCTTGATGAAATCGACATGATCCGTTCCCGACGCTCAAAGTTCAACGATGATGAATTTGCGCAGCTTCCAGCTCAACTGATGCTTAAAATACTCATGCGAGTCGAGTGTTAGCTGTACAAAATGTCTACAAATTTACAGTACTGCCGTTGGGGAAATATCGCCGCCATTTTGAATTCGAAAAGTCGCCTCTGCATCCTCTACGTAAAATGTTCCAAGTTTCTCCCATTTTTATGGAACTAAAATTCTCAATTTAAAAGTAAGCTCACTTCAAGATCCAAGCCAATAATAACACTCGAGATCTGTAAAAAAGGGTTTGAAATAGTCATTTATTTTGTAATGTTGCTAATGTGTTTTATGCCCGGCTTTCCGTGTTGAAACCCACTGTCTGAAAATTATGAGATCAGAGTAGTGGCTGGACAGCCCCACGTCTTGGACACCACCACTAACATAACATGGTTTCTTGTTTCAGATATCGACGAGTGCCTGGACCCAGCCGTGGCCGGGCGCTGTGTGGAGAACGCGTGGTGCTGTAACCTGCCCGCACACTACACCTGCAAGTGCAATGACGGTTACACGGGCGACGGATACGTCCAGTGCACAGGTACGACCATACCGTCATGCTTCTAAAGAGTGGAACAACTTTGAGTTCGAAATAATAAATTAGTATGTGCATGAATGCTGAAATTTAATCGAACACGTCCACTGTAGCATTAAAAATGCCAACCTTTCCGTGATGTCTATGAAAATGTATTAGAATCCATGAAGCTCCAATAATTTTTCTCAAAAGATTCAATTCAGGACTTTCAAAGGGTATCATCCTCATTGGATGATAGCATTACTATTAAACGTATAAAGTTCGCCTCTTGCAATCTTCACTCTAATACTGAGAATTTCATGTGCTAGTATAAACTTTACGGTTTGAAACTCAACACTTAACGCACCAATTTGAACAAGGTAACAAAACGTGCGAATTTTTTGATGGAATTCATCACCAAAATTCAGTATAAATCGCCTTAGATCTTCACAACTGAGTACAAATTGCCTGACATTAAAACTCCGTTTCTTGGCTGCAGTCCAATTTCACTGAAACGACTTCACTTCTGGGCGGAGCCCATGCTCGAAGATTTTGTGGGCTTACAAGTAGTTTGTTCTTGAACTTTCTCATGCCTTCCTTGAGCAGCAGTTAGTGAGTTGAAGACTTCCGTCATTCCAGATTCTTCTGAGCCTTGAATCTTAATCGGCGACAATGACTCCTTGCTTGGAAATCCACTCGGGTAGAAAGTTTAACTGAAATATTATAGTTACTGCTTGTCGTTATGAAAATTCTCGGTTACGATGGGATTTTATTTCTTAATTTGTTCAATTGATACATGTGAATTTAGGGAGTCTATTCAATTTGCCGTGGCAAATAACTACGGTTCTCAGTCAATTAATATTTGTTCAACCGTATCTATGCGAAGCCTGTTTAACTACATCGATTCCCTCTGCTCAATTCTGAACCTTAAGTTTTAAGCCCAACCTTCAGGCATTTCCCCAACAGTTGATACGTTTACTCTGCGTACGAGTTTTTGAAACGAATAAGTGTAAGTACGGTAGAAATAACAGCACCATCGGAGTACAGCAGTGCGACGGAGGTATGTGCATGCATACCTGTAAAGGTCAAGGCTGCCTACCAGAGGGCGCTCCGCTTGTCCACAGCGAGACGATCGCCGTACCGCTTCCACCAAGGAAGTCGATTGCACGTGCTGCAAAATTTCCGTTGTAATACGTCATGGCGCATTCAAACGCGATTTTATCAATCTCCATCAAGTCGATTTTTCAGAAAGCTCTTCAAGAGTTCATTTGAGAGCGCATTTTAGTACCTTGAAATTCGTTACTGGGTTATTTCAAGTATTCCATCTTCTTGTTTTTAAACCAAGTTCTATCTTTTAAATGATTTCTACGTTTTCTAGGATTTCTAAGTTGTTGATGAATATACTCAAAGTTTCTCACTTGTTTTGAACGGCATATTGAAGACGCATGAGTGTTTGACACAGCTAGTTTTAAATTGAATTAATAGTAGTTATTTCAATTACAACTATTCGGAAATTATTTTTTGACTGATATTCTAAGGGTCACATCTTGAGCATCCGTTAGAAAACCGGCTGTGAGCTCGCCGGGAGGCACGAGGAAGGTTTTCAGATTGGCCAGTCCAGCCTCAGGTGCTGCGAGTCTGGTGATGTCAGAGGTCGATGGTTCCTCGCCTGAACAGCGTCCAGTGTTCGCATATCGTGGTGAAAATTTCTCATCGTTTGCCGTCCTTTTCCACACTGTTGATTAAATACGTAATAAAACAAGTTAAAACAACTTAAAACAATTTAAAAGAATTTATTTATCACGAGCGATACAGAAGTAAATTGTTTCTTTAGTCTAGTATAATGGTCTAATTTGGGCATAGCTACCTGTGGACCCGAATAAGTTCAACGATTTCTTGGGCATCCTACCATCAACGCTATTCTAAGGAGTTCAATTATGTTTAACCTAATTCACTTAATCTAGTTGCGCACTAGACCGATCAATGAATAAGTTCACTCAAGATTTGATCCTTAATTTTACATACATTCCATGCTCTGTTTCTCTGTCCCGTATCAAAGCGCGTGAGCTGCACTGAAGAATGCATTTTTAACATTCCAGATATCGACGAATGTCTCAACCCGAACGCGTGTGGACACAACGCCATCTGCACTAACAACGCCGGCAACTATACATGTTCCTGCCCGCCTGGCTTCGTAGGCAATCCCTACACTGGAGTGAGTTCCCATATTTGGCGCACTGAATCAAAAACAAAACCTGTTTGACTATTCAACGAATTTTGTTGTCTCTAACCTTGTCTGAGTCTATTTCCTTCAGTTTAAGAGAATGTTCAGGAGTACAAATTAATAGAAATGTAAGCCCTCGAACATTCTAGAATCATTCAGCGTATAGAATATTGTCTGACTTCACTTCATAGCTCATTTCAGTCTCTCTAAATTCGTTATTGCGTTATTTCAAATATTCCAACTTCCTATTATTAAACTAAGTTCTACCTTTTGATTTATTTTCATTTTGTATAGCTAGCGGTGCGTGGGTACTCAAGGCCTTCATATTTTCTTCGTTGTTTTCATTTGAGTGCATGTAATTCATTCTGATTTCTCCATAAAAATCACAGAAATTCATTTTGATTTATCAACTCACATTCCCTGAATAACAGTAAAACTTGACGATGTCATGCAAATCAGCGCACAAATGTTGCGTTGGCCTCACCGTTGATCGCCCTGCGTGACTGCGGTTTTTCATTGAGGAATACGAAGTTTGTGCTGTAATCTCGGGAAGTAAACTTGTGTTCCTGCGTGCCAGTGTGCGGACATGGACGAATGCGGCAGGCAGGACGCGTGCGGCCCGGCAGCGCGATGCACCAACATCATCGGAGGACGCGAATGTTCCTGTCCACCAGGCCTCGAAGGGGACCCTTACTCCTCTAATGGCTGCGTGGTGAGTATTGGTCTTTTCAGTTCATGAAACCTTTTATAATCATACACCCAACGCCTCTCAGTACCTCCCTTACTCCTCAATTTGTTGCGTAGTGAGTTTTGATCCTCAGTTTGTAGAACCTCTACATTCCAAAGCCTTTCAGAGCCTCCCGTACTCCTCTATTAATTGGCTGCGGAGTGAGTTTTGGACCTCAATTCCTATAACCTTCACAATCTTACTCCCAACCCCTTTCAGTACCCTGTTTTGAAAATACTTGAATCCCCTTCATTTATATTTATCGTAAAGTTCTAGGTTATGTTGCAGAGTATTTGTCAAAATGCTCATTCATTCATTATGGAGGAAGCCAAATAGCATACTCCTTTGTTTGTGGAGCTCTCGCTCAAGCATTTGATGGGCTAACTTAAAGGGTGTTCAGCCCTTTTTGGGTGAGAGCACTACATCATAAACCTACACTCAGGGCCGGACAACTTTTACTGGTTACTTTTTTGCGGAGGTTCCCTTTCTGGTGTCCGCATTGCTTGAGAGAAGAGCTACGTGCGACACCGAGCCACAGTAGGGAGACTATCAAGATTTGATAACATTCTGCACTCCTTACTGTCTCTAACTGGAACTCTTCCTTGTTTTATAAACACATATTCTACGCTCAACGATTTTTCCCCTTGTTCATTCCAATCATGTTTGTCTCTGATAATATTTTTTTTGTATCGCAGACGGTTTTAATTGCAGGTTTTAACTAATCGCCGTTTGCGCAAAACCTGCGTGTGCCTTTATAATCTCCATACTTAACGGTACTGGAATATTTCTGCTAACTCACTGACTTCATTTTCCCTCTGTCTTCTTTTTACATTTCTCTCTCCTACAGTGGTACAGCAATGTACGTGTGACCGCTGCGAGCGGTCTTACATTGGTAGCACTCTCTCTTCCTCTCTCTGGATCGTCTTCCTCTTCAATCTCAAATTCAATGCACTCATTTTTTTGCCACTTATTCTCTACAAGTCTTCATACCTTCAAAGTTGTTGAACCCTCTCCTACAAGCGCAATTTTGCTTCCATTGCGCAACCATGTCCCCATCAATTCTCCGTTTCCCCCAACCTTCATCCCAAGGTGGTTCTCATTCTCAAGACATCCCATCATTTCGTTGTAACTGCTCAAGCTAACATTTACCGATATCCTCCTATCACACATTCATCCAAATTCAGTCTGTTATTGCTGTAATTTTCCCTGGATTGTCGTACGACGTTGTGCCATTAAAATGTCTGAGACTGAACTCATTTGTAATGCTTCAAATAAAACAAGAACGGTAGCTCCATTATTTACCTTTCATCTATTATATTAGCCTGAAATTATTGTGTCACCAGCACACGCTAACCAATGTGATTGAAACATTTAAATTATACTCTAAAGCTTTCGTTTTTTTCGCAGAAACATAAGTTCAAAGTGACCTAAAACGTCAAACATTTCTTCTATGAACTACTAAAAGCTGAATAGTGCAATTGCAAGGGCCAAGTATTTCTCCCAGTTGTCTAAATCTATAAACGTCGTCACAACCCCTTTTATACCGCGAAAAAGGAATAACAATGCTAACTCAATTAACATACTTTAAGAACCTCTTTTCGATGCTGCCATGATTTTTATTACTTCACCTAAAGCAACGATCGGGAGTGTCTGAGAATTTGAAAATATTGGAGAAAAAAGCACAGAAGTTTTTATATTCATTTTCCCTAATGCGCACAAATAGCACATTCATTTCAGATTACAACACTAGCAGCGTTCATTTTTGCCACAATGAGTGTAATCTACATATGTTGAAAAGTTTTTCTTAATATAACCAGGACGTGAACGAGTGTGCCAGTTCTCCATGCGCTACGGGAGCTCGATGCGCCGACGGTCGTGGCAACTACACCTGCGCTTGCCCTCCAGGGTTCATCGGCAACCCTTACAACAAGTTTGGCGCTTGCAGAGGTACGACTCGATTTCAACTCTGCATATTTGACCAACCTTGCTATTTTCTAACCATATCCCAATAACTTGAAAATTCCGCCAAAAGGTGTAAAACATTATGGTGAACAGTTTCAGCTATATTTTTCAAATCAATTTGCTTGATGTATAGATAAAACTGATATAGCGCTTCCTGATTATAACTGTGTGCCTCTCACCGAAAGAACGTTTTTCTATTAATCTGATTTGAGTAATATACAGTAGTTTAACTCTAACACGCAGCGGGAATGTGTTCACTGGTAATAAAACTCACTTGTTGCACCAGTTTTCGTAACAAGACTTGTAAATATGAAGGCAAATTTTGAGCCTCGCTTTTTATTTACTCTGTTGAATGGCATCATTTTTGTCAATTTTAGCATTTGTAATGCTTTGTACGCTATGTCATTGTGAAATTAACCTTTGTTGACGGTCAATAACAATTTGTTGTATCAGTGGCAGAAAGTGATAGGAATTATTAACCAGGTTTTCTTCGTTGTTGTAAATAACCTCCCGCGAGAGATCCTCAGCTTATCCTGTTTACAATTTGACTTCTCTTGGATTGTAGTGATTGAGTCAACTAACAGATCAGTCCCTCTCTGATTTTACCTTTTTATCCTAACTACTTTGGGTTTGCAATCCCTGATTAATACTCCGAAAATTACCCTATCTAACCGTTTTGTTACCGTCAAATAACTGGGTAGTCAGGGTTTATGAGTTTTTCTTCAAAAACGGAGAGTCTTTGATCATGTTGTACTTTCTAACCGTGTTTTCCACTTTGGTTGCTGCCCTACCACTTAGATGTGGATGAGTGTCATGATCCCAACATGGATGTGACTGCTGACCCAGAAGCGGATACTTCGGAGCAAACTCAAGCTCGAGCTAAGAGTATAACAGAGGGCTCTGGTACCGAAACTACGCCTTCTACTCATCTTTTGGATTACGATTTAACCTCTACTAACTGGTCTTTTCCTTGCGGACTCAATGCCGTGTGTCGTAATCTTCCGGGAACGTATAAGTGTCAGTGTCCAAGAGGATATTCTGGAAGTGCTGAAAAGGCCTGCTACGATATCAATGAATGTGGTCGACCAGGCCTTTGTGGCGAGAATGCCAAGTGTATCAACACTGATGGCTCGCACGAATGCATCTGTCCTGAAGGGTTTGATGGCGATCCCATTCTTGGATGCACCAGTTAGTACCTCGAAGTTCAAGCGTCGACCGTTGTCGACTGCCCTTGTTGTTTCTGTCTCTTTGAAAAGGTCCAAGCAAGTTCTTCTTATTGCTTTCACTATATTTTGCGCTTTGAATTTTCTTAATCGTAACTAACTGTTAGAAACTCGGTTCTTCTCTGTTACAGAATATAACTTTCCCCTAACAAACTAGAATATATGTGAAGTATTTTGAAGGTTCACTGCTTCATTACGTTATGTTCGTGTTTCGTTTTGTTATTTTAGTCATATGCAGGTCTCTATTTGTCCATGAATTAAATTTTTGGCAAATTGTAAAATCATCTGATACGTTGATAAATTTGTCACTAAAGGCTTAGTTAATTTTTTGCTGCACAGTCAGTGAGATTTCGCTGATTTTACCTCATTCAGTACGTACCGACCCAGAACAATTCGTGCACTACCTGATTATTGTAGGCCCAGTGCAATTCTGCTTCCATTGACTCGCTTTCGGTTTCCGTGCTCAATTGTTGACGACCTTTGACAGTGAATTCTTCTGGAAGCGACACGCTACCTCTCGATCTTGTCCGTTTTGTGGCTCTCCTCCTACACTTTTTGGCTTCCAATTAAACTCGACCTGGGATACATCATCTTCAATAGCTTCAACAATTACGAAATGAATTATAAATAATTTCTTCCATGAGTATTTTTTGTACTATGTTATTGAATGAAAAGACATTAATGCTGCTAATTTGAGGAAATGTATTTGAAAATCCGAAATTCGACCAAAAGTTGTGGAATATTTTCATGAGGGAGAAATGTTGCCACTCAACCTGACGGCTTAAGAATCATAAGCCCTTTGCTGTTCAAATAAGTTCGGAAAAATAGTAAATATAATAGTTCTGTCATCGTAATCATACAAAGCTCATTGCTATCAATGCACGCCCTGAACGGGGCTACGGTAAGAACCAAATACTTTCCTCTTGGTTGTCTTCCTTCCCTTTCGCAGTACTTTCAATTTATAAAGTAATTTGCCCGACGTTGCTACAACGGCTGGGTTCATCTCGAATAGTGATACTGACAACTCCCTCGTAGAAATAGCACAATATTTAATTTCTGTTGCTTGCCAGCTTGCTGACGAACCTCTCAAATTTGCATTTGTCTAACACACCAAGACGTTCCCTTGTCTTTCTGTGCCAGTTGTTGTGATTTTGGAAATCGCTACTGACAGTTTGCATCACTGTACGTGCGTAGGTAATTTATAGTACTCAACACTGGGTTATCATTGTACGTGTCATCATTTGAAATACGTCACGATTGTGAGAGGACACAAATAATGAGAGACGATTGCACACGCATTTCCAAATTCTTTTAGAATGTAACTGGAGATTTGACTGAAATTTCCTAAACGCCCGCTTCGATTTTTCTTATCCGCTTATGATTCTGAAATGAAAATCAAATTAGGTTCCGTTTCGATGAGCTTTTTTACTATGTGTACTATGAAAATAATTCTTTCCGGTTTCGTAATCTTATGCTGCTTTCACAGACGTTGACGAATGTGCTTCGAACCCGTGCGGACTGAACGCCCAGTGTCTCGATAAGATGGGCAGCTATGCGTGCATCTGCAAGGCCGAGTACACCGGCGACCCATACACAGCCTGTGTTGGTAAGTCCCTGTGTAAATCTGTAAACTTTGGGCCTTAATATACGATGTTAATACAATTACTTTACGCCCCAAAATACGATGCTAGTAAAATAACTTGAGATGTATGTTTTTCACAACAAATCGAAGGGAGAATTTCCCATTGCAAATCATCGTCGAAAAGGTTTATATTTTCGGGATTTCCAAAAGCATTTCAACTTATTCGTCGGTACTTGACCGTGATCTGCTGACCAGATGCCCTATCTGATATTAAGTGTTTTCGTGAATTGCGGTGTTCAGCGTTCTTTGCGATTATCTTGGGCTAAATGATAGGTGTTCTGTGTAGCCATGTATTAAATTTGATAAAAATCTATTTGCTTCATATTTTCTTAACGAGTCAGGGAACATTTAAATTAAAAACACTTTTCAGTGGAGTCTCGAAAAGAAATTTTTTCGAGGTCCATTGCCCCAATAAAACCTTGAGCTTTTACACTGTTTTAAAAAACCCATGAGCTCATGTTTATATTGTTATACCTTTTTCATTTTATGGCCAGATATTGACGAATGTGCCGTCTTGAGCACCCCGTGCGGCACCAACGCTGTCTGCCAGAACACGGACCCTGGATTCCAGTGCGTCTGCCCCAAGGGCTTTAGAGCTCGCTCATCACCTCACGTCGCCTGTGAACAGGTGAGTGTTGTGCGTGCTGACGTCGGCTTATTGGACGTTGCTGATGTTATTTCTTCTCGTCACCTCTTTATTTTCCATCCAACATCGTTGTTACATCAATAATTTACGCGAGGGGGCTTTACATCCTGCTATTTGGGGGAATAACTCTTGGAGAAAATCTTTTGTTGTGTGTCTTAGTCCTCCATTCATCTCATCGGATGTTTTCATAAAATAAATAAATTCAGGAATTGTTCCTACCTCTCTTCTACACTCGTGTGATTCGGTATTAATAGAATAACAACTGTTGTGTGCATGCGAACGGTGGCGAAAGGTAAACCAGTCCGTGCACAAGTGAACAGTGGCAAGAGGTAAAACCGCTCTTGAATGTATAAACGCTGGCAAGAAGACTCGGTATTGTAAAGCAACCGTTGGTTGGTGATGGCCCTCTCTGTCTGTTGAATGAAAGCCCTGTCTGTCTGTTGGATGATGGCCCTGTCTGTTTCCCTCAGTACGACGTGAGCGTGCAGTGCCTCTCGAACTTCGACTGCGTGAACAACGGCCAGTGCGTGGAGGGCCAGTGCTTCTGTCGGCCCGGGTTTGAGGCGGCGGGAGCCGAGTGCCGCGACATCGACGAGTGCCTCACGTCTCCTTGTGGAGCCAACGCCCACTGCCGCAACATCCCCGGCAGCTACACCTGCTCCTGCAACGTCGGATACATCGGCAGCCCCCCTCAAACTACCTGCAAAGGTGCTCCACTTTAAGTTCTGCACTCTTCACGTGATTTTAATAGAATGTTGTGTTTTCTGCATTGGATGAAAAATAACCATTTAGGTTGATGTTTCTCTACATTCGAATTGTCCAAGGGGCTTCTCATGTCTACACTTTACATTTTATACTGATAACTGTTTACGTCGCGAGTTTAATAGAATGTCGTGTGTTCTGCTTCGGATGGAAAATAATTATTCGGGTGATGTTTCTCTATGAATTTTCCAAACTTTCAAATGTTTTTGAAAATTTTAGAGCAAAGCTAGTGAATGTAAACGACTGGAAATCAGACAATTTGAAATAGCTTGATTTCTTGTCGTTCAAGCTGGCTCACTCAAATATTTCAATAGCAATACTAATTATGCATTCCACCAATTTCGAAAATTGGTTAAACAGATTGCTGCTCTGTTCATTACTCAAATGAAACAATAAGATGAAATGACTTAGCTTATACTCGTATGGCGGGAAGCTTCAAAAAAGCTATAATATTCAATTGTTCCTGCCAGCGCCGTGCGAGGGCTACAGCTGCGGCCCCCACGCCCAGTGCCGACCTGACGGAGAGGAAGCCATGTGTGTGTGTGACCAGGGCTGGTCCTACGACCCTGCCGACATCGCTGCCGGCTGCAAGGGTGAGCGCTTGTTGTCGTCTGGACGCAGTAGTGGTGCCCACTTGTTCTTTGTGTTCTCAAATTCTTCTGGTTTCTCAGCTGCACGCGTCGCAGTAGATGTTGTTGCTGACTATGGTTAACTTGTTTCGGTACGAAAATAGTGACATCCTGAAGTGATGGCCACTTGTTCGTTACAGTTTCAAATTCTTGTAGTTTCTCAGCTGCATGTGTAGCAATAGATCTTGTCAATTCATATCTTCAGGTGATCACTTGAGCTTAGGATTAAATATTGAATACGTACGTTACCAAAATTTACTGTGTTGCAGTATTTCCTCTCGTTCAAAAGTCCCCAGCATTTTTTTCTTTTTTTCTTTTTTGTAATGCAACATTAGACGCTACTTAAATTGAAACATAACAATGCGAGCTAGTGTCGTAGCATGTCGAACAACTATTTTCTTTACAGTTGACTTTAAAACATTTTTCTTCCTAGCGTCCATTTTGACAAGTTCTTCCTTACAGATGTAAATGAATGCTCCACGGAATACGGACCCTCAGGACAATGCGGACAGAATGCTCTCTGCATAAACACGCTTGGCTCTTTCCAATGCCAGTGCCCGCCAGGCTTCGGAGGGAACCCTCTTTCAAGATGCCAAGGTAAGTGCAGTCCTAATCCTCTTCTCTTCTCATGCTTACATTTGAATACAAAACATGTTCAGCGCATTTCCCAACACCAAATAACATTTCTTTTCCTTACTGCTATTACTTTTTGCAGATATTGACGAATGTCGTGACGTAAGCGCGTGTGGCTACGGTGCCATCTGCACGAACACGCTCGGGTCGTTCACGTGTCAGTGTCCCCCCAATACGGTGCCTGACCCCACCCCGTACTCTGCCTGCTTGGACATCATGAAATGTTCTGAAGACAACGACTGCCCCGGAAACGCTCTTTGCTTGAAAAACCAGTGCATGTGTCCTGAACCTAACATAGGAGACGACTGCAGACGTAAGTACGATGTCTAAATAAACATTATGTGCATATTTTTATCACCTAGATTAACACGTTGAACATTTTCTTTGTTTCACTTAGATATAATTTTTCAACTTCATGGTATTTGCTTACAGATCCGTGCGAAGAGACACAGTGTGGTCCGAATGCCGAGTGCAAGCTCATCAATGGCGTTCCTAAGTGCTTATGCGCTACTGGATTCGTCGGTTCTCCGGACACAACTTTGGGCTGCTCGGACGTTGACGAGTGCAGTAATAATCCTTGCGGCTATGGAGCTGTGTGCCGAAATGAGCCTGGTCATTTTTCATGCCAGTGCCCTACGGGCTTCGAAGGCAACGCCAGGGAAGGTTGCGTCGAAGTCAAATCCCCTGGCTGTGACGCCACCAACCCTTGCCCGCGAGCAGAGATGTGTGTCAGAGACCCACAACTCAACGAAAACGTCTGTGTCTGTCAAAACGGTTTCAAACGAGATCCTAGCACCGATCAGTGCCGGGATATCAATGAGTGCGTAGAGAGTAGCTTCGGTTCAGTGTGTGGCGTCAATGCCATCTGCAAAAATCTACCTGGGCTGTATGAGTGCCAGTGTCCAACGGGAATGGTCGGAAATCCATTTAGCGAATGCAAACGTGAGTATAGGATATTTGAACATGCTATTTGATGTTTTGTTAAATAATTTGTAATGAGACTTAAACTTGCTAGAGTAGTATGATTTATTTAGTTTACTCCGCTAACGAACTTCTTTTCTTTTTTCTAGACTGCGACACCCTCGAATGCAAATGTCAACCTCCATACCGCGTCATCGATGGAAACTGCGTGTTGGCCAACTGTTCGCGTGGAAACAAGTGTCCGTCTGGAGCTGAGTGCGTGACCATTCAAGGAGGAGTCAGCTACTGCGCTTGTCCTACTGGTTTCAAAATGCAGCCCGACAACACTTGTCAGGATATTGATGAATGCAGTTTGGTGAGCCCTACTGAAAAGCCACCATGTGCAATTGGGGCAGAGTGTACCAACCGCGTCGGAACTTTTGAATGCAACTGCCCTCTTGGAACTTCTGGAGATCCTTACTTTGGTGGATGTGCCATGAACAAAATTCAGTGCACGAAAGACTCTGATTGTGGACCTAACGAGAACTGTATTCAACCTGGAAAATGTGTATGTCCACCACCTTATTTCGTAGACAATCTGGACGGAAACTTGTGCAAGAATCCTTGCTCTGCTTTCACTTGCGGAGTCAACAGTAAATGCGAGCCTGCCGACCCTCCTACATGTAAATGTTTGCCAGGTTTTACAAGTCAAGGACAAGATGGCTGCTTCGATGTCAATGAATGCAACTCAAACCCATGCGGAACTGGGGCCATATGCGTAAATGAAATTGGGTCATTCAAGTGCGAATGCCCACCTGGTACACGCGGAGATCCTTTCACCACCGGTTGCATT
This sequence comes from Platorchestia sp. MABIK, assembly GCA_014220935.1. Lineage (NCBI taxonomy): Eukaryota > Metazoa > Arthropoda > Malacostraca > Amphipoda > Talitridae > Platorchestia > Platorchestia sp. MABIK. Next base: position 156,719 of record JACJUY010000005.1, on the reverse strand, counting down.
GGGTCAGAGAGAGTCGGATGTTCACAGCACAGTGAATGCCCAAGTGACCTAGCTTGTGAAAATGGAATATGCGTAAACCCTTGCGACACGTTACCTTGCGGTTCAAATGCATACTGTGAACCAGAAGAACATGCGGCTTGGTGCCGGTGCCATCCAGGGTACGTCGAAGGACCTGATGGTCATTGCATTTCCATGTGCGAAGGCTTCCTCTGCGGCTCAGGATCCCACTGCATTGTGGCCAATGAAGGTCCTACGTGCAAGTGCGGCAGCGGCTTCAACGGCAACCCATTTCCAGGAGGAGAGTGTTTAACGGACCAATGTTCAGCTAGTAGCCCGTGCACTGAACCTCAAATTTGCATTCACGGCCGCTGCAAAGAACGATGTGAAGGCGTCATCTGTGGAGTTGGTGCGAAGTGTGACAAGAACACAAACAAGTGCGTCTGTCTTCCATTCTTCCTGGGTGACCCTGATCTTCTTTGTGTCCCGCGTAAGTACAAACTTTTAATGCCAATGCTTAATTCGCTGTGCTAATTACGTATTGCTCTTTATAAGCAGTAAATCTTTACATTTTAACTGTTAAACTGTCTTGTTAGTTTAAACATTGTGTTTATTTTTCTTTTCAACAGCTGTAACCCCTCCTCTCTGCGTCCCTGGATGCGGACAAAACGCCCACTGCGAATATGGACAACCAAATCGCTGCATTTGTAACACTGGCTATAGTGGCAATCCTTACGAATCTTGCACTTCACAACAAGATAGAGCAACATGCGAGAGCACTCAGTGTGGCAAAAATGCGCAGTGTAGACAAGGAAGTCGGAGGGTTGACTGCGTGTGTCCTATTGGCTTCCGAGGAAACCCTTACGTAGAATGCAGTGACGTTGATGAATGCATTGGCAATGCCTGTGGAATGAATGCTGTTTGCTTGAATACAGTTGGAAGTTACGACTGTCGATGTGAGGAAGGATTCAACGGAAATCCCTTCCAGATGTGCATGCCAGTTGCTCAGTTGACAGAACCCTGTCTAGAAAATCCAGAAGTTTGTGGCTGCAATAAAGACTCTGAATGTCCAGCAGGCTTCAAGTGCAATAATCGTCAATGTCAACTTGCGTGCGCCACAACTCAGTGTGGGCCTAACGCAGCGTGTGATGGCGGTATTTGCGCCTGCCTTCCTGGATTTTCAGGAAATGCCAATGATCTTCAACAGGGATGTCAAAAGTCTGAATGCAGCAACAACTTCGACTGCGAATACGACGAAATTTGTATTCATAATAGAGGAGGTCACCGAAGCTGCGTGGATGCTTGCGAGAGAAGCCAGTGTGGGCCGAATGCTTTCTGTGTCGCTCAAGACCACATCGCCTCGTGCCTCTGCAAGGACACGTTCGCAGGAGACCCCACGGACGTCCGGCAAGGCTGTCAACCGAAACAACGTGAAGGCTCATGTGCAACTAACGCCGACTGTGAGGAAGGGCGCGTTTGCCAGATGGACTACTCAGGAAATCGCCGCTGCACAGACCCTTGCTTGAGCAGAACTTGCGGTCGCAACGAAAAATGTACCATCATGTCCAGTCGGCCTCGGTGCGTCTGCCTTCCCGGCTTTGTGAAAAATCCAACTACAAGCATCTGCGAAGGTTAGTCACTAGCATTACTTTTTGGCTTTCAATATACTCACGGACTAATGGGATCAGTTTTTAAATAATTTCTTCATACTTCCTAAAGAAAAAAATTTACTTTTGGGTTAGCTTGTTCATTTTAACATTGAAGTAGAAGCAAATTATCCTTATCTAAATCATCAGACTCAAATAGGGATTAGTTCTACCGTGTTTGTAGGTGATAAAAATATCTAACATTAATTGATTTCATTTTTACAGAACCAACTGTGCCCGATTGTGAGAGTGACAGGAACTGCGCACCATCAGCTGCGTGCCGTCCAGACCAATTGGGGGTGCGCAAATGCGTTGACATCTGCTCCAGCTTCACGTGCGGCCAACACTCGGTGTGCCAAGCTGTGAACCACCGCGGCCAATGCCAATGTCTTCCTGGTTTCACCGGCAACCCAAACGACAGGAGCGGCTGCCGCGGCATTCCACGAGACGAGTGCCAAACAGACGCTCAATGCTCTGAATCCGAAAAATGCTTACAGCAAGGTAGTTCTCGCAAGTGCGTCTCAGTGTGCAAAGAAACGCAATGTGGGCCAGGAGCTGTTTGTATCGCTAACAATCATGCTGCAAAATGCCAGTGTCCGCCAGGTCTCTTTGCTGGTGATCCGAACGATTTGACAAGAGGTTGTACATCCGTTGGGTGCCTCATAAATGAAGACTGTGCGTTTGATCATGCCTGCAACCGTTTAGATTTTACTTGCTTTGACGTTTGTTACGATGCGTGTGGGGAAAATGCCGTGTGCATCCCACAAAATCATGGTTACTCCTGCCAATGTGCTCCAGGATTCAAACCAAGTCCATCTGCTGAAATTGAGTGCACAGCTGCGGATATCTGCGACTCCAACCCATGTCACGAGACTGCTGTGTGTGAATCCAACGGCGGAACTCACTTGTGCTCTTGTGCAAGGGGCATGATCGGCGACCCCTACACTACAGGGTGCTATCCCGAAGGAACCTGTCCTTTAGGAGACGACGATTGTCCTACAGACAGTGTGTGTGTGCGTGGTTTGTGCAGGTCGCCCTGTGACGGAGCGTGCGGTCCTAACGCACTTTGTAACGTTGTCAACAGGAAAGCCCAATGCAACTGCCCTCCTAGATTTGAACCGAATCCCTCTGCAAAAGACGGATGCAGCAGAATTACGAACAAGTGCTCCAATAATGCTCAGTGCTTAGGAGGGTCTTGTATTCACGGACAGTGTATGGAGGTGTGTCGGGATGATCATCAGTGTGCTCAGAATGAAAAATGCGTGGACAATAAATGCATTGTGTTGTGCATATCATCGGAACAATGTCCTAAAGAGCAATCTTGCATCAATGGAGTATGTCTTATCGGCTGTCGTAGCAACGCAGACTGTCAATCAAACCAAGCTTGCATTTCGAATAAATGCAAAGATCCATGCTCGGAACCGAACGTGTGCGGACCCAACTCTGAGTGCAAGTCTGAAGGACATTTTGCTCAGTGCGTGTGTCCAAACGGCTTCCAAAAGATCCAACAGGGATGCATTCGTACTCCAGTTGTGTGCAGCGACAACAATGATTGCGCGTCCGGGAATTTGTGTGACAAGGGTCAGTGCAAACCTGTGTGCAGCCAGATAAATCAATGCGCTCAAGGAGAACACTGCAACAACGGAATGTGCATGAAAGTATGCTTTAACGACGGTAACTGTCTTCAGGGAGAAGTTTGCATCGAGGGTTCTTGTGAAAGCGGCTGCAGAACTTCTGGAGATTGCACCCAAAACGAAGTGTGCATCTCGAAAAAATGTCTTTGCGCTAAGGGCTACAACCCGAGCGGAGGTGGTTGTGTAGATGTAGACGAATGTCAAGAAAATCCTTGTCATGCATCAGCAACTTGTACCAACGTACCTGGATCTTTCAAATGCTCTTGTCCCCCTGGGACCATCGGTGATTCTTACGGCGGCGATGGCTGCATCTCACCTAATGAATGTTCAAATGATTCTGAATGCTATGGAGAACAAGCATGCGTCCTCTCTAATGGAGGCCTTTACAAGTGCGTGGACCCTTGCGCATCTACTGTGTGTGGTGTCAACTCCGAGTGTCGCGTCGATAACCACAAGCCAGTTTGCGTGTGCCTCGGTGGCTACTTCGGAGACCCAAACAACCTTTCCAGCGGTTGCGTCAAAGGCGATTGCGTTGAAGATGGTGATTGTTCATCCGACAAAGTTTGCAACAGAGCTTCCTTCCGCTGTATCAGTAAGTGTGCCTCGTGTTGCTTACTTTTACATTCTAGTGTTAACTAAATTAGGCCCTGATCTATTTATTAGCGTATTTATTTTTCCGGTCGAATGACTAAATTTTATCTCTTTCTATTTTTCCTACGTGCAGATCCATGCGAGAACGTCAACTGCGCACACGGGCGTTGCCAGGCCGAGAATCACAACGCTGTATGCTACTGTCAGCAAGGATTTGCTGTTGGCAGCGATGGAGCCTGTAAAGATATCAACGAATGTAACGACAACTCATGTCATCGCACAGCCGCCTGCCGCAACACTGTGGGCAGCTTTTCTTGTACATGCACGGCAGGCCTCATTGGAGACCCGTACAACACTGGGTGCCGGCGCCCTGGCGACTGTACAACCGATAATCAATGCCCGGCCTCTTCAGTGTGTCTCCGCAACACATGCAAGAATCCTTGTGAAACAACAACCTGTGCAAGTGGAGCTGTGTGTTCCGTGTCGGGCCGTCAGCCCGTCTGTTCTTGTCCACCACGTAGTACTGGTGATCCTAAGAAACAATGCGTGGCTTTCGACTGCGTCAGCTCTTCCGAGTGCTCTTCTGAGAAGTCGTGCATCAACAACAAATGCGTGAACCCGTGCTCCATTCCTGGAGTCTGCGGCCAAAATACCGAGTGTCATGCCTCGAGCCATTTGCAGACATGTTCGTGCAAACCTGGCTTTACTGGCGATGCTTCATTCGGTTGTTCGTCCATCAGTTATTGCGCCAACGAAAATGACTGCCCGTCTGGAGAGCAGTGCAACGGTGGAGTCTGTGTTCGTGAGTATCAGCATACGAGAATTGGAAATTTAAGCTCACGTTTTGAATTGTATCTCAAAATTATGGATGACGAATTCGTGTCATTTTTTCTAATGTCATTTGTTCCCTTCCTTTCCAGCCGCGTGCACGAGTACTCGCGAGTGCCTTCGTGATCAAGTTTGCATCCAGGGATCATGCATCCCTACGTGCAGCTCAGACCGTCGATGCCCCGATTTCCAGGTAATTTTTTCTGCAACTTTTCGTGATATACTTCTACTGCAGGTGCTCTTCAATATTCAATAACTTTGCTAGTCATCATCATGGAAAACGAATTGCGATGAGAGAAATATGAAAATGGAAATGTTGGGCTACTGAAAGTATGTCGATTTTTATGTCATTTCTAGACAGGCAGTTCAAAACTCGATTTTTTTCAGGAGTGTCAAAACAGCATCTGCGTGCCGGAAGTGAAGTGCCGCGCTAACGAAGACTGCACCTCCAACGAGCGGTGCCGCCAGAACAGCGTGGGTCAGGCCGAGTGCAAGGCTGTGTGCGACAACCTGGTGCTGTGTGGCCGCAACGCTCAGTGCATTGCACAAAATCACGAAGCCATGTGCCAGTGCCCAGAGGTAAGAATTCCATTTTTTTTATGTTGTTAATTATGTTGTATAACTTTTATTATTTTGTTAGTCATATTTTTATAATGATGTTAATTTTATTCTTATTATGTTTTAGCGTTTCTTTAATAATGTTGTTAGTTGTATTTTTATTATGATGTTATTTTAATTTTTATAATGTTATTGGTTTTATTATATTGTTGTCCATATCCTCACTTAGTACAGAATGAGAGAGGTTAAGTTCTGGTAGTCTCCTTTCTTTGTGGGTTTGCATTCGCTTTCACGATTCTGTGTCTCTTGATGTTTTTTTTATTGAATAACAGCACTGAAGAGATCATTAATCGGAAAAAATCACCACAAAATTCTGACGGAGAACGTCTGAGTTATTTGGGACTAAAGCTTTGTATCATTTCAGTTTTTGGCTCATAATTTGTTACAAATTAGTAGCTACCGATGTCTGTATGTACTAAAAGAAAACTCAAATCTAGAATCCCACATTGATTTGCAGCTCAAGTAATATATTCCATCATTTTTGGTTGATTTCCTTAGAGCAAAGTCTCTGATGATACTTAAAATATGGACGAAACTTAAAGATTCCTAATGGATTACATGTGGCGCACGAATGGAATTGCACCGAAAACCCTTTCCCTTACACAATGTTTTTCCAGGGCTTCTTCGGAGACCCTGTCGATGAGCGCGTCGGCTGCCAGCGAATCGAGTGCAGAGATAGCAGTGAATGCGACTCCACCGAACTTTGCGACAACTACAGATGCAAAGGTATGACAACACCAAAGTTTTTACTTCAAGTGAAATTTCAAATTGTTGACCACATTAAAACTCTTCCCCGACTAATAGAATGAGTTATGTTATATCTAACCCCTCGTTTCCTTGTTTCAGTGGCATGTTCTGTCGAAAACAAATGCGGGCGCAATGCCAGATGCGAGTCCGAAAATCACAGAGCGGTGTGCTTCTGCCGTGACGGCTTCAGTGGAGATCCTCTCAAGGGATGCACCAACATCGATTTCTGTGCCGATGGTCCTTGTGGCTCTGGAGCGCGATGTGCGAACACAAGAGGAACATTCAGGTGTTCTTGCCCTCCTGGAACTGTCGGGAACCCCCAAGAAGAAGGCTGCGCTCCTCCAGTTGAGTGTCTCTCCGACGATGACTGCCCCGATGCAGCGTATTGCGGTGAAGAAGATAGCGAGCCAAAATGCAAGAATGTTTGCGAAGACTACGGTGACAATTGCGGCCCGAATTCCGAGTGCGTACCCACGAATCACAAAGCGCAGTGTAGATGTCGCAGTGGCTACGAAGGGGAACCCAGCAACTCCGTCGTTGGATGTCGACCTAAAGTGGTGTCCTGCACCAACAACAGAGACTGCCCCACGGCAACCGTTTGCGATGGTGGACTGTGTCGCCGTAAGTTACAAGCGTTTTTTTAAACGAGCGACAAAAATTGTTTGCTTATTTCGCTTGCATGCTGCTCAAAAATTTTTTTCTGATTGTGTCTTTTTTGTTTCAGCTCCCTGTCAGAGTGATGGCGAATGTGGACTGCTAGAGGCTTGCATCAGAGGACAGTGCTCCAATCTGTGCGATCAGCCCAAATCCTGTGGTTTGAACGCCATGTGCGACATGATAAACCACAAAAAGCAGTGTTCGTGCCCTGCAACCTTCACTGGAGCTGCCGAAACAGAATGCTATCGTCTTCCAACGTTCTGCCAAACGTCCGACAATTGTGAAGAGGACTTCATGTGCAAGTCTGGAGGATGTGTTCCCAAATGCAAAACCCACGAAGAATGCGCTCAAAATGAAATGTGTGTCCAGGGATCTTGTACACGTAAGTAATTTTTCAATGATGTTCTTACAAATAAATAATGTCATAATATAATTTATGTTGCTATGGATAATTAGGAGTGATTGCATATTTTATAATCATGTAATTCTTATCTCTCAACAGTAACATGCCGCGTGGACAACGACTGCTTCCTGGGTCACATCTGTTTGTCTAACACCTGCCTCATCGGATGCAGAACCAACGATGACTGCGCTGCTTCGGAGTCTTGCCAAAACAATCAGTGCCGGAATCCCTGTGAAAAAACTACGGTTTGTGGGCCTAATGCTCAGTGTTCGGTCATTAATTACAGAGCTCAGTGCTCGTGTCCACCTGGATTCATTCCTAACCCATCAGCGAACATTGCTTGTGTCCGAGAACCTGTTGGTTGCGCTCTAAATTCTGACTGTGGACCTGGCTTTACGTGCTCTTCTGGTACCTGCCTCGCTATTTGCTCGTCAGCAGCTAACTGTCTCGATAATGAACAATGCGACGGAAACTCCTGCCGTCCAGTTTGCAGAAGAGACGACGACTGTCGCTCCGGAGAAATATGCGATGATTTGATGTGCGTCTCTGGCTGCCGAGCTGACACTGAATGCCCCAATGATCAGTCATGTATCCAGAACACCTGCAAAAACCCGTGCTCGTCTCCAACCGCGTGCGGGAACAACGCTCAGTGCTCAGTTAAGGGACACAAAGTGGTTTGCGAGTGCAATGACGGCCTTGAGGGTGATCCATACGTAAACTGCCGCCTCAAAGTTACCGCATGTGATTCTAACGACGACTGCTCCGATTCTGCAGCATGTGTCGCCGGTACATGTCGATCAGAGTGCTCTGGTGATAATTCTTGTTTCGATAACGAGCGGTGCGTAAATGGCGTCTGCAAGGAAATTTGCAGTTCAGACTTCCAATGCGCAGCTGGTACCATTTGTCAGAGAAGATTGTGTGTCGAAGGTTGCCGCAGAGACTCTTCTTGTCCAGATAAAATGTCTTGCATCAACCGCGAATGCCGCGACCCTTGTCCATCAGCGTGTGGGGAATGCGCTCAATGCGAAGTGTTCAACAACAAGGCTCAGTGTAGCTGCCCTGCAGATACTATCGGTAATCCTCTAGTGTCGTGTAACAAGCCTTCACGCTCTTGTTCATCATCTGACGACTGCGCTTCAGGAGAAGATTGCAGCGAAGAGTTCTGCACCCTGAGCTGTTCATCAAGTTCAGCCTGCACTTGTGGCCAGGTGTGTGACGACGGACAATGTAAAACTCAGTGCAGAAAGTCAACAGATTGCTCGCAAGGATTCTTATGCATGTCGGGCAAATGCACCGCGGCCTGTCGATCCAGTAACGATTGCCCCATCGGTCAATCTTGCGTAAATTCCAAATGCCGCGATCCGTGCGAAGTAAAGACCTGCGGTACCAACGCTGTTTGCAGAGCCTCAAACAACAGAGCTGTGTGCTTGTGCCCTACTGACTACCAAGGAATTCCCACCGTCGAATGCAGAAAATCTGAATGTTCACGAGACCAAGACTGTCGCCATACTCAAATTTGCGCCGACGGTAAATGCATCAATCCATGCGAAGCAGGCTACTGCGGCGTTAATGCCCAGTGCACCGTGGTGAACCGACAAGCTCAATGCCAGTGTCCTCCCAACCACCACGGCAGTCCTGAAGTTGAATGTGTTCGCGATGTAAATGAATGCGCCAGTAACCCATGTGCCAACAACGCCCTGTGCAAGAACACAATTGGCAGCTTTGTGTGCGAGTGCAACCCGAGTTGCCAAGGTGATGCTTACAACGCAGGCTGCATCTGTCCCAGCGACCAAGTGAGTCCTTGCACCCTCAGAACTTGCGGCATCAACGCCAAGTGCAGGACGGCTCTCAACAATGCTGCTGAGTGCTTCTGCCCCACCAACATGCCTCTCGGAGATCCCATGATCGAGTGTGAGTGTATAACATCACCTGCATGCCCCAACGTTTTGGTTAAATTGTAGTGATATACTCAAGATAAGAGTTTAATTAGTTCTTTGAGTCGTCAGTGAATTTTTATGGTGTTTGCACTGAAATACTAAAGTTATGCTTGGTCTTCCAGTGAAATATTGAAAATATGATTCTCTACTAGAATAAAAAAAGCTGTCGAGCGTGGTGAGTTGAATAACATAAATCGCTGGAGAGAAAAATATGGTATGTCTTTTGTATTACAGGCAAGGCAGACTGCAGGCAGAGAGGGTGCGGCTTGGGCGCTACGTGTGTAGAAGCAGCCGGCGAGTACGAGTGCCGATGTCGGGAGGGCTGGAACGGGGACCCACTGGCTGAATGCGTGCCAGGTTAGTTCCACTCACTCGCGCCTCACTCGCATCTTTGTCTTGTTAGAAAGAACCGTGATTTTTGGAGACCACTCAATGAGCAACGGTGCGATGTGTGTTGATTTTAGGCTGGATCCGATTCCCAGTTCTTGCGAAAATTAGAAATGATGCGTCACCAGTACAATACTGAGTAAAATATGATGTGGAGTTGCGAAGGTGATGATCCCTAAAATGATTGTTAACATGACTAGTTCTCGATACACGTTGACTCACAGTTATTTGCCAATTTGAAATTCTCTTGCTAATTTGCAAGTTCGTTTGCAATTCTCTTGGAAATCTACTGCAGTAAAATACAACTTCATAAACTTAATATCGAACACTGTACTTGCGCGAACAGATCGCTTGGTATGTCCACGTGTGCAAGGGATCCCGACACAGATCTTGCAGAATTTCCCGTACAGAGTGCCCACGTGCTATTTAATTAGTGATCCAAGCACTTCTTTGCATTACCAACGCCCATCTCTCGTTCTTGTGAATGTTATTTGCCTATGCATCGTATTTTCAATCAACCGTGTGCACGGCTTCCTGTGAATGTGACCCTTTTATATTATTTTGTGCAAGCATTTACCCTTGCCTATATATTTACCCAGTCAGATTTATTTCTTTCTGCATGACTTCCCCCCGTCTATTTGATTGTGAGCAGAAATGAGGCTAATTAATTTTATTTTTGATTTGACAGTATTGCATTCAACCATGCCACTTTTGATATAGGATACATTTAATGCATTAGTCGCGAATATTGATGTGTGTTCTTGCGGACGTTTCCTCACTTCGCATTGGATTTCGAAATTGCTTGGCGTTGTGTCGTTCTCCAAACCCCCCTACCCCCTCACTCGCTCACATAAGTTCACCACCATGAACTTCCGAGACTGTACCTCACATCTCAACACACGATATTTGCTCGGCTTCACCTCATTGCTGGCTGTGGGTGGGCAATGCAGTACGACGGAGGAAAGTTTGAGTTCACGGATGGCACAGTCAGTTTAGATCTATTGTTCACTGAAAATAGTTTTTCTTCTACGTTGTTGCACTTCTCTGTAGTAATAAAAAGTCTCGCTTGATGTCTAATTCTCACTAGGGTTTCACATCGGTCTTGCTTCTCTCGTACTGTTGGGTATGAAGGTTGAGAAATTAAATGGATAATCGTAGTTGTGTACAGAAGTAGCAACTAATTCTTCGTTAGCGTAAAGCTGACCAAAAATGATAAAATTTTAGGGCGCTTACTCAAGTTCAGTCTGGGCCGCCTGATCTGGTCAGCTACGTTTCGCACGCTGCGTATCTTGCACTAATTCATAGTGTAATGCGGTGACTAATGCCAGTGAAAAATTTTAGGTTTCTCGTACCGCTATTTGATAGGATTCATCGTGCTTTTCATTTTCGAACAAACAATTTTTAGATCATTCCATTTCCGCAAAATTAATCTGTAGATTTGTCACGCCACATGTCTGTTTTAATATTGATTTGCTATTACAGGGTCATGAGGCGTTACTAACTGTCATAGGTCTCTTTAATAACATTTTATATACGTGAAACAAAAACTCTTCAAGGTTCAAACGTTAGTCTTAACTTTAATGCAATAGCTGTGGTTTGGTCAGAAGTAGTAATTCTATCAGGTTCTTTTCGATTTAATAATTTGAATTTAACAGCTAATGATAAGTAAGGGTAATTAATGTGGTGGTGGACTTCATTCCTTTTGGATATGGTGAGTATTGATTTTTATTTTGTTTTGATTCAGTAGGAATGAAATAACCTACATTTATATTAACGGTTTGCGTCCGCAGGTTATCATGCTCATCGAATTATTTTTACTGCCAATGCTCGGAATAGTAACATTAACCAGCAAGCTGCTATGAGTAACACAGGTCTAGAGTAATACTGGAGAGACTCGTAACCAAAATGAGGTGTCCTTCGGTTTAACCTGGGGGTGTGGCTTCCCTGTACCCTAAGGCCACTTGCACTCTGCTATGCTGCATGCTCATATCTTTGCTCTTCCTTTCTCACACTAGATTCTCAGTGCACAATACATCTAGACTGCCGCCCTTCGATGGCTTGTATCAATGGCAAGTGCTCAGATCCTTGTGGCCAGCCCGGTGCCTGTGGCGTCAATGCTTCTTGTAGCGTCGTTAATCACGAGGCCTCGTGCTACTGTCCGGAGTGTCATTTTGGAGCCCCAGCGATCGCTTGTCAACTCAATACAACCTGTATACGATCTCAACCTGAGCCACCGACTCCTACGTACTGCATTTCTCATCAAGACTGCAATGAAAAAAAATCTTGTGATGAGAACCTTAATGTCTGCTTTGATCCATGCCACGATCAATCGGCATGCGAACCCAACAAACGATGTGAAGTCAGGAAACATCAGAAGAAATGTATTTGTAAATTTGGGTTCACTTTAAACTCAGCTGGTGAGCTTGTCTGTGCAGGAGACAACATTGAATGTCACCGCTCACAAGACTGTAGTTCCGATCTGAGTTGCATAAACAACAAATGCAAGAACCCATGTGAGCAAGGCAACTTGTGCCCTCCTGGAAAGACGTGTGTCACCATGAACCACCACGCAGTGTGCCTCTGCCTGGACGATTGTTCGCCATCTGTTGAAATTTGTCTACGCGACGAAGGCTGTCCACCAAACTTGGCATGCGTGAGCTATCAGTGCGTGGATCCGTGCAACGGGCACGCTTGCGCCGGAGATTCTCCCTGCTACGTCGAGGAACACAAGCCGTTGTGCAAATTCTGCCCGTCTGGCTTTACTATTGATCCCATCTATGGCTGTGTCAAAGGTAAAGAGATCCATAACGAAAGACCCTAAATTAACATAATGTACGCACCTGCCACGTTCCCTTCAGATGATCCATTCACATACTAATACCTCTAAAAAACTTCTCTTCTTTGACCCGCGACTAGGAACTCATTTGCGTTCACTTTTCAAATGAAGCAACGCATTTTAAATGCAAAGTGATATTTTAAAGAATTATTTCAATGTTGAACTTCTTCATCGTAGTCCAACCTGTCGACAAGCACTAATTAGCACATTCATTGCGAAACGATGACTCACGCCTTCTTTTCTCTATTTGATGTGTTTTTGTGAATGTGTTTCTCTGAATCTTAATTTTAAGAACATCCTGACTGAGTCCTTATGTGTTGGTCATTTCATTTTGACCTCTTTTCTGTCGTTATGCATATTCTACCGTGGATCTTGAGCAAGCACTTTTATTGCTTCGTGGTTTTCCATTTTATTTTGAATGTGTTTTTGTGTTCTTACGCACCCTTTCCCTCACATAATCCCTGGCGATTCCGCAGAAGCTCCATCAACTCCTAGCTCCCCAACTCAGTTCCAGCCTCAGTGTTACTTCGATTTCGACTGTGGCTCTGGACGAGTTTGCCAGAACGGATTATGTATCAATCCATGCTTGAATGTTTGTGGGACACTAGACTGCTCAATTTTCTTTGTAAATAATACAGTAATTGACATCGAATGCGATGTTGAATCTGAAACTACCACAGAACATGTTGACAAGGCCAAAACGCTACATCCAGCCACCTCAATCACTCAGCCAACTAGCACAAGTAGAACCCCCACGAAAATAACGGAAGATCTCACATCTAAACATTCAACTCCTCTATCAACTCTCCTTTTCACGTCTACTCGGTCTCCTGGGCGAAGTTCAACACGTTCACCGCCGCGTGACAACTGGCCTCCTACTATAGTACAATCTACTACGATTGGTACTCGACCTTCAGAGGGGACTCCTCCGGTTCATGAGATTGAAACTTCTACTGAAATTCCAGACATAACAACTACGAAATTTGAATCGTTTTCAGTGTCCGAAACTGAACCACCAGCAACACTCCCCACGACTAAGAAAAATATATTCTTTTCCAACACTAGAACGACGACGAAAAAGACTACAAAGGCCCTCGATGAGTTCCCATCCACAACTGAGTTTGTGACTGATAAAACTACGACAGTTAAGGCCGGCACTCAAGTAGATTCAACTTTACTCACCACTCCATCTGGAAAGACTGAAAAAGTTGAAGCTATAACGACAGAACCGTCTAACTGGCCTACAACTGCGCCTACCACGGATCCTGACAAGTGGCCTACAACTACTAAAGTGAGGGTATCATCACTTTCTTCCACCGCATACACAAGCCGCACCCCTGAGACCACTCAAAGAACAGACATTACCACTAAAAATACAACGACTACAAAATCTAGTTACTTGTCTTCCACCGCACCTACGTTAACAATAGAGAAGCTGAAACCCACCACAGAAATAAGTCAGAAGCCAACTGTTCCTCCTCTCCAAACCAGTTCATTGAACCCGGTTTTAACGACAGAACCGCCCAGTGAGCCGTCGACTACTAGAAACATATTTGACTTGTTTACCATCAATTGGTACAGTACCGTTAAAACTACTATTCCAGGGACTACATTGAAGAATTTTGCAGACATCTTCACCACCACCACAAAGCCGGAAATTTCATCCGTGACGTACACAGCCAGTATTCAAACACAGACACCTTTACCTATATCGAGACCCATTATTAACCAGTTGGAGGATTATGAATGCACAAGTAGCGTCGAATGTGCACGTAACGAAGCTTGTTCTCAAAATAAATGTTTGAATCCCTGCGAAACACGAAGGCCTTGTGACAGTGGTTTTGTCTGCGTAGTGAGCAATCATTTAGCACTGTGTCAGTGTCCCACGGGTTCAAGCATCGGATCACTGTGTCCAAAAGGTAAAGAAATTGAGTCGAACCTCCTTTTGCTTTACATAGCGCATCTGTAAAGAGATGGGATTTGCCCGCTCCCATGTACATCGCTCCATTGCTTGGCTTTAAAGTTCGGCTTCCGTGAACGATTGTGAATAAAAGACAAAAACAAATTAGAGTAAATCTTAAGGACTGTTTTTTTTCATAGACACTGCTCAGCAAAACGCTCGTGCGATTGGACTACAGCTTTGTAAATGTTGATGATTTTCCACACAGGTCTACATTCCAGTTCCTCATACTGTACATAAGACAACAGCATTCCAAATGGAAATGTGGATATAAAGTGTCATGTCACATCAAAATGTCATGAGTTGGGATCCATACCTAATTTACTCAAGCTGCGTCAGAAATAAACAAATGAGATTAATTTTAAAACGGACAATTGAAAATGTATTAAAGCTCTCTATGTTTCGGGCAAATGACTGGTTCTGAGATACCTGAGTGAAAACTCTTGTCCATTTGTGAATATAATGGTATATCCCTTACGGGGGGAATACAGTAAAAATACAATAAAGTGTTGGAAATACTCGGTGTAACTGATTCGACCAGAGGAGTTACTGGGCTTGACGTAACCATACAGACAGATATCTTTTTTCCCACAGGTCTCTAGACGTAAAGTTAATTTGTACATTTTTCAATTTCAGGCTTCGACTGAACCAACTACAGCTGACTGTACAATTTTATTTGTTTATAATAATTACGACACCCGTTCAACAGGTCCATCCAGATGCGTGTAAATTTTTGAAACCAAATGAAACTTTCAAATAGGAAACTACTGATGTTACCTTTAATGTGATAATTAATTTTGTAGGTGCAGGAAGATGTTCAATAACATTCTCACGTTACCCTCACTAACGTTCTTTGTTTCAATGATTTGCACTCTCAGTTACTAAAATATTTGTACGTCAAATGATTATCTGATATCGGAATGCAATTATGTTTCACACAACTAACACTAAAACCTGGAGTTCAGAGAATGGTTGTATTCTACATACTGTCCCATTGGGTATGAAAGCTCACAAAGTTGTCTCTTTCACCGGGAAGAAAGGCTTGGATATTATGGTCCAATTTGTTTTCGAAATTACGTCGTTAACCTGGTATTTTTTAATTATATTTCGTTAATTAGGAAAAAGTCTTTGTTGTATCTTTTAATTTACAGGTTCTATTTCAAATTACTTTTTGGGTTTAAATTATTTCGGTTTTTATATTGAAAAATTAATTCGTAGGGGAGTTTCAAATTTATTTGTCAATTAACATGGAAGTACAGTATTAATAAACATCAATAACTTCGAGATAGTATCTTGAAAACTGACGAACTGATAACAAAGGAAAAACTAGGTCCGCTTAGTATGACTAATCCGTGGGTTGACTAGATAGGGATTCGTTTAACATACATTCACAAAATTATACAAATTATAAGGAAATTCGTTGATATTTTCAGTATTTCGTGATAATTAATAACTGGAGAGACAATGACCAAACATGTTTACCATTCAACATCACACTATGAACAAAGTTCTGCATTGTTAAACTCGCTTGAGGATTTGATTACTCGACAAACACTCATAGAATGTTCATGACGACAACTTAATAACAGTGGGCTGGTCGTGGTGCGTGATCTTAAACATTTAATGCTTTGATAGTGAGAAAGCTTACTAAATCGATACAAAACTTCAGTAACGGCATAGGGCCAAGGGTTTTTTTAAATCTATTTCTCAAAAAATAATTCAATAAAGAAGTTATGTGAAATAGAGTCATGCCCTTATAATTTTCATGCCCGATTGCTCTCGATGGGTCCAACGGTTTTTAATTTTTTCTCAAAACTGATGCAGCAAAGAAGATCTGTGAAATAGCGTCATGCCCTAGTGATTTTCACGCTCGAATTTACATCCTTGAGCATGACTGCATGATGCTCATGCGCTTCGTTTAACACTCGCGTTACAAACATTTCACCATAACCCTCTTGAGCATGTGTTCTCAACTCTAGCAGATGTTCACACCCTCTCCGTTGGTTGGATGTGAGGGTGCCAACATGCTCAAAATGAAATATCTTTGCTTATTGCTTTTAATCTTGTCCTTCTTTACAGGGCTTTCCATCGATACCTACAGTACATCTGAATTTTAAATTTAAAGAGTTTTTACATGTATATATTGTCTTTATATTTAAACTCGACTGGACAAGTGAAACCATTAAACCCCTAACACCTCTTGTTTGTATATAATTCATCAGAGGAAGATTGTTCTTGTATGTTGTGTGTATTAAAACGTTAAAGATAATCAGAGTGTTGTTATAAAACTGAGATAATGAAGCTTTCTTACGAGCCCCAGTGTGGTTGTTGTTAATAAAAATGTGGCATAAATATAATATAGGAAAATAAAACTAAAACTAACTAATAGGAAAGTCAAACTACCAGCCTCAAATATGTTTTCCAATTACTCATTGTTTTGCGTTTGATTTGACATATGTTGAGCGTAGTTGATGATATATTATTCAGTAATTAGTTAGTGCGCTAATATAGTTAGCAATGATTTCAAGAAAAAGATCCTATTTTGACCAGCTTTAAAAAATATAGTCAGGAAGAGGCTCACTATTTCCGTATCGCTCCCTTGAGTTCACTACATAAGAAAACATCACAAGTCAATATTCATAAAGACACAAAGTTCATTGAGCCAGATAATCTGTGAAAAGAGTCGCCTCTATTTCCTTGAGTGATATTCTAGTTTCAGGTAGTTTCACTGATTCGTTTGAGCCAAAAAATCTATAAGAAGAGTAATCTCTATTTCCTTGAGTAATATTCTAGTTTCTGGTAGCATCACTGATACGTTTTGCTCGCTTAGCAACATTACCCCAGCATTTTGCTCGTTTAGTAATATTACCCCAGTATTTTGCTCGCTTAGCAATATTACCCCAGTTTTGTGCGGTAGTGGCATGCCCGTGACACCCTCACAACAATTTCTCTGCTCACTGACAGCCACTGGATGCAGGGACAGCTCGTCGTGCCCTCCCAATCAAGCATGCATCAACGATCAGTGCCAGAATCCTTGTGTAGCTAAAAATCCTTGCGAAGCTGATGAGGATTGTAAAGTAGAAGGTCAAGAAGCCAAGTGCATTGCAGGTAAGTCGTAAGAACTTTATTTCGTATGTTCAATTGTTTCTACTGACCAATTTATTAGACTTCTATACAATTATGTAATCACAAAATAAAGCATGGGATATTTAATTGTTATTCTAATCTTAGTTTTCATTCGTATTTTTACTCATCATTCCAAAACTTCCCGCAAATAAACACGGAATACATGTACTGCAGCTTTTGAACCGCGGAAGTTATACGATTCAAACTAACAATTCATGATATTTGAACTGCTATTTCATCTCCTTACTCCACCTTCAGATGTGTTCACATTACATTCAACTTGCTCCTCCTTTTTATATGTTCACATTATACATAAAGTAAATCCGTCAGAAATACTGATCCTGATTTTTACGACCGTATCGATTGATAACTTTCCAGTGGGATGCCGTTCGAACACGGACTGCGACAGCGACAAGGCCTGCGTCAACAAGCAGTGCCTGTCGCCGTGCGAGTCTGGATCCCCGTGTGGCTACGCTGAGCGATGCGAAACGAAGGACCACATCCCCTACTGTATTTCAGGTACCATTTTTTGTACGCTATTCAACCCTCTTTTGACATTGTATGCTGATGTATTTTCGTCCCCATAAAATTCCAAACTGTATTTCAGGTATCATTGTTAGTACTACGGCATTTAACTCCCTTTTGTCTTTGCAAGCAAAAGTATAATCGTGCTGATAACATCCGCTACTGTATTTTAGGCAAAGTATGTTTGACTGGCTGGACCCATATTGATGTGAGGGTGCATGCGATATTGTGTCTGATTTAATAAGTAATGGATAATCTTGTAACATTCAGTCATGTAACCAGTTTCAGCTTGGTGTAGAGCTTCTCAAGACACGTTCATTTTATCTGAAGCACAATTTTCCTCTTGATACTTTCATTTCAGAAGTTATTTAAATTTTTATATTGCCATTGATTTCAGGGAAATTAAGTCGCACTTCACGTATGTATGATACATTCGACTGGTATTTCGGCTTGCTCATTAATTTAACAAATCACGGTTCTTTCCTCCACAGCTTGCAACTGCCAAAAGAATGATGACTGCGATCCAGACATGAGCTGCGATGGCTGTACCTGCAAGCCAACTCCAGGTAAGATTTTAATACCCTTTTTTTCCGTAGCCAATTGTAACCAGCATTTTTATTTCAGGTTATTATAACATTCTCTTGTGTTCTGACATGTGTACATTAATTTTCTACATGGTAATGCTCCGATAGCGATCACTCTCAAGTGTACCAATTCTCAACTAAATTCGGTAAGTAGAATTTATTCTCGTACTATTAACCATTTAGTGACCATATTTGTTGTTGTATATATTCAAAATGCTTCTTGACTACTCCTAATATCTTGGTTTTTAGAATATCAGTATTGATTTGAATGTTGATTGCGTAATAACTTAGATTTTTTAGGAAAGGTGCGTGGTTCATTTGTTGTGGCATCCATTAAATCCGTCATGTAAAAATACTACTAACACTAGAGCCTGAGAAGGCGCAGTATGCATTGTTGAGTTAGCATGTGCTCGACGTAAGTGAACTGCTCCTGCTTCACGCTACTCGCTCATCCCCACCGCATGGAAACCAAACCTTCGTTCTACGTAGAGCGAACTAGAGCATGGAAACCAAACCTGCGTTCTACGTAGAGAGAACTAGAGCATGGAAACCAAACCTGCGTTCTACGTAGAGCGAACTAGAACTGTGAATTACATTTGCATCTGCTTCTGCAACCAAGCCCTACTGGCACCTGTGCTTTGACGCTGCTTTGGCTGTTTGTGTACTAAAGACATCGCTGCATCCAGAAGCTGTGCATGGAAATGCGACTAACAAAATTATAGCAGACGCTGAAACAACTGACGGAAATTGAGTCATTCTGCATGGACGATCTCATGCATGTCGAAGCGACTGGGAAATCTTCGATGGAAATCCCTTCCGTGAGTTGTATTTCTTAGTGTAAATACTCTCTTTTCTCTGCTAACTATTTCTGTGGCTTCAAAACAGGGTAGCTACTCTTAACGATGGGCCTTTCTTGTCTCTTTAAAGAAAAAATTTCTCCAAAGTTATTCGTGGTAAATAACCTCGCTTGCATGAATGAAGATATTTATACATGATATCAAGTAAAAATTAAAAAAAGCCAGAAGCTAAGCTTGATTCAAATGAAGTTATAATCACAAG
The DNA here is from genome assembly GCA_014220935.1 of Platorchestia sp. MABIK. Classification (NCBI taxonomy): domain Eukaryota; kingdom Metazoa; phylum Arthropoda; class Malacostraca; order Amphipoda; family Talitridae; genus Platorchestia; species Platorchestia sp. MABIK. The sequence continues at coordinate 137,184 of JACJUY010000005.1, read as the reverse complement.
TGCTGTTCTATCGATGACTAATGATAAAGACTTCTTGCCAGCCAAAATCTCAATATTTCCCGTAAAGAACTTGTAAGCGTAAGTGAATATAAGGACATGCAAAGAACTAAAATTGATTTCATCAAAACTGAACTATAACAAAATAAACGCTTTTGAATTGGAAATCGCATGGCTTTTAAAAACATATTTTCAAAATTAGGATAAAAATTTATTTACTGCATGCTTGTGCCATACACTAAACACAAGCCTATAATATTGCTTTTAAAATCGAAGACATTTAATGATAAAAATAAAGCTGAGATAAATTTGCAGCGATAATAAAAATAACGTGGTCACTAACATCAAATATACGGTATAAAAATTATGAACCATGTTCCTCATTCTGTGGTAGAAAAGTGCGACGCTTGCGTCGTACGCAAGTATCGAAAAGACTGGTAAAGCAGCCATGTTTGAAACGACATTGCACTTAATATTTATGAAATATCTATTTTTATACAAGTAACACTGTAATTTAAATTGGATTCCTTCTACAAAATTTACAGTGTCATTTGTGTCAAACTAGTGGCTTACTTCTATTCCAGTTTTACCGCCAGGCACTCCTACTACTCCTCGTTCAGCACCAACGTTACTAATTACTGGCACAGTGAGCGATGATGATTTGACTTTTTCGATAACCTCTGAAACGCCATTGAACCTTTCAATTTCAGAGTTAGAGCATTCGATTTCATCTTATTACACAACAGATGCTTCCACAACGACGCTTGAAGAAAAAACAAAATTTACCATGAATGATTCTCCTGAAGAAACTACATTTCATTCTGTCATGCATGTCACAGAAGAATTAAGCCAAGCAGTAACTGACGGAAAAGACCAGCAAAATGGCGCTTCAGTTTCATACATGACTTCTCCAACAACTATGACTTCCTTCGATGTGACTAAGGATTTACAAAAATATTTCATGCATACATCACCAACAACACCGAGTAAAGTTCATTTTGTCACCGATTCGGACGGAAGACCCGTCACTGATAGGTATGGCCAACCTGTAACAATATCTAGCGATACAATTACAACGCTCTCAACGAAGCTTGCGGAGAGCACAACAGAGCCGAGTATCAAGTTCGTCACTGATTCATACGGCATGCCAGTAACTGATGGTGATGGAAATCTAATTCCTATCGAAGATGGAACACGCAAGACCACTGACCGCCCCAGTGTGCCGATAGAAATATTTACCGTCACAGATTCTAGCGGACAGCCAGTAACTGATCCCTCAGGACGACCGATTCAAATTGATCCTCAGTCTATAGTCACCGATGACTACGGAATGCCTGTGACTGATCAATTTGGCTTAGTCGTAACGAAAACTCCTGTCACAACTGCCATCACTGTCACTGATTCTATCGGACAACCTGTCACAGATTCCTCGGGGAGACCAATTCAGATTGATCCTCAGTCGGTGGTCACCGGTGAATACGGAATCCCGGTAACTGATCAGCAGGGCTTGGTCGTAACGAAAACCACTCCATGGGTCAAAGAGGGAATCACAGACGAGCATGGTCAGGTTGTAACATTTGCTCCACCAACAACTGCTTCTGTTA